>NQII01000061.1:6889-95155 GCA_002778355.1 Clitarchus hookeri | reverse complement strand
TAACAGAGAGTAGAGAGCCACAAAAATGTACGGGTCGGGTTTTGTGCGTTATTTTTGTTTCTGCTGTCTTCGGGAGCGCTGTTGCGTGCTTGGCTGCGATCCATGGAGGCCGGGGAGCCAGACAGAGAAGGAGTAGGCGTGATGGCGGCAGAGAGAGAGAGAGAGAGAGAGAGAGAGAGAGAGAGAGAGAGAGAGATATGGCTCGATAGCAGGCAGTCCGACCAGAAGGCAAAGTGGGAGGCACGGGCAAGACTCCGGCGTTTGGTGACAGTGTGTATAAATAAAACGGGGGCCCTGTGTTGTCTCTGTCTATTTCGCATGCAGGGAACTGGATCTGCCCGCGGTCCCCGCACGGGCGCGCGGTGCAGTTCGGCAGCTGGGTTCGAATCCTGCCTCGGGTGAACGCTCTTCCTCCTTTCTTTCCCTCCCCGGCGATTGTTCGCGAGGCGACGGCAGAAATATTTTCCTCGCGTGTGTCGGCCCGTTCACGAGTTGAGTTCAGAACTTTCCTTCCTGCTCCGTGCCGCACTGTTAACTAAAACGCGAAAATTCTCCTTCGGTGTTGTCCAAGCATTTTTATCGCATCGCCGCGTGAATAATTTTGACATAGATCTGAATCTGCTGCTAAGTGCTACGACGACCCTACAGAGTCCGTGAACATGCTAACAAGAACGTCATTTGCCGTTACGTTGAGCTGATGGCACATTATTTAGAATTTAGTAACCCGAGCGTAACCATTTTATGAACGTTGCTAACCGGTATAGAACTAGGTTGTTACCACAGTGTACTACACTGGAACAACTACTAGCGATTTGGTGTTCTTGTGGCACACTTCTCTCTTCGGATAATTGATCCCCAATAAAGTAATTAATTTTACTGTTTGGAATATAAACATTTACATGGAATTCATAACTAGTAGCTGTGCCTTCCAGAAACGCTGGCAGAATTTTTCTGACGCTGTAGTGCAAATGTGAGCAAGATTTTTAGTTGGAAAAATAAAGGTTTGATATTTCTAACGTGGTGTAATTGCATGGATAAGCCAGGCTATTTTGGATAGTCCGTTACATGCAAACTGTATACGTCTGCAAGGCTGTGTGGCTGTCGAAGATATCGCACAAAGCGACAAAGAGGTATTTCATAAATTTGTCTTCGTCGCCCTTAAGCCCGCTTGCCATGATGGAAGTTTCCGTAGAAGATTCCACGCAAGCTTCAATGGCCGCCGATGTGGATTGGCATTGAAGTTTTAGCCGCCCGCCCACGCCGGTAGTTTCCATGGACGTTTAGGTAACTGGTCCTCAGCAGTTTTCATCGGAATGTTTCCTACGAGGTTGAAACTTGGTCCAGTCAGAAAGAGGGCGGTGGGGTATGGTGCTGACGATAGTTGTAATTCGGTTTTTGGAAACAGTGATTACGCTGTTAAACAAGAAGTAGATTCTTAATTTAAAAAACGCACAAATGTGGTCATGTTTATTTAAGTTCCAGGTATCACATCAAAACACAGTTCAGCTCTGTGCATTAACGGATATTGCAGAAATTGTGGGTGAAGGCCGCCCAGAACCACAGTTTGCAGATGTCACATGAAAACAACTGCACTCGACGTGTACTTGCGTGAAAAGTTATTCCATGGGAACCTGGATGCCTGCTTGCATGCAGGCTCGGATAGCAGGTCTTGTGCGGAAGATCGTATCGTGGCACACGCTCCTTAGTGGCGTGCTCTTCTTAGTGTCTTGCAATAGAAGGCAGGCGGCCCATTTTCAACACTGACAATACCTAGGCTCTGCCTTGGGCTAGTCGGCTAACTGCTGGACCCTCCCAGACATCCCCCCAAGAGCCCTGGGGCCCTTCAGCGTAACTGTGCTCTCTACCTGCAGAGGTATACCAAACAACTTTCGTGTTTCGATGGTAAAAACAAGCCATAAATATTCTCGCCCAGGCACGTCTGTCAAAAGTTGACTGAACTATTGTGATTTTATAGCAGGCTTCCAGGAACCCAGCCGGTTCGGTTCGTCAACCTATTGACGGATATTTATGGCAGGAGCCTTTGGCTGTGCCGACAAATCGAGATTGTCAGTTGCCTATGGGACTAAAGGTTCATGTCGTAAAGTTCTCATAAATGCCTCTCCTCATCTAAAACCACTGGTTTGCCAGAGCTGTTCAAGTCAGACTGAAACTTTTCTTGAGGACGAATAATTTCAATTATATTTTTTTTTAGGGAACTGTGCGATTATTTAGCCTTTGAAATAGTTTCTTAATATGCCGACAAGGTTTCCTAATTAGAGAAGTTAAATAATTTTTTTTGGTTTAAACTAGTTGCATGTTGTATAACTTATTTTCAAAGGCGAACCCACTCCACAAATAAGAACGGTGCTACTGCTGTACTCGTGCGTTGAAGTCGCCAATAAGTTATATGCCGATATAAAGGTACATGAAAGAGTATACATTATTTATAGATTCAGGCTATAGAAACCACGAACTTAGTTGTTAGTTCGGCACGTCCTTGGAGAAATCCGGTGGCGAAAAGGTGAAGTGAATAAAAAAAAACCGAACGGATGTGTACCAGCAAGACGTGCACGAGATCGCCAACGGAAATTATCCGCGGCAAAACTGAGCCAGTCTGTCTACCTTGTCGTTTTGTTTGCATTCCCGAGAAGTTTTTTTAGGTGTACCTACCCACGTAGACGGCTTACGACTTCGTCCGTATGACAGTGGTGCAGACGCACAGGAAGTAAGTTTTTTTCTTCCAGTAGGTAATAAGCGCATACAAAACACACAATTCACGATGGTTAGTATAATCATAACATAATTTGTGCATGACAAGCAATTATATCTTAAGCACTGAGCATAAAAAATATAAATTTTTAATGACCTAACGAAAATAAAGAGTTATCCTTGACGAGAGATGACAGCCCGCCTGTGCTCCTCTAGTACTTCAGCGACTAACTGGAACTATCTCTGTTTATGGAATTAGTTTAATTCAAGTCGTTCTAAGTATAATAATTATGAAAGAATAGAGCACATAGGAATTGTTACGCTTGCGTCGCTACTCTTCATTTCNATAGAGCACATAGGAATTGTTACGCTTGCGTCGCTACTCTTCATTTCCAGTTTAAAATATGTACAATTGGTGACACGTTCAGCCTCATATATATTAACAAAACTATCCGAATAAAAAAAAAAATTATATGAGACGCAATATTGAATACTCCTTAACACTTGTGTCACAGAACAAAAATTAAAAAAAAAATTCCAGAGGGAAAAAATGCTGCACGTGTTATATTTTATTACAGGTGAAAATGTCCTAGTTAATATAATACTCACAGGTNGGGGGGGGGGGGGGTAGAATGCAAGGCGCAACGCGAGAACATTATTCCGCGGTGATCCGACTGAATTTTATTCAATAGTTTATAATATTTTTGTCTTGTCTTGAGCGACATTTTTCGTTTGTGGCTATATCTAATAGTTGGTTACGTTTTTTTTTTTGCGTTAAATATCTGTCAATGTGACAATTCTAATGTTTTAATGATAATACAGATAATAAAATCCAAACGACGTAAATAACTGAGATGTATTTATGTAACAACTCACTGCTTTTAGCTACTGGTAGGATATACATCCTTAGAATTTCCTCAGAAGTCCGACTTTCAGATGAGCGCGGGGTTGCACATTATTTACCAACATTAAATTAGTTAATAAAGGCTTCACATGCCTCAAGGTTTTTCGCAGTAAAAATAGCTAAACAGTTATTTGAATGGTGATAATGGCGACAATGACAGTGTATAAATATTACTGTATACTCCATTCTCGGTTACTTCCAAATTTTCTGAAGCCCTGCTAAAAATCTACTTCCAGGATATTACTCCGCCTCATACAAACAACGCTTAGATTTTTATGCTAGAAGGCCAAAGTGTCACATTCGTGGGCCCTCAGTGTAACTATATTCTGCATAAGAACAATTTCTTACTAGACATTACCAACACACCTATTTTATCTCTTTGTTTATTAATCTTATCTGTAGACGAAATACTATAATTTATAAATAAAATATTAGTAAAATTTAAATTTAACGAAAAATATAGTACTTTTAGGTTAACAAAAGTATTGTTACGCGCTGTAGCTCGTACAGGCCTCGAGCTCTGCGGGGCGTGACCCACCTCGACCCTCCCCTCCCTCCATCCATCCATTGGGGCAGCGTAGGAATGATTGACAGCGGCGAGACCTGGCTGGCGTCACAGGCCCCCTTTCCCTCTACTCCTTGCTGGAGAAGCCGACAAGTGTAGAGGATGCACAAGAATATTCTGGGAACTAGTACCCTCAGCGCAACGCGGGATTTAGAGACATTTCTGGGCGATGACCTACGACCCTATAAATACAAACCACAGCTGGACTGTCGGCAGTCTTGGTAGAAGCCTCTTAGCTGAGTGCGGTAATCGAGCGACATGTAGAGGACGGACAACGGGAGATTGCGAAAGGCGGTGTTCGTGGTGTGAATGGACTAGGGTGCGTGAAACCCGACGAGTGAAGACTACTGTGCATGAGGGCGCTCGGAGAACTCCTAGAACATTGCGGACTGGTAGGACCTGGACTAAACTGAGATGGGACTGAATAACACGCGATACGGATTTTATTGTAAATATTGGTACTGTCAAATATGGACACATAATTTGTAAAATAATTGAATAGATTTTGATACACTGTCTATTGGGACTGATTTTTAATTATTTATTTAAATCTCTTTGAGGTAATAAATTGTATTGATTGAAGCCATTAATTGTAAACAGTAAGTGATATCAATTTATTGTGAGATGTTGAGCCGAGAGAATTTTGTTTGTAGTAGTTGTAAATAAAATTAGGAAATTATAATTAACTCCTTTATTTAATTAAGACCTCGATCCCTTAACGAACCTGGTTTAGCCCACTGACTTTTGAGAAAATTGCAACAGTATAAAACGCTTGGATATATGATATATTTAGTAAACAAGCATACACTTCATATATAGGATGTTTATTCAAAGGTTTGATTCAGAAAGTGTGAAGAAACCGCGAATAGACTACAGCTGCATCACCAAAGTGTTACGAGAGATGTGAGTTCCGAAAATCGCTTTTATAACAACTTGACTTCGGCAATGCAGGCATAGCTCCTGCCCAATCGGCATCAGGTTTCTTGCGTGTATGAAACGTGGCATACGAGGCCGATTGCATGTGGGTTTTCTCTGGGTTCTCCCGTTTCATAACCGACGTCTCGCCATGTGAAATTTATACACTAAAAGAACACTAAAGTTGTGGCAACTCTAATAATGTTACTAATACAGTAATTTGTGTTACCTGNGGGGGGGGGACCCGCTGATTCTCCACGCCCGTCTCTCTGTAAGCGACCTGGAGTCTGCGAGCCTCCAGCCAGGAGGATCCAGGTGTCCCCGGCGTAGAATAGCTGCGCGAGCAGAAGAGGTCGCCTACCACCACGGCGAACCGCGTTATGCTTGGCTAAACCGTAATTACACTCTCGATACACATAGCCTTAGAACTGTTCTCAGTACGGTGCCAACTTAACTGGGATGCAGAATGCCAGTCTACACACTGCAGTCGCGAACGTGTAGTTATGAAGTGTTCGCGGTGGTGTAGTGGTTAGACTACTCGCCTCCCACATAGGCGAGCCGGGTTTGATTCCTGGTGGGGTCGCCCCCCAGGTTTTCACAGGGATCTCACGTTTCCCCCCGCTTCTTCATTCCGGCGCTGCTCCATACTCACCTCGCTTCACCCTCATCGGCCCTCAAGACCTCGAAGTTAAGAGTCGTTCAACTCTCTTCACTCACGGCAGCGATTTCGTGCACACAGACAGTGCGGAAAACTAGAACAGCCAATAAGAAACCAATATCGTTTTCCCCGCGAGTCACGCCGAAATTTCTGCTCTCAGAAACAGCCGACTACGCCAATACTTACGAGAAGTCAGTTTGTTCGCATATTTGCACCAATAATTTCTTTGGTAACCAGCGTGTATTGGTGTAATAGTATTAAATATTTCAATGTATGTATATATAATAAAATTTAGGGACATGACCGTTAATTTTATTTATCACTTGTTTTAGATTTTTTTTAAATTAACTGATATGTAGCACTAATAGGTGAAGTACTTTAGTAATTATAAAACATAATTATAAGATATTGAAACTAATTAAGTGAAAATTTGTGCCACAGTGGAATTAAAATAGAGTGGAAACATGACAGCTTCTATTTGGTTGTTCGCCTTTTATTTTGGAATATTGCACTAAAAATAACGAAACAAACAGTGTGGTCGTAAACAGTCCGAAAGCAAACAGCAAAAAGATAACGCAAAATCTGCTTAGGTATATGTGAACAACCATCACGTCTGGCCGCTCTGTCTTGCTTGTTCAGCGTAGGTGTGTATCAGAGGGATTTCTCCGGGTATTCCTGTTTCCTCGTGGAAACAGGCGTTGAGTTTTTCTGGTCGGCGCTCAGCACTTAGTTCTTATGCAAACCGACGAGGGTGAAACGAGGTGAGTATGGAGCAGTGACGGAATGCAAAGACAGGGGAAACAGGAGAGCGCTGAGAAACTCCGTAGACCAGCGGCATGTATTCTGACACGATTCCCACGTGTGAATATCCGGATGAGCCCACCGGGAATATAACCCAGTTCGCCTTGGTGGGAGGCGAGTAGTCTGGCCACTACACCACCACGACCCCTCTCTTTGGAGAATCAATGAATGTTGGTTGCTGGCTAAGCAGCGAATGGGAGGCGAGTGGTCATCAATATCTGGATATTTTCTAGCAATGGGAAATAGCGCCCGTCAAATTAACTGGGACCATCACGAAGAAGCAAGATAGCGATATATCCAACACATTTTTAATTTTGCTAAGAACAAAAATTATAAAATTCTCAATTAAATAAACTTAAAATCACGTTAAGATGATTCATGCTATGTAAGGAAACTTGAATTTCGTTTACTTTAATGACTACAACCATAACCGCCATGGGAGATTTAAAAATGTTAGGTATTTAGTAATACATTACTGCCACAATGGGAGGCCGACACGGTAGTCACTTAGCATTATTTTGAAATGGCCAAATATTTTGTCGGCTTAACACAATCTTATAACCAAACCGATTTTCTTTAAGCGAGTTGAATCCACCCTTTTGTTAGAACAGCTGTTTATCAGCTGTATTATTTTGCCGAAATGACTGTCCGCATTTGAATCACACTGTTCAAACGTAGCGAATTGTATCAAACCGATTTATCTCGGTTTCTTTTGTTACTCTGAACGGTAGGAAAATAAACAGTCTGGGATTGATTTAAGTATAAAAATAATTGTTCTCGTTTGTTTACCGAATCTGTCGCACACGCTTCGTTTCTCCTGTCCACGTTTTCTGCCTTCCTCCGTTAAGAGCTATGGTTAACATTACGTGCACAGGCAATTTCAAATAGAACTCGGGTTTCTTTTTGAAAGCTGACGAAAACACTTCCAGAGCGAAATGAGGAAAAATTTGATGCATTCAGAAAAATGTTGAGCAACTGCATCGCACCATACGTTATGACTCAAGTATTGACAAAAACATAATGAAAGAAACATCCCCTAACGATGCAAATTCTTTAGAAAGAATTAAAACCAAGAATATGCATAAATCGCAAATGCTACTTTTTACTTGTTTTATTATAACTCTGCAACGGGGGCACCGAAATCAGCAAGTTGAAATTTATTAATGTGTTTTGTCGCTGGGATTTTTGCACATATTTCGCAGAAAGGTAAGTAAGACGTAATATTTATATTACGTATAGTTACGAAATATTAATTATAACTGTGTTAAGTGATTGATGTAGCTACAGCACATCCATTTATTAACTTCTGTGCGACGTAACTAAGAGTGAACCCGCATACCTCAGCCCATGTTGCGTCGTCCTTCTCGTGAAGGCGTCCACGATGGCGAGGGCGTGTTTATTTATAAAGTAACGCCGGAGGAGGGACGAATGAAGGCGGAAGAGAACGATAGCGCTGGTATCGAGGTCCCGGATCGACCGGTCGATTGTAATATCGCTGGCGCGGCGAAGTCGGGCCACGCCAGGCCGGGCGGCGTTTTTACTTCTTCTTCCGACAATCAGGTCGCGAGTTCATAAATCCGGAGGGCGTGCTGACCATAGCTGCGTCCAGAATATTACCACACGTGTTAGCCGCTGCCTTTTTTGTTAAATTCATTTTTTTTTCACTCCCCCCCCCCTCTCGGACTTCAAAACGCTTCGATATTATTTTTCCTCCCCACGCCGTGGCAAGGCGAGGGGAGAGAGAGAGAAAAAAAAGGGAAGAATCTCACTAGTTGTGTGTTGCAGTGTAATGCGTGTTTCTCGTTGAGAACATAAACTTGGAGACTGTGGGCGAAAGGAAGGGGGTGGGGGAGGGGTGGCGAAGAGAGGTGCTGGAAGCCTGGGTGTTGACGCAGGCGCCCGAGGGAGGGGAAAGATTTGTTGAGATAGAGAAGTTGTATTGATTCATTTTTAAAGCCATATTTCTTGGTATTTTTCCTTTTTTCGGAGGATTTCCTGCTGAGATCGCTGACTGCGCTGAGGAATGCTTGTTGTATTGACCTCCGGTCCAGCTCTCTCTCTTCTTTTGTCTCAGACGACCGCTTCGCCGGGAAATACGCCCGGCTGGCATGCCAGCGCTCAACTTAATTTTAATATGCTTGTAATATTTTTATTTTTTTCCCTGGGTTGTCACACTTGTGTATTCTCGAAAGCGGACTTCTACAGCGCTTGGTAGGTGTGTAGTATAACGATGACACGTGTATTTCCCGGTCGGATAAACCAGCATGTTCCTGTTTCCGATTGGAATTTATTTGTTCATAAAGCAGGATCGAGATACATGCTTCAGTGGCGTTTTTCATTAAACTCGGCAAAAATGTATTTTCTCGCTCTTGAATATACTTTTTGTCGTGCGTTGTGTAGCCTACAAAATATTTTCTGATCAGGCGCAGTTGTTCGAGGTGGCATGTGTTCCAGGGGATGTGTCGATAAAAAATCAGTTGGCCTCACCTATATCCGAATTTTCTCCGTAACGCTGCCCGAATACTTTATCGGGCTTTACACAGAACGCTTTAGGACCACTTGATTTACTTCATTTCTGCGTCATGTGCGGCAATAACTCCTGTATCTTCAGCCTTCTCGGCATTTTTACGACGTTTAAACACGCGAGACTTAACAGTAAATATAAAATTTCAACACTTGAAATATTTCATTAATATCGCGGGGTCAGTTTTAAGTAGCCCGGGGTTGATCAGCGAATGCATTGTAGACAAGAAAGAAAAAAACTTAAAACGGTTTTGTGGACTTGTACACCATTAAACAAATTTTCATAAGAATACGGTTGGGGTGGGGTGGAAAAAAAAAATGCTATTCGGATTTATTTTTAAATTTACAAACGGTTCCTTTACGGCGGTGGCTGTAAAAACGTAAATACATGTGAACAAATGTACCGAAATCTTCATCAATGTTTGAATTGACGTTTTTACTATTTTAGTTCATTTGAAGCGTTGGATAAAAAGTTTTGTTATCGTTTAGTTAATCCACTAACTATAAACAATGTAAAAATAAATAAAATTTGGTTTTAGATAGAGCTTTGCACACCAAAAATATCGTTACGAGACAGGCATCGTGTCTTCAGAAACACAGCCTTCTCGTTTTGAATATAATGAGAAAATGGGACTTAAACTGTATGTACAGAGAAAAATGTATTTCAGGTTTTCTTCGTGTTCTTGGTTTTAAAGTGTTGTTGTATCTCACAGGCAGTTTGAGCTCAGTCATTTTGGTTCTAACTTATATGTTTACGTGATGTAATGCCCCAATTGTCACAGGAACCGTTAATCTTTCTGATTTTAGCTGCGACGAGCAGTTAAATTTGTCTCGCCATAAGGACAGCGTTTCCGTACATCAACGTCACATTTCCGTGAGAATTCCCATGGATGTACGGAAGCGACAAAGTTAAAATATTGCAAGCACCCTTGTTAACTACACAGTAACCATGTGATCTCCAATCTTTATTAAAGTATACATGAAAGCCATGAAAAAATAACGAAATTGAGTGGGCGGTCTTGAAATTGCCCCTATGGTATCAGCTCAATGTCCAACGCGTTGTCAATTGGTAGGGCCAGTGACTTTTCACGTAAAAATCGGAGCACTTCAATACTATATACACACCTCAGCTGTTGTTATACCTCCATTGGCTGCTGGCGCCGTGTCCGTCTTTGACCAAGCCGCTCAGGACTAAGTAACTCCGACACCGAACCTTCGTGATTCGTGCGCAAACGGTTGACACGGGCCAGAACATTTTTTAGCCAATCAGAGAAGCTGGACGACCCTACAGTGCTTTGGACTGTATCTTGTCTCGAAATCTTTTCGCGAAATATCACTGCCCCTATCGACTGGCATCGATGTACCGTGCTAGGCGGTGAAGAGTGGAATCGCAGACAAATTTCTTTTATGATCTTGCACCCCATCAACAACATGCGTTATACTCTTGCGGACAGTGAAATTTGTGCACCTGGAATGTTTGTCATTGTGCCACGCATTGCCGAGAAGTCATAAATTTATCTGAAGATGCCATAAAAAAAGTCATGGCAAATTCATGAGTTTGGTTTATTGGAAACCGTTAGACACCTTGGTACAGTCATCAAGTTTTGCACACATTTGAGACAGCAATTCCAACCTGTGTGTTTTGGCAGCTTGGATAAACGTGCCTGCATTTTAATCTGTTTCAACGCGTGTGCCGAACATCGAAATGAAGTGCGATAACACATAGAGCTTGAATGGTGGGCCAACAGTTAGGGACAGGAACATTTCACGAATTGCTTCGCTGACAAACTAGACTCCAAACACTTGTATAATTGAATTACATTTGCGAATGCCTCTTAAAGAAATGCAGATTTTACGTTATTATCCGGCAACACGCTACACAGTAAAAAAAAAATTTTAACTCTTAATTTTTTTAAATAAATATATCTGCAAGTATCTACAAAATATTAATTAAGTTATTTGATTTAGAAGAATATGTACATTTATTTCATTTTAAGTGTTCTGTTGTTGAGTTAAGAGATTTGGACGGCTCTTAACAACGAGGTATTGAGAGTCGATGTAAGAGTTCTGTGTAGCTAGAAAACATTAACAGTTAATGAATAATACGCTTAAGTTTTATTGAAATTGTCGTTTTATTATGATTATTGTATGCGTGTTTTAAGTGTTTTACGTTATTAAAATTTACAATACATTTCTTTTTACACGTAACTACACTTTACATCACCCACAGTTTTTTGCACGAACAGCTATATACGGTTTTACGTTGTTAAGTGTCCACCATTTTGCTGAAGCTCGTGGATACGGGTCAGTATAGTTCAAACATTTCTTGAGTTATATTACAAACACGGCTCATGTAGTTTTACAAACGAGTAGTTTTACGAGAGAAATGTTTGTACCGTTAAAAGCAGTTGTAAAATTATAAAAATTTCTCAGTAGAGATTCAAAACTTTTTTGCATTGTAGACTACACTGCTTTATAACTACTTCGAATCAATTCGTTATTTAATTTGCTACTGGCAACTATATGGCGTCGTTTACATGCGTGATCGGTTTGCTGGTGGTTGATTGCTCAGTCGCTGAGCCTTTACCATTGGTCAAAAGTGTTCTTGGGACGTACCGCGCAAATTTTTGGCCAATGGCACAAGCGAAACGCACCCGTAAATAATTTGGAATTTAGTCTGCAACAACATTGTAACGCGACTTTCGCAGTTCCGTAAGCCTACTCATTGTTCATTAGAAACGCCGTGGACTAGCCAATAGCAGATTTGCATGAAAACAAGCACTGATTCGCGAACCGCCTTCTACCTCGTCAAGGTGGCAGCCAATGAACGAACAACTGAGACTCTACCGTTACGGAGGAGCGGAGTTTAGCCTACATATCAATTAACTCGCAATATTTTCTGGTCGCTACAAACATATACACATTATATCTCAGGCTAACATTTGTTTTTTCGAAAGTTGAAAATATGGCGGACGTTACCAGTCAGTAACGACTCAGCTGTCGACAACGGGGAGTCTACACGTATGTTTATGAACCACGAAGGGTAGTCCCTGAAGTGATCCTGTTTAGGCTGACGCTATTCCCCACCTGTGGGTCCTAGGGTACTCAGTTAATGTTAGATGGCACAGACTTTAAGGTGCCTTGAAGGTTGAGGCTATATCAAAAAATCACTTCATCTTGTTTTGGGTTTTAACATGTTTATTTGCCCGGGAATTTATTCATATTATACATACTTTCCCGGCACCTTGTGCCGAAAATTTACGCATATGTTCCGATCCTGCGAGTTCTTGGCCTGAAGGGCTGATTACAATGTTCTGGCTACGTTTCCGACGCTGTGGGGACATTAGGTGACAGGACACATCCCTGAGTGACGACGTTGTAACTTATCTGTACTTGTTGCGGGGTAGTTGTTCCGGCAGTAGATAAGATCTGGTGAGTCAGATGGCCATGTTACCGGCCCTGTTCCGGCGGTGGTAACTTGTGTTCTGGACAGTTGGGTGGCCATGTTACCGGCCCTCGGACTGGTTCTTGTTGGTGTGCTGCACTCAGCTGGCTTCCTCTCGACATGGTGCTCCTTGTTGGAGCTCACCACTCGCTCCCATTCATGGTGTCTGGTTGTAATGGACTGATTANATGGTGCTCCTTGTTGGAGCTCACCACTCGCTCCCATTCATGGTGTCTGGTTGTAATGGACTGATTACTTCCCTACCACATCCCGGCGAGGGACCCCTGGCGGGCGCCCACCCCGGCTCTCGGTGCGGGGTTACACTGGACTACCCCCACTCGCTTCGACATGGCGCTCCTCGTTGAAGGACACCACTCCCACTCGACTCCGTCTTCTCAGTGCATAATTGTAACTGACTGACTGGTGACTGGTGACTGACTGACTGACTGACTCGCGTCCCGGTGTGGTGATACTACTCGTCCGGCATAACTCTGGTAACTGTTTAACTGATTCTGCCCTGCGGCATGAGAAATTACTAATTGTCTGTCCCGATATGGCTGACCCCTTAACACTGCCTCTGGTTGTCTCTGCCGGGGCCCGAACCCCGCGGCCTCTCGGCATCCCGACGGACTTCCTCTCACGTAACTGCACGATTCAACTTACTGACTGACTGATGCGACTGACTCACTTGGCCGGGTCCGATCTCCCCGGCCTCGGTTTCTCTCGGTGTGCGCTTCTAAATGACTGGTTGACTGTTCTGATGTAACTGATCTCCCAGCGCAGAGTATCGCAGCCTCCGACTGCCCCGATATGCCTTACAGACTGACCCGATATCACTGACATCCTTCAACTGATCTGAGACCCCACCCTCCCTGCAAAGAGGCTTATATTGTCCCTTGGCTCCCTCCCTAAAACTGTACATGTGTCTCCCTTGTTGGGGGAGGGAGGAGGAAGGAGTGTGCAGTACAAAGCACTTCATCCAGGCATTGCTGTTCTTGTGAAATTTTGGGGGGTGGGGNGGGGAGAGGAGGGCTCGTGACACCCCTTCCAAGTTTGTGAGCCGTTTTCTCGGTGCCTATCACCCTTCAGCTCATGTATTAACGTCTCTTGTGGTGGAAATCGCCAGCATATCTCGTCATTCTTCGGCGTGTAGAAATTTGACGAGGCTTGCTAGGGGGGTGGTGGGGAAGAGGTACCGCGATGCAGTGACATGTGTAACTGAGTATCCGTCCTCTGGGTTGACCTGTCCTGGCTGTCCACATGTCCCGCGATGCATGCCAACTTGTAGGCGCTCGCGGGAAAGATAATATGGTGGGGGAGGGGGATTATGGCAGCGACGTTCCATACTTACTATATGTGCCATGCGTCAAGGCGTATAACAAGAGTGCCAAGTAGAGAAAAAGTTTTCTGCGAATTCTTCAAAATGTATTAGCAGATGCGGTTAAAAGGTGCTTACAATTTTATTTTTAGTTGGCCATTCCTAATTTGTAAGGATATGAACATTTTGCGTTTTGAATGGTTTGTATGCTAGACTTTACTGCTGTATGTATTACATTAATTGGCCGCTAGTGTGTACACTGTAAAAATAAGTGTAAATTTGCACATTGAAATTTTTGGTAATTTTACATTTTGTATGTGTAATTTGTCAGAACAACTGCAGTACTTGTAATTTTACACAAATGTTCTTAAGAACCCATAGAGTACTATATATCTTCTGTTAAAATACATGAATGTATGCCTTAATAAAAAAAAAATTTGGTGTTAATTTGCACATTTTTAAAGTTTGTGTAAAAATACACCCACTCGCTGCATTGAAACCTTAAGTTATGTATTTTTACTGCTACATAGTCGAATGAACACCTAATGTCAGTATAGTTGTACATCTTCAACTGTGTAATTTTACAATGACAGTGTGTGTGTGTAAACTTGCATTAAATTCTGGAGTATCCGTGACCGTATATTTACACATACAAATTTTCGGTAATTTTACATTTGTATGTGTAATTTACTGAAACGAGAATGGTATTTGTTATTTTACACTAATGTTCCTATGAATTCAAATATAACTACAAGTGTTTGTTTAAAACATGTCATCTAGTGGTAGGAAGTAGAACTACTTCGAACCTCTTTTGTGTATTCAAAATGAAATCTTAACTCCTGCTGATGGAATAAGCTGGCTTTTGTTTATAACTACGTATTCTATATATGAACTCAGTTGTTTCCCACATCATGGAGATAACTTGTTATAATTCTGTTAAACTACCAAGTTATAAAATGGAGTAAAATAACATGAAAATTAAAAAAATACACATACAAAGTATGTGAATTAAATTAACGCAGTTGTAAAATAACATATTCTGACGGTTAAATTGCTTAGTAAAACAGTGAAAAATATACAGAAATTGTGTAATTACAATTACAGTAAATCTGCGATTCTATTTTTATGTTATTGAGAAAATACACATGCACAGTGGTGAAATTACAATAGCGATGTCTGTGTAAATTTCCTTGCCATGGGGAGAAAATACACGAATGTTGTAGTTTATTTCCTGCTACATAATAATGGTAATTTTACACTATTGTATGTAAAGTTATTTGTACAAATTATATAGTATTTAACTAATTTGTAGGATAAATTTACTTGGACATAGAGTAAAAAAAACATTGACATATGTAGGTGTATAATTACACTGATGTCAGTGGAGACACTGCTGCCAGATATATTTAGTGTAAAATTACGTGTTTTTTTATAGTTTAGCCAGTTTTTCCTCAGACCAGGTGGCTCGGGATCCGGTGATTGTTTCCTTGCAGGTCTGTTATTGTCTCAGAGTTAACCTGGGTGTGTTATATAAACATGTTTTTGAAGGGTTGCTTGTTCCAAAAAGAATTTGCGAAATTTTCTAGCCTCTACTTAATTGTTATTTTTGGCGTAATTTTTTTTTTGTTTTCCTTCAATGTTGTATACTTATTATTAACATGTTATTTACAGTTTGGATGTAGTGTTCTTAACTTCTATGAATCGTATATTCTAAAGTTATTGAACTTGGTTCTATTTATTTATATTGGTTTATTGGCACTTAAGTTTAATAACTAGATGTGCCGTCTTTTTTTTTCCTTGTATAGCGGTGTGGCGTAATCCACGATATTCATATATGAGGTTGTGCTCGGTGGAAGTGCCGCTCGCGCCGTCAGTAGACTAGGCTCTGGCGGGAGCCGCCCGGCGAAGGCCGACCCGCGCCGCCGGTAACCGCCGGGACGAGGGGCAAAGACGCATGGCGTGTCCGCTCCTCGTTTGGCCGCCCGTGCGGCCGATGGTAGGACGGTTATTTAAGACATTTGGCATGAGTAAAGAGTCCTTTATGAAAAGATGATATGTGTAATCCAGAATCCGCGCTGGCTATTTCTCACGGATTGGGAGCCGCTGCGGCCTCCCGAGAGTGCGACACGAGGCGGCGTATTCTAATGTCCTACAAGGTGAGTCCGAGCCGGCTGCACGACCAGGTCGCCGGCCATCTTAATAATTTCCCATCCGGCTACAGGCTGTTCGCCGTAGGTCGACACTTTCTGAAGCCAACCTTCGGGAGAGAAATTCCCTACCGTTAGAGGAATCCTACCCCCGCCATGTTGGATTATTGGATATTCCAGCTTGTTTATATTTGTTTAAAGAGAAAATTCCGAAAGGACCCCTATACCTAACTGGCGTTTGACCTTACACTATAGTACAACAAAAACACATTATGAGAAATTCGGGAAGTTATTTATAATAATAAAAAAAAAGAAGCCTTTTTAAGTTTTTCNACCTAACTGGCGTTTGACCTTACACTATAGTACAACAAAAACACATTATGAGAAATTCGGGAAGTTATTTATAATAAAAAAAAAAAGAAGCCTTTTTAAGTTTTTTCTGCGTCTTGCCGTATCAATGTTTATTGGGTAGATAAAAAAAGTAACATCTAAAGACGGCTTCAATAAAGCAGTTAGCTTTTCCGCAGAAAAAAATATTCAAGGAAACTAATAAAGGCTACTGATTTTATTTTCACGCGCCCTCATAAAGGAGTTTAGCCATCTTGGATAAGGTGTGATAACCAAACTGTCGTTATCACACTAGTGTAGCCTATTCGTGGTGTCTTCAAACTTTTTGAATCAAACCTTTGAAAAATTACCCCGTGTATGACGTGCTTAGTTATTTCCTAAATTTGCCACGCATCACAAACTCCGTTAACATATAAGTATATTATTTTTCGTGGAATTGAAGTTAAACCTACGTTTTATTTAAAAANGCATCACAAACTCCGTTAACATATAAGTATATTATTTTTCGTGGAATTGAAGTTAAACCTACGTTTTATTTAAAAAGTATAAGACTTCATTTGTAATAGATATGAATAAAAACAGTGAGAAAGCACCTGTGTTCGTAGCGGCTAGTAATAAATAGTTCTCATGCAAAATATTAATACTACTGAGCGCGCACGAATTCGGCACGTTGTCCTTTGGTGTAATTTTCTAGGGTTAGTTGAAGCTTAGTTTGCNTTACTACTGAGCGCGCACGAATTCGGCACGTTGTCCTTTGGTGTAATTTTCTAGGGTTAGTTGAAGCTTAGTTTGCATGAGGCGAAGGAGTATCTGGAAGTATAACTTAAGCAGGGCTTCAGAAAAGTTGGAAGTAACCGTAAATGGATTATACGCAACAAACAGTACTTTGGTCGAGAAATAAGTAAGGTGAAATATTCTGATCTCTGTAGTTTACACCCATGAAAACTAGCGAACCCAAAATAATTTCATCTGCACTTTACTGCTGGTTCTATAGGAAATCAAAATGTTAAAAAAATTATAGAAATTTGCAAAACTATTGCTGTACTACAGGAAAAAGTTACTGTTGAAAAATTTCGGACTATTGAACATGCGCCTGGCCTTTTTGGTACCGTTCATAGCATGTATTCTTGTGATCATGCGTGTTTTGTTTTATAGAAACATTTTAGAAAGAAAGCAGGCCAACCCCTGCATCCCAAGTGCCACACACAGGTTTACGATACGAAGGATCATTCAGTTACTTTGTAATATATCGCTTTCCCATTGAATGTCAAAAACCCATGCCAACAATGCCACAGCCAGTAGCACTAATTATTCGATACGATGATATCGTTAATCGGTAGCAATATTTTAACTAACGATGTGCTGCCGAAATGTGCTTTACCACAATGTAATAGTAACAATTAAGATATGCCGTAGCGCGTGTGATTCTTAAGATGGGAGTTGGTAGCTAATGAAACGATCTTATAGGCCTGTTTATACGCTACTATACAATGTGAGTTTTTGTTAAGTGTTTTTGTATGCATTTACTTAATCTTTCATCGGAGCGTAACCTCTTGATTGGTAGATAATCGCTGGTAATCTAATAACAGAACACGCTAAGTACTTTTGAGTGTAATCTAAAAGTGAGACTAGTATATAATAAATATAAAGTATACATATTCCATATCTTCAGGTCTCTGACCGATTCCAGCCAATACACGCGCGCGCGCCCTTGTTAGTGATAAATCACAACTGGTTTAGTATGTCAACCCAATTTCGATCAACCTTGAAGCACGCAACTTAAGGCGCCCGTCTACCTNAAATCACAACTGGTTTAGTATGTCAACCCAATTTCGATCAACCTTGAAGCACGCAACTTAAGGCGCCCGTCTACCTGGCGCTTAAACCGCGTTGCAGAGTGTTCCAAATACACGTTTTTCAACGAAACTAAATTCGCACGTAGGTTGCACGACTAGATGCTTTAGAACACACACTTCAGACGAGAGCTGTATAGTACTTTCAAAACATCACGTGCGTTAGAAACATCAATTCGGAGTACTCCAAAACCTCTAAAAACGGCCTTTCCAAGGCGCTTTAGCTCAAAATGCACGCATCAGATACATACAAAACTACTATAGGCGCCTGCACTGAACCTTCCTAAAGACTTCCCACTAATAAAATAATATGGTCACCGCTGAAAGTCCCATAGGTACACGCAGCACGACGAGAACACTGCACGCCAGTTCAGAGCCTTGCGCTTAGCGGCGATGGCGTACTTGATGCGCGTGGCAGTGTCGCCCTTATCGCTCCCGCGCTTCTCGGCCTAAACGTGGGAAAAAGTTCCAGGTAGACGGGCGACTTAAGAAGTCGAGTGCGAGTTGATTGAAAAAAATAATAGACATGCAGTGTGCAGACACAGAAATTGAGCTAAGCTGCGTCTCAGTCGACATGGCGCAACGTCGTTATTTAATTAGCGAAAATGGGGTTTCAACGCTTTGCGACTGATAAATAACGGATGATGTAAATCCGGCGACGTAAACTGTAATAATCTGTTAAATACAACGCGGCTGCGCAAGGGGGTTGGGATGAAGAAATAAGNAGCAAAATTTATGGACATGGAGGCGGAAATTTTTTTACCATAAGCGGGGTTGACGCGGATGACGTAGTATGCGTGCCGAGATGAAACATGTGCGTTGACCCCTCGTGGTGGAGGAGCGGACGTGGTTCCAATCCCTCGGCGGGACTGGTTTTTATTTCCCGGCCGCACGGAAAACCGAAAAGTCGAAGCGTTACCCCCTCCCCCCTCCAACATCTGACCAGGGACCTCGGAGACGTGCCGAAAGCAGGCGATCGTAATAAACAGTCCCGCGTGGGGACTCCGGGAGTCCCTGCTCGCGGGACCAAGCGCTCGCCCGAAACGAACAGTCGTTTATGAATCACCCTATATCCGTGTTCATCTGTCACCCCCCCACCACCATTTACCTCTCTAGGAGCCGTGGCTTTACTTCGATAACCCCTCCCTTCCCTACAATACCACGGCCATTCCGCATCGGAACAGCGCCGCTCCGAGAGATAGTTTCGCCATGCGTCAAACTCGGCCCGCGGTATACAAGATATTTAACATTTTATATTATTTCCTCCTCCTCTTCCTCCGCCTCCGTGCGAAGGTGTCCTACTTCATCATCGACAGGACTACGGGGCCTGTGNGTATACAAGATATTTAACATTTTATATTATTTCCTCCTCCTCTTCCTCCGCCTCCGTGCGAAGGTGTCCTACTTCATCATCGACAGGACTACGGGGCCTGTGGCACAGAGAACTAAATATCACAGAGGCAAAACTACAGCGTGTATCGAGAACTCTAGTCACACACACACACACACAAGGGAGCCACAGTGGCTGAGCGGTTAGACTACTCGCTTTCCACCCAGGTGAAAACCGGGTTTGATTCCCGGCGGGGTCACCTCCTGAATTTTCGCATGTGGGAATCGTGCTGGACGATGCCGCTGGTCGGCGGGTTTTCTCGCGTATCTCCCGTTTCCCCCCTCTTGCATTCCGGCGCTACTCCATACCTCACCATCATTGGCTTTCAAGTCCTCGTTGTTGAGATTCGCCAAAATCTTGTCACTCACTCACTCACTACTCTGGTCTCTATGGCACAGAGAACTAAAGGCCCTCGGCTTCACCCCTTTTGTAGAAATTCTTCTTTTTGCACCTAATACTGGGATACGTTAAAAAGCCCTTTCCAATCCAATCCAATTGTAAATTTCTGTAACCCAACATTTCTAATAATACCTCTGAAACTGAAAGTATGACTCGAAACCGAAGAATTTATGCAAAAGAGGCGAACCTGACCTTTAAGAACACAGACGTGTTCCTCACATAAACAGCATATTTTTTTGCAGAACGGCATGTCAATATATCAGTTTTTAGTGTTTTGGCACTAACAAATAAAATAAACGATAACTTTTACAAAAAATTTAACAAGGGTGTCTGAAAAATCATATCTTAATTCATTTTAAAGAACGCTTAACATAATTTGTTTCATAGACAGCTATAAATAAAATAAATGTAAACATTTCCTTATATTCAGCTATATTTGAAACTGCAAAAACATGTCGTAGAGATGGAGGTCTTTTTTCAACGTGAATTATCTCATTTCGGTAAGGGAATTAGTAGGTCTCAAAACACTAAAATAGTGATTTTGACACGCTATTATGTAAAAAATATGCCGTTCGCTTTTTTTTTTTGCAATTTCTACAACTTGAGCAGCATTTTCTACAAATGCAAAATAATTAACTTTTTCGTGTCTAGCACTCTTAACATGCAATAGCCAACCAGAGATCTAAACCCGTTTCCACATATTCACGTAGCCAATGAGCGACCGGGTTCTCTTAATTCAACGGGACAGCCACGCAATTTCGCTTCCGTATACTTATTGGTAGTGCAGTGATATTTTGAGACAAGATACAGTCCAAAGTATTGCAGGGTCGTCCAGCTTCTTTGATTGGCTAAAAAATGTTCTGGCCCGTGTTAACCGTTTGCGCACGAATCAAGAAGGTTCGGTGTCGGAGTTACTTAGTCCTGAGTGGCTTGGTCAAAGACGGACACGGCGCCAGCAGCCAATGGAGGCATAACAACAGCTGTGGTCTGTATATAATATTGAAGTCTACTGTGTGCTCCGATTTTTACGCGAAAAGTCTTATAGGCTGTTCGAAGTTAATTGAACACTTCTGAAATCAACCTTTGAAAAATATCACTGGCCTTACCCACATATTGTAACACTGCCCAGCATGCGCCTAGAAAGTTTTCTCCGACTAAGAGGAAATACAGTAATTCCATTTCGTAATGTAGAATAAAATTCGTTCGGTAGACATTTGCGAATACTGCAATAATTTGTTTTAATTTTCTTTTATATACATATAAGTGTAAGAAGGATTAAAATTTCTGAAATGTATGCTTTCATAATAACTGCAGCGTTTCACGCACGAATAAAGTGACCAGGTCCACAGTGATGTTAAATTTACATACGGTGGAATAATACACAGTGTGCATATAAATACGTCTTTAACAAGGCGTTAAGAAGTGCTTTGTTTGCCGTGAGCAGCCTTTATAATCCATCCTTAGTTACTAAATATGTACTCTAAATGTTGCTAAATATATACTCTCAGGCCATATCTCCTCCTCATGCCAACAAAGCTTAACTAAGTGTAGAAAATCACACCACAGAGACGGCGCACAATCACTTTAACGACATTTTGCACGAGGCATTACCAACACACCTGCTTTATAACTTTTATTCGTATCAATTAAAAATTATATATTTAATTTTTTTTTTACAAAAATATAGATAAAAGTTCGATTTCACCAAAAATAAGATACTTTAATGTTAAGAGAAGTGCAAAACGCTCGCGACACATAACATATTCAGGAAACAACCAAACACGTCATTCGTAAAGTTATTTTTCAAAGGTTTGATTTAAAAAAAGTGTGACGATACCGCGAACATTCTATAACTATTCTGTGGTCGTGGTGTCGCTAGAGAGAGATGGAGAAATATTCTCGGGGACCAAGCTTCTCCCCTCTGCTCCTCCTCCTCACACACTCTGCCTCTTCAATCCTCTTATTCTCGCAGATCGACGCGGGGAAGCGCGCAGAGATGACTTCTGAATTGCAACACAACCCCCTTATGTACTGAGTGCGCGCACCAACTTTAACCCCGCATCGCATCGGGACGGCGGGACCACGCCTTGTATAGTCCGTTCACGGTTACTTCACACTTTCCTGAAGCCCCGTTCAAGTTCTACTTCCAGGATATCTCTCCGCCTCGTGTAAACGAAAGTTTAACAGAGTCTAGAAATTACACCAGAAGGACAACGCACCGCATTCGTGCGCACTCAGTGTAATCATATTTTGCGTAAGAACTATTACTTACCATGCATTACAAACACACATATATTTTCGCTGTTTTTACTAGTAATTATAAATGAAATATTATAATTTATGGATAAAATATAAATGAAATTTAAATTTAACCAAAGCTACACACTTTTAAAACGCTTGTGATACATGACATATTTAGAAAACAACCAGTCACTTCATGCATGGAGTGATTTTTCAGAGGTTTGGTTCAAAATGTGTGAAGAAACCACAAGTAGACTATGCCGAGGCCGCGGTGGTTTAGCTGCTAAAGCGCTCGCCTGCCACCAAGGCGGGCCGGGTTCGGTTCCCGGTGGGGGTCACTCCTGGATTTTCGCACATGAGAACCGTGCCGGATGACGGCGCTGGTATGAGGGATTTTCTCGGGGATCTCCCGTTTCCCCACGCCCCTGCATTCCGACGCCGCTCCATATCTACCTCGCCCCGCCCTCGTAGTCTCCTGGCGTGCTGAAGGCGTGGCCCACTGCTTCAGTTTCTTTTCATGTCCTTCGTTGCAGCGGGGAAAAAAAAAATACCTCCGAGTTTCGGTTTTGTGTCGCCGTAATAATCACGCGACACGCAACCGTTTTTTTCATCTGTGCCCTGCTAGGGCCTTGAAAATGTTCTGGAAAAGGGAGGTTGTCTGCTAGTTTTTCGGCCCGGGTTCGAGTCTCGTGGCTTCTTTTTCCTTCATACCATCACGCGATTTTCTCCTGTTGCGATGCGGGGTACTCTCTCCTTTCCTCCTCCGCAGTGGACTTTGTGCACGGCGATCAGCGGGCTTGAAATAATAAAGAGAGAGAGAGATAGATAGAGAGAGAGAGAGAAAGAGAGGACGAAGAGTCTGGTTGGATGGGAGTCCCCGTCCTTGGGAAATAGCCTGCCGCGTCAGTAACGGACACAGAGGAATCTAATTAGTCCTTCGTGACTTCGAGAGCTTTTGTGCGCACTTGTGGCGTGGCGCGGCGCGACTCAGGTTAGTTAGTGCATATACAGCGTGTTCGCGGTAAAGTTAGCACTTTTGAAACCAACCTTCGTAAAACAAACCACTGCCCGTATGTCGCACGGATGCTACCGCACACACTGGCGTACTGGATACCAGTCTAGTTCGCAGCAAATTAGGAAACACATTTGCGAGTCTTGACGTCGTACTGAAAATGTAATTTTTTTTTTAATTTATGGCAAATTAAGTTTGTGTTTTTTTTATTTCGCTTTTTACACTGTAAATATTGGTTTGGTACTTTTACAAGAAAAATACTTGGAAACCCAGTTGCCAAGGAAACCTTTTTGTAGAACTATAAACCGTTTTCTTGTAAAATCTGCAAAACACACACGTGTAATATTACAAACGTCAGGCTTGTAATATAACTTATATCATTGAGAAGTGGGTTTTTTTTCTTCTTCTAGCAAATTAATACAAGAGAATATAAAAATATAATAACAGAGAATAGGAAAAAAGTTATTTCAAAATATAATTCACAAAAAAAAAAAACTTCCACTTTGCTAGCATGGGAACTAGCTACAACCCGCATTCTGTGTGTTATTTATTATCCACCACACTTAACCACAAGACCGACTTGACTTGCGATCTTAGCAATTATTTTTCTGCTGAATGTATCAGTGAGTATCTATGTAATATAAGAGATTATATAGTTAGGTAATAAGAACGAATATATTACATTTTATGAGTTCTATGTAGATATTAAACCTTAACATAAACAGTTATCGAGTAATAGCGTCACGGTGTTTGACTATATTCAAACTTGCAATACATATCGTTTCGCACACAAATACACTTTACATCAGCCCTTGTTTTTGCATAAATATCTATCTGTAGGTTTTGAGCTTGAGTGTCCGCAACTTTGCTTAAGCTCGTGGATACGGGCAGTATAGTAAAAACACTTTTTCAGGTCTGTAACAAATCCGGCTCTTGTAGATTTGCAAACGAGTAATTTCACAAGACAAACGTTTGTAGTGTTACAAAAATTTCAAAAATTACAAACAATTTCTCAGTAAAAAGTACCTTTTTTTTACGGTGCACATATGAGAGTCTGAACTGACATCAGTAAAAATTTCAGGTTTTCGCTTGACTGTCGCTTGAGTAAAGCCGGTAGGCCCATAGCAATGTAAATTTTACGTGTTGGCTGAAGGGTGAAAAATGAAGTATTCTATTAACCATGAACATCATATACCTAAGAGATCTCTGTGTTCACTCTCTCACGTATTCAGAAGTTTATTGTGTCACTTATTCCGGTTGATTTGTGATCTTACACGCAGTTCACAGTCCATTAAAAAAAAAATTCTTAATTTATTCGTGAGTGAAAGTAATCACTGGTTTATCACAACTTTTTGTTACTCATCTTCAACGCTGTAGCAATTTTTCTTGTAATTGGCTTCGCCATATTGCGCGGTAGACTGTCAGCTCCTTGTCTTCACATCTTCATTTACAAAGAAATAGCCAAAATAATGGAGGAGATAGTCCAAAGTATAGGTACAAGTTTTTATTATGCGCGCGCAAAATTTGTTCCAAAAAAAGGAAACATTGCCGGATGGCAGATATTATTAATGATGCGGAAACGTAAAATTAATTTGCACGTTCCAAGGTTGATTGAGTGATTTCCTTCAAATCAGTGAGAATTCTATGGCTGAAATAATAAGCAGGATTTTCGTGATTTCAGAGCGACGGATTTCGCGAGTTTGGTGTCGAGTTTCTCTGATATCGAGTGATTTTCAGTGTTCCGGCTTACGGAAGTGCATTATCCTTCGCACAGCAACTCTTAATAACGACGCGGAAAAGTAAATAGTGTGATAATCCAATTTGAAGTGTTGGATTCATGATAGTTATCTCGACATCGCTACAGAAAATAAAAGTTTTTTGATAGCATTGTTTGAAGATCGAGAAGTCAAATGTTACTTTGCGATTCAATTTAGTTAAAGGTGTGGACGTAGAGAAAATAAGAATACAGAAGTGAAACAACCGCTTCTACCTAGAACTCCAATCAAACATGCCAGTAACATATCTGAACGCCACTCGCCAATGAGCACCTGTTAACCTACTAGTCAGTCGGCAGCCCAGCCAATAGGAAACCTTTCGCAGCACCCAGTAACCAATCAGACACATAGTACGTGCCCAGAGCGAATTGCCACGCCTATATCAAAGGAACCGCTATTTCGCCTGTATACTCGTATCTACTCTGTGTTGTTGGGCTAATTCGTGGCGTAAAAATAATAAAGATTCATGTTTGAAACATGGTAAAACATGTTTCATTTATCGAACCGCCGTGCCTCTTCCTGGGTTCCTAGTCCTTCGGATTTGCGTGGGACCCACTGAACTCAAGTTTTCTTTAATATTTTAAAAATAATATTTAATAATGAATTAATAAAAAAATTTGTTCCCTTAATTTTTTGTACAAACCGTTCGCCATAAAAATCGCTTGAACGTGCACAACCACCACACTTGGTTGTAAACTTTGGAGCAAATGTGCTTAAAATGATTCGACACGTGAGTTGCCACTTGCCACGCGCAAGGCGCATGTCGGACAAGTGTCACGTTTGCACAAAGGAAGGCCATTAGACACGAATGCACCAGAGACGGCACGTCTTTCAGAACGCCACGGCGTCTTGTACCAGAGGACAGGGCGTGAAAAGGCGCACATTTGTTCCTGGTGATTTATAGGAAGGACATGGGTTTGCCTCTGGTCGGTGGCGCGGCAATAATGCCCGCATGAAAGGTGGCTTTTGTCCGCGGGTCGGCCACCGGCTGACGGCGTAGGGAAGTCCCTCCCCACCACCAGTAAACACTGTCTACAACGCATTGTTTGGTTGTTCGCTTCTGCAAACTACAAGACAACTCGCGGGGAAATCAACGCGGTTACAGCTTTAACACTTCGTTAGCGCCAGTGACTATTTAAAACTTTGCTCAATGTGCTTCGGGTTGTGGTGGCTTACTGGTCTGCCTTGTATTCGGGAGTTATGCGTTGACGGTGGGGTTTCACCCTCACATTTGCATCCTAATTAGCAACGATTCAGCTAAATAATATTATTCCTGCTGCTTTTAATATCCAAATTCTGCTCTCCCAGGTAGCAAAGTAGGCCTAAACCTCAACGCACCTGATGTAGCAGGGCAAAAATAATTCCCGTATAGTTCTTCCATCCCTTTCGTCCTCCCAGTCTCACAATTCACAACATATCGCTATTTTGTTTGCGTGGTTAATATGCTCACGTAGCGTTACACACATTTAAGAGTTTTGAGCGTTAGTATCAACTCGTGTTCGACATGTAACATCGATTCTTTACGCAAAACCCGAACTTCAAATACGAAAAGAGTTGCCATAGCCGGTGTTGTAAATAGTATCACAGGCCGCTATCAGGTAGAAGTGCGTATTTCTATGCGTGGCTGACGTTGACCTTGTGAGCTCCGCACATTACAGTCCCAATCACTGCGGAAACGACTGTCGAACTTCTACGACGTAACTGAAGTTTGTGTAACCTTTACTTATTTACTGGCGACCACAGGACAAGTAAGCAAACAGAAGCGGAATGGAGTGGTGGTTCCTTTGATGTGGGCTTACCCATTCGCTGGGCTCTGGGGACGAACGAACCTGCTTTGTGTTTGATTGGCTACTGCGTCTGGAGGAAGATTCCGTATTGGCTGGGCTGCCGGCTGGCAAGTACGCTACCAGGCGTTGATTGGCCAACGGTGGCGTTCCGGCATGCTGCTGGACAGAGACGCCATTTTGCTGGTGTGCCCTGAGAAAAAGGTTTTATCTGAGAATGCAGTATATTCCTTTGTATATAGCATAACATATAGTTGATTCAACAAAATACTCTGTTGACATTCAAATTTGCTGTCCGAACTTATAGTTTGTGTAAACTTAAGTGAGTGTTTTTGGTATATCGACAAAGTAATTTTTGTTGCTTTTTAAGTTACGCAACAGAATATTTTGTAAGAACAACTACACATTTGTTTGGCTGTAAACAAACAAGTGTTTCGGTGGTAGTAACAAACCTTTCTGTAAACGTATGCGGCTGGATTTCTCAGTACAAGCGGTTGTTTAAACATCTGCATTTTCAAGTATCCCAACTCTCTCCGCAAAGAAAGGATGAGGCTGTTTACATTAAAGTGAGCACGTTACTTCAAATCAAACTTCGAGAAATTTCACTGTCCCTACCTGTGTATATTTTAACGGGTACATTTGACTGTCATGCGCCCAGTAAAGTTTGTAACGACGGAGATAAAGCAGATCCATGTCTTAACGTTAAATTAAAATTATAAAGTAAACATTTGTGAATATTAAAACATATATATTTTCTTTTTGTTTTTTTGATGCATGGAAGTTGTAAGAATAAAAACATTTGTAAAATATTTACTTTTCTAAAAATTATACATTTTTCCTTGGCCGACGCACGAATAAATTTATCAGGCTCATTGGTAACTTTAATTGTGCACATGGTGGAATAATACACAATGTGTATAGAAGTAGATCTTGAGCAGGTCTTTCAATAGTGCCGATTTTATCTTGAACAGCCTTTAAAAGGAACATAAAAATAAGTCTAATCTTGTAAAGGCGTGGAGGAGGTATGAAGAGAGACCTCGGAGAAGTGGTCCAGAGGTAGAGGAGAAGCTACCGGGATGGCGTCGGCTCGCGTGGTCGACGTCTTGGGAATGCGGCGTCCAGCCAGCACGCATACCTGCGCCTCGTCGGAGCGACATCCACCCACCAGGGGCCCCATTATCTAACTTTGTACTCCCTTTATATAAATACATTTACCGCTGAACTGTCTTTACGAGGCGCAATGGTATTCTGCAGCTCAAGATGTCTCCACGACGGCCTTTCGAATGCTTCGTGACTGTCTTTATATAAAAACCGGCCAACAAAAGTGATTTTATTAACGAAAGTGGAACAAAAATGGCCGACGTATTGAGGTTTAATCAACAAATACGTCTTACAGGAAATGTAACATTTTAAAATGCCCCAGAACATAAGAATTATTATATTATATTATATTGTATTTCCGTACAAATAACCGTGACTGGATTTACATTTAAGGATTTTATAATTTGCTAGTGATATTCTCGCTTTATCGTAAATACGAAGTGATGGATTCGGCGACGGGTCAGTGCTGCTATCTCGTGATGCTCAAAATAAACTAGTACCGCTTGAAATATTGTATCCATATAATGAAGTAAATTTCTTTTGGAAGTATTACTTGAAAATATATTAAGAAACAAATGTTATTTATAGTTAAAAATTCACTATAATAACAAAATTTGTGACCCGATGCATTCTGTATTAACAGAAAAAATATAATTCAACAGGCAGATCGTTGATTTCAGAACACATCCCGCTGTGTTGTCAAACGTACATCTTTTTATTCAAAGATATTAATAAAGATGTGGCTTACAGGATACCACATAAAGACGCCAAGGAGTAACCATCTTTATGGCCCTCTTTATGATAAAGACGATCACATTGATCGTCTTTAAGCAAGCTCAAGTCAGAGAGTGGAGCCCCAGGCCTGCTGGGGTTTGGAGTGTGGGGCACATGCCGCAACTCTCCGCTCTCCCAGAGAATGCCTCCAGTCCTAGCATTGAAGTCTCCTCACAACTGAAAATGAAGCACCGCTATCCTTCTGTCCGTCGCGTGGTAGTGTACTCCTGTCTGCCACCGACCTTGTTCACCCCGCAGTCACCCGGGGCTCAAGGCACTATTATAATCGTCACTCGCATCAGATGCTTTAGGGTCTTCGGCGAGATGTCTGTCTGCAGTGTACCTGACAATGGGTATGGCACTGGTTGGCAGTCCGTCCGTAGCTTGCCGAACCAGGTTGTCCTGGTACTGGGGGTGTGAAAAACAGTGGTTTGGGATTCAGAGTATCAACGGGCTAAAGAGATCTAGATTCTTTTACTGACTTAAAGAAACCTAGGTTATTTTGGTGTTTCTAAGATATGCATGCTAGTTTGGCCCCGTGAAATTATCTGACGTAGAAGCTCCGTTCACAAGTACACTTGAAACAAAATCTTCGTCTACAATAGTCCTCGCGTTGCTAGGACACAGATTCAGAATTTAGGTAACGAACCAGGTTTGGTTCCAACTATCAGTGGCGAATATGAATTCAAGTAGCAGATAGGGTTAGATTTTCGTTTCTATCCCTGATTTGATGACTTTATCTAACCGCAAAGAGGATGCCATCCGAATAAAGAGAACCTAAATCTACGTCTTGCAAGGACTTACTTTGGATTCGGGGTCGGAATCTCGAGGTCGCCGTTGTGCAGAACTGCCAAGTAAACCGAGGGTATTTCGCCTGTAGGATGGATGGTGATAACCTGTTTACCCACTTGAAAATATTAATGTTTGTTTTTGGTATCCTGTTATCTTGAGAAGTGAGTTTCTCGTAGGACTGGACCACCCAGAATGAAATTGCTCATGTAACAAGCGTTCATGACTCCTACATAGGATATTAACTCCTTTACGTACACATAATTTTTTCGTTGCAGGCGTTGCAAAAGAAAACATGTTTAGCGTGAACGTTAATTTCGCATTTCTTACAACGGACGCTGGGGGACCTGTGGAAAGGATTTCAATATATTAATGACAAGCAGCAACAAATTACAAAACTGTTTTTTGTGTCGGTAGTAACCAAAGGCATTGCCCAGAGAAAGGCGTTGTCCGTATTGGTGCCAGCTTCTGGTCTTGTACAGCACTGACCACGGTTTCACCTATTCTGCAACATAATAGGCGTGAACAAGTATACTCGGGATAATAGGGTTAAGAGTTCAAGGTACATAAATTAACGCTGAACCTGTATTCCGGGGCTTTTAGGTCTTTGGGAACCATAGTGGAAAAACTAAGAAACGGCAGTTACAGGTATTTAGTTTCTGTCAACTTGGTGGACAAATATTTTTTCAGAGCGATGAATTCTTTTAGCACAATATCTTGCTCCACAAAGAAAATGTACCAGTTCACAGCGAGAGAGAGAGAGAGAGAGAGAGAGAGAGAGAGAGAGAGAGAGAAAGAGAGAGAGAGAGAGAGATTGGCAGGCACATTTGATATGCCGGAATATTTTCTCACATAGGTGGCGAGAATTTCTGTCCGGGATTGCCCATTATTTGTTCTGACGTACTCGCTGCCAGAAACTTGTTAATTTCAATGATGGTGTTTAAATTTTACGTCCCACACCCCACCCTTTTAAAACTAGGATCGTATGCACGAAATATCATTCCGAAGATAGGTTAACGTGTTTAAGTCGTCGTTAATGCCTGTCAAGTTAGGTAGTGTCGGTTAAATCCATGTCAATATAAACTTCTCATTTGGGAAGTGCTGAAGCACCACAGGCCGTCCCAGACGCAGAAGTATTCAGAGCTAGGGGATGCCTCCTTGGAAATTTATTGCCGGAATGACGTAGAATGTCGCCGAAGACACGTCCCCTGGCGTCGCTGGTGAGAGCTTGGACTGTCCGATGGTCCAGGGGAGTGGTGGAGGTCATATAAAACAGTTCGTATCCCAGGAGGGCATCCTTTTGTCAGAGGAAGTGGGCCCGTATTTGGCGAAAGGCCCTTGTCCTGTCCTCGCGCTTGTCTGCAGGGCCCGGAGTTTTTGTGGCGGGGGTTGTTGCCCAAGATTGCCGATGGGCTTTGGGAGGGGTGAGGGTTGTTGACCGAAAACAGCCCCTCCTTGTTTGAGCGGAGGGGGGACCCTCTAGTCTTTTGTTACGAGCCCGCGGGGATAGGGCGTCCAGCCCCAAGAGAGACCAATTGTGCCGACTGAAGATATCCTCCTTCCTCCTCTTCAGTGTTTACTCCTCGCCGAACGAAGGCCTTGAGCTGGCTGTTGGGCACATTCTGTCGCGCGGAACGCTTTTGAGCACGCCGCGGGCATAACGCAATTGGAGCGGCACTAAGAGGCGAGGAAAACAAGCAGGTAGCAGCCGTGTGTTACTGTGAATTTTACTTTCCCCGCGGAGCAGAAAGAAGGGGAAATGGAACAACCGTCGTCCAGACCCGCCTCTGTGGACCGAGTACTTGTTGGATGGACAATGTTGATTCTATAACAGACCGCTGCTGTTATTAATATTTAGGTTAGTGCAGCTCCACTGAGTAAATAAGCACACGGAGGCGAACTTGCGTGGTGGTTCCTTTCACGTGGGCTCTGACTGGATGCTGCATGCTGCGAGATGCTTCATATAGTCTGGGCTGCCGGGTAGAGAGTAGCTTACCAGATGCTCTTTGAATAACGGCGTTCCAGCACTTTGCTGGTGTGTGCGACGGGAGTTCGCGGTATATGGCCTGGTTCACCTGTGCATTCTTAAATACTCTGTAGCAGCACGTCCGATGCTATCGTAGTGGAGAGATTTGGGCAGCTCTCAACAGCGAGGTCTTGAGAGCGATTGAGGTGAGTATGGAGCAGCGCCGGAATGAAAGGGCGGGAAACGGGAGATTCCCGAGAAAACACGCCGACCAGTGGCATCGTCCGGCATAGTTAGCCGTAATTTCCTGACTGTTTAAGATAAAGCCATCAAATTCATATCATGGGCATCACCCCTGGCGACGAAGAGTCAGGGTCAAGTATATTTTAAGCCCTCTTATAAGCATGGTTGGCAGCTATTTCATATCCACCAAAGTTTCAGCCACCAAATTCATATCATAGTCATCGCTCCCGATGACGAAAAGGGCAGCAAGGCAACTATGCCCTCCCTCCGAACTTGGTGTGATAGTTCTGGGTAACGTATCTCTAGAGTCTGTCAACACAGTGCAGTGCCTCCCTCGGAGCCGTGGGAGCCTCGTCCCTCATATACGTGCACAATTACCAAACCTGGTACGATATCTGGCCGAACAAGGGGGGAAACGCCATGACTGGTGCCACACTAGCCAGTATAACGGCCGCTATAGCGGACCTTGCACAAGCTTTTATGGAATCTGGTATCGCGTAATATCGCCTTTATGTGCCTTCCACCGACCCGGCACCGACTATCACGAATGGGGCCGTTCGTCTTAAATCTGGCGTGGTCGGGTTTTTTTTCTCTCGTCCGCACTCGTCAAGAAGTTTTACGAACGCCCTCAACCTGGGCTTGAAGAGAAAGGTCTTTATATATATATATATATATATATACCGGTGAGTTCATTTCACAGAAAAATACGTTGGCTCACGTTTTTTGGCTCCAAAACAGTGGCTATTCGAAAAGAAATAAAATCGCTTCCATTAGCGAAAAAAATGGATTTTACTTTGTGTGATAAGCCACAAAATATTACGTTTATTTTAACTTCTTAGTATGACTCAGTGGCGGATCCAAGAGGGTGCTAAGTAGCTTAAGCCTCTCCCTCAGAGCTTGATTTTACACTTATTAAAATTAGATTATTCATGAAAAATAAAATTACATTGTTAAAGCAGTTGTTTGTAGGGCCTACATGTACTCAGTACAGTAACAGAAAAATTTAAAAAGTGTTTGGATATCCTGTCAACTAAGTACTTGACATTTATATGCTGCATTAAAACATAATGCTTTCTGTAATCATCTGGTTTGAACGTAATGAACAATTTACCACCCTAAAAGTAGGCCGGTCCGTTTGGGGTTCCTGGATCTGCCACTGACAACGCACAGTTTGCGACAAAGCACAGAACAAATACACCCGTTATTTGATAACGTTAGTCCACTGTGAGGTATATTTAAAACACTCTACTTTTGTATGGTTTTAATGAACACACATAGTTTCTCTTCCGTTACGTTAAACAGTTCTCTTGCTTCAGGAATTGTTGTGACGTGATTAAGTTTTCATCAGTGTTGTAGAAAATTCCCTGGTTTCCAATTTTGGCTTTCAAATTACTGTGAAATGTTTACAAGTTCACCGTTCATAGACGAACATGAAAAGAGGCTATGTTTTGCAACAAAAGAAATTGTTTTTGTGTCTGGACAGAACTGGATAAAAACGCCGCAGTCTGCCACAAGGACTTTTTTTACCTGTAGCTTAACACCGGTAACGGTCAAAAGACGTAAAAATCCGTAATGAAACTAGTAGGAAGAGAAAAAGAACGGGTGGAGATGGCGACGACATCGCGTGTAATAAGGAATAAGGAGCAATCGCTGAGTCACCTTCACAGTTACCATCATGTAGAACTTGGTCCAGCCAACGTCGTGGTTGGTTATCCGTCGGCTTTTCACCAAGCCCTTCAATGGTCCGATTCTCTGCACCCGTTAAGTGAAATTCGTGATCAGGGAGGGTAAAAAAAAAANTTCACCAAGCCCTTCAATGGTCCGATTCTCTGCACCCGTTAAGTGAAATTCGTGATCAGGGAGGGTAAAAAAAAAACGCATTGGAAAGGAAGGACTGATGTTTCCGCCGGCAACATACTATATAAACGTTATAATAGGGAATCTCTACAGATTTGAATATCATTAGTTTTGAAGGCGTTGGAATTGCAGTTGTTAATACACTGAAGAGCCATAAAAACCGGTGCACCTGCCTTACATCGTGTAGGATTCCCGCGAGCACGTAGAACTGTCGCAAGACGACATGGCATGAACTCAACTGATGTCTGAAGGTATGCAGGAGGCAATTCACACCATGAATCCTCCTGGGCAGTCCAAAAATCCATAGGAGTGCGAGGCGGTGGAGATCTCTTCTGAACAGCACGTTGCAAGGCATCCCATATATGCTCAATAATGTTCATGTCTGGTGATTTAGGTGGCCAATGGAAGTGTCTAAAGCCAGAAGAGTGTTCCTGGAGCCAGTCGGTAGCAACTCTCGACGTGTGGGGTGTCACATTGTCCTGCTGGAATTATCCACGTCCGTCGGAATGCACAATGGACACGAATGGATGCAGGTGATCGGACAGGATGCTTACGTATCTGTCACCTGTCAGACTCATATCTAGATGTATCAGGGGTCCCATTTCACGCCAACTGCACACGCCCCAAACCATGACAGAGCCTTCACCAGCTTGAACAGCCCCCTGTTGACATGTAGGGTCCATGGATTCATGAAGATGTCTCCGTACCCGTACACGTCCATCCGCCCTATACAATTGTAAACGAGACTCATCAGACCAGGCAACGTGTTTCCAGTCATCAACAGTCCAATGGCGGTGTTGGCGGGCCCAGGCGAGGCATAAAGCTTTGTGTCGTGCAGTCAACAACGGTACACGAGTGGGCCTTCGGCTCCGAAAGCCCATATCAATGATGGTCCGTTGAATAGTTCGCACGCTGGCACTTGTTGATGCCCCAGCATTGAAATCTGCGCCAATTTGAGAAAGGGTAGTACGTCTGGCAGGTTTAATGATTCTCGTCAGTCGTCGTTTGTCCCATTCGTTCACGATCTTTTTCCGGCAGCAGCGATGTCGAAGATTTGATGTTTTGCCGGATTCCCGATATTCATTGTACACTGGTGAAATGGTCGTACTCGAAAATCCAAATTTTATCGCTACCTCGGAGATGCTATGTCCCATCTCTCGTGCGCTGACTATAACACCACGTTCAAACTCACTTAAAACTTGATAACCTGCAATTGTAGCAGCAGTAACCGATCTAGCTGCCGACCGTATCGCGTTACTCTGATTGGTTCCATACCTTTGTTATTTGCATACATACGCCTATACCAGTTTTTTTGGCTCTCCAGTGTACATATCCCCGTCAGCGAAGGGTTCGAGTCATAGACTGAAGTTGAATTGAGAGATTTCGATGGCTATGGTGAGTCTTGAACATAGCAATGGTCAAGTGTCTCGATTTCTGTGCGTCTTCATAATCCTTTCATCCCCACATTTGTTTAGAATTTCTGGCGTTTCAAATACGAAAATGTTTGACGTGTACTGTACTTCTGATGGCAAACCATAATTTCCGTTGCCACAACCAATGCAATGTAGGCGTTATGTTCGGTGATCAACGATATGGACCAATCATAACGTAGAGCAGTATGTCGGTTTACTAATCAGTTACCCTCAGAGAATATCATTGGGCACTGAGCTTCACGGTGTACAGTACCAGTCAAATGTATCATTCGTGTGCAACATGTAGCCAACTGTCTACACTGGGTACGGAAGGGTTGATGACTAGTGTGATTTGCGAAAATTCTGTTACCACCGAGCGCACGCACAAGTTGCGATAATCGCGCTCTACCCACACACACAGCGCGCCAAAATATTACACGACGGCGACACGCGAGCTCGTAAAGTAATTCCTGATAGGACGGGTTAACCAATTGTATCGTCCGTACCTAAATCCAGAGAGACCATACGCTTCAGATTAGGCTGAGCGCGACATAACGGCAGCTCTGCACTGAAATTCCTTACACCTCTACAAGTGCGTTTAGGGAAACAGATTTAACCCGTTTCAAAGCCATTTAATGATTTTCGATAGAAAAAAAGTAGGGACGGTGAAAGGCNCACGTCTTCCTCACCAAATTGCAGTTTTAGATTCGCTGCGTCATTCCTGGTTCCTTTTTTTATTTTTTTTTTCTGCGTCCATTCGCATCCTCTCAGGAGCTGGTCCAGAAGAAAAGGCTGCATCCAGGACTTTTCTTCAAGCCGGATATGTGATGTGAGAATCGGCGAAGGAGAAAGAAAAAGTACCATCAAATGAGGAAGAATCTGCGAATTGGAGATCGCGGAAGACGACATTGCGTAGTTATTTAGAAAGCATTTCTTGTGTGTGCAGTAATGCACGGTCATGGATAATCAATTGCTAGAGACCTGAAAAATTCGCTAATTCATTTTAAGACAAGCTATAATTCAAAACACGTGTGTATATACAACTTCAGCCATTGGTCCACACGGTGTTCGACACTTCCTGGAGAACACTGGTCCAATCGCCGCCTTCCACCGTGACAGCAGACAACCAATGTGCAGCTGTTATCGGCATATTTGTACATAAGATTGTAGAGTCTAGCCTGCAGGTCATTGAACTCGCCAATTTTTTCCGGTCTCTAACAATTGCGGATGAAGCTGTGTTAGATTGTCCACTCGCCAGTTTCTTACCCGCGTCTTTTCTGTCTCTAGCAGGCACCAAGGGAATGTAGTGGGCACTTCCACGTGGTCATTGTTTTTCTACTTAGAAAGTCGGCAATGACATTCAGTTGGAATCTGCGACAAAAATTATGACAATCAGTGCAGTTTGTTCAGTTGGTAAACTGGCTGCAAAGCCTGCAGCCACGCAGTTTAAATGCGGAATCATTGTTAAAGAAATATATTTTCAATAAATCACTTTCATAACAGATTCAAGCAGAAAGTATTCTACGTGAAATTTTTTGCGAATACTGGCAGATTAAGAAATATAGTTAATTTTTTGTTTAGTATTTTTTTCTTCCAAAATTTAATATTACAATTTTATATTACAAAAAATGATGAATGAATAACTTTTTTTTTTAATTTCTTAAAATAGCAGTATTTTCTGGGAAAGTTAATTTATGATATTATGTATAACGTAACAACGTTTTGTAATATAAGCATATATTTTATTGGTAACAGTTATCTTTAAAATTGATACATTGAAAAGGAATTTCTTTAACATTGATTCCCCATTTAAACTGTGTGGCTGCAGGTTTCGTAGGCAGTGAGCAGAGCCCTTAGAAACATATTCACTCGAGAAAAGAATAGAAAAGACGTAGGGGGCCTACCTGGCACATGAATCACACACAGATGTTAAGTGAATTCTGCAAATAAAGTACCCACACGCACATATACGCATTAACTTTATAGCGAATTAAGACATTCATGTAACTAAATACGAGGCCACAATATTGCAACAAATGTGAATTTTGTTTGCGAAAAAGGTTTCCATGTGAAACGATGCAGCCAAAGCAGAGGCGACTAGCTAGAATGGTCGTGTAGCAATTATGCTAATTTTTCCCCTGACGTGTGATTGCTTGTGATTGCTTTCTGTGTATAAGTTAGGTTTACGAGAAAAGAGGGAGAAGGCCTTGAACTGGCTAGACTTTTTAAAACATTTTAAGTGCAAGAATTTTTTTTTACTATCGTGAATTGTGCTTTAAACTTGTAAAAAGGTTTTAAAAATATTATTAATATTCTTAGAAAGAAATTATATTAAAATTTTTGATTAAACCTTTCTAAATTATGTTTTAGCTAAACATTTGGCTGATACTTCCTCCATTTAAAGAAACAAGACAAAAATCATTATTTTAGAAAAGTAAGAACGTGTATAAAATATAGAAAATTAATGGGATGGAATTTACATGATTCACCGTATATATGTTACAGAAAATAACTTATATTTTTATAGCAAAGATTCAGATAAAAAGATAACATTTATCAAAAAAGAAAGTTGTTGGAAAAGGGCGAATATGTACAAAAATAATAAACATATACGCGGGTCCTAAGCCTGTGTTTCAATAATTCTGAGTTAATCGGGAACCGCGCTTGTAAGTTGCTCCCCAGAGACGCGCAAAGACGAGGGACTCGACCCAGCGACCCCTCGGAGTACTAAGAATGCAGCTTCCACGCAGCGGAGGTATAACATATTCGCCCCTTCCTCTCTGGGGCACATACCCACATACAAGGCAAGCTCGGCGAAATCACCTGAGGCTTTGGCCTCGTCAACGCCGACTTACGTTGAAGTTAGGGGGATCGTCTAACTTGCGCTTGAATTGCGCTGCAGCGTGTTTGAAATCCGCGTAACTTTATACGAAACCACCACACGTGTCCCCATTAAACCGACTTACGAAAAGAAAATAAACTTAAGACAAGATGCTTATAATATATTGCATTCAAGGTTACTTCCAACTTTTCTGAGGCCTTGCTAAATTTTTACCTCTAAGATATTCCTCCGCCTCGTGCAAAAAAAGCTTAACATAGTCTAGAAAATTACACCAAAGGGACAATGCACTGCATTTGCATGTGCTCAGTGAAATCATATTTTGCATTACTTTTTCTTAGTAGGTTTTACCCACATACCTATTTGTCCCTGTTAATTCATATTTATTTACTAACTAATTAAATATTATAATCCGTAAATAAGATAAAAGTGAAAGTTTAATTTAACCAAAAATAAAGCATTATTATGTTAACACGTGTATAAAACGCCTGTGATACATGATCTACTTAGGATATATATAAGCAAGTCATACGTGGGGTGATTTTTCAAAGGTTTGCCTGAAAAAAAGTGTGAATAAAACGCAACTAGACTATGCCTGCGCACATGTCCAGGACGTCGGGGACTGCTTGCTCTGCCGTAAGTATTCCGCGCCGGCGCTTTGTGGCGTACCTGGGAGAGCTCCCCGTCGTAACTCATCAGCCAGGACATTCTCTTCTACTGCGCTCTAACGATGGCCCCCAGGGGGTCGGCGAAATGCGCAGAAAATGCCCAAGGTCGCCGTGGCAAGGGTGAAGGCTGAGATCGTAGATAGCCGAGTAAGTAAAACCTAGCGACGGCAGGATATTCCCGTGAAGGGCACGCAAGTGCGTGCAAAAAAAAAAAAAAAAAAAACCCGNTTCTCCAAGATCTCTCAGATGTCCCCTTGCCGTACTGACTTTCTCACAGGTTGCGTACCGTAGAGGAGAAATGGGCACGTTCAAAGATCGAAACAGTTTACCCTTTCATTCCCGCAGTAATTTATGATTTCTGGTATTGAAAATATGGCATGTTTTGTGGGTGCTGCACTTAAGCCAACAAAGGGCATGTTACGTTATCACAACCAATAAAATAAGCTTTGTGTTCGGTGATCAGATATATGAACCAATCATAACGTAGAGCAGTTTACGAATCAGTTAACGCAGGAAACACCATTATGCCCGGAGCCTCGCAGAGTACAGTACCTGTCAAATATAACATTACTGTACAGAATGTAGACAATTGTCTACATTGGGAATGAAAGAGTTAAAACTGCCCAAAGCAGTGAATTCGACTGAAAGCTTTTGGAACCGCTCCACTTGAATCAGTAAAATTATACTGGTAATTTTAGTTGATGGTATTCACTTATTAATTAAACAGTGATTTCTACTGATTCCTAGTGAATTTCACTGGCCAGGCAGTGAAATCTCAGTGCATTTCACCGATTTGCCAGTAGATAACAACAGCTCATTAACTGAATAGCCAGTAAAAATTATTATACTGTTTGAAATAACTTATTCAAGTTTAGAGTGTAGAGTGCAGATGCGAAGTGGCCACTCCCCGTGCTACAACATTGGGCTGCTGTTCTGCCAGCATAACTATCAAAAACAACGTGGAGAGGATAATGAAATAGGAGAAAGTGCCCTGAGATGTGTGTACACTTCCTCTAGCCTCGTTTCAATGCCATCAGAATACACTGCAGTTAGCAGAGGAATTGTATTCATATAAGAGGGTGGGTCTGTTTATTATTCAGCCTACGTGGCAGACAACCTGCTGGTCCCTTAACAAACTTCGTCTGTTTCTTTGATAACCGTTCGCCTCAGAGAGTTACAGCCAGCGAACGTTTTTTTTGTACGTTAATACACACGTGATTATGACGTTATTAAAAACGGTAACGCGCAAGGGTTGCACACATTTGTTGGATAATAACATGACATCCCCTATTTTCTCAATGAATGACAATGATATTACCCACCAACCATTCGCAGATTTTAGATCTTGATTCAAGACAACGGTATTCACATGATTCTTATTTCATCTCAAGAAGTTTTTATTATTTTTAAATAAAACCCCTTGAAATATCTATTCTTAGGGGCACCTGCCACACTTACGAATTACTGTAGGATATGTTTCTATCTCATTAAGCATAGGAAATCACCTGAGTGTTTGTACGTAGAGTTCAGGATTAACATGTATAAAAAGAATACAATTTTATATTATACAAGAAATGTACTTACCTCATCGGAGATGGCTTACATCCGAAGCCGTACGGTAAGAGTTTCTCAAGGTCAAACAGCTGAAGAACCAAGCGGGCCATGTCAGAACGTCATACCGGATCATCCAACTCCAACAGCCGCGGTGACTGAGCGGTTAGACTGCTCGTCTCTCACCTTGGTGAACCGGGTTCAATCCCCGGTCGGATTTTTGCAAGTTGGAATCGTGCCGGACGATGCAGCTGGTTGGCGGGTTTTCTCGGGGATCTCCAGTTTCCCACGCTCTTGCATTCCGACGCTGCTTCATTTTCACCTCGCTTCATTCCTCATCGGCTCTCAAGACCTCGATGCTAAGCGCACTGCCTACCGACTGGCAGCTGCGATATTTTAATACGAAATTCCATGTTAAGGATATTTCGCCTCAGTTCGTTAATTTTAAAGATATGTGTTTCAAACAAAATTTATTCTTCACTAATTTTTTAGGAGAAGATCCCCACGAGCGTATATTTTCAATATAAATAGGCAGTAAGTACTTTTTTTTGCGAAACATAAATTTTAAAAATTTCATGCAAGCAGGTTATACATGTTATGGAAACATCTCCGCATGTAGGGAACTTCTTCTAAACAGTTCGTGAAGAACACATTATCTTTGAACTGCCTATCTTTAAAATTAAATTAACATTTTGAGGTGAAATTTCCTTAACATGGGCATTTCCTAATTGAACTTCGCAGCTGCCAGCCGGTAGGAAGTGCCCTTAAGCAGATGACAGTTTCAAGTAGACTAGTACAAAATGTGAATAAGTTGACCGTTTGCACGCGCGCCTGCGCAGTAACCACGTGCGTGGACGGTCCACGCACGCTGGACGCAAAGGCGCGTGCGTGCGTGCACGCATGCGCGGGCCCGCCACGGCAGGGAGCCGTGACCCTGGCGACCTGGCGGGTGTGGTCAGTGACTCGCCGGTGGACTCTCTCTCTCTCTCTCTCTCTGGAGCGGCAANGGGTCAAGTGCGGCCTCCTTCCCCTCCTCGTCCCCCCCCCCGATCCACCGACGACCGACCCCGTGCACGACTTTATGAAAAGTCGCCGTCCGCGGTCCCGAGCGTAGGCGCACGCCGCCTGCCACACCGATAATTCTACATGCAGTGCACTTGTGTAAGGCGGCGCTGTTGGGATACCGCTTTCGTCCGAATATAATGAAGTTGAGAGATTTGGGCGGCTCTCTACAATGAGGTCTTGAGAGCCGAGGAGGGTGAAATGAGGCGAGAATGGAGTAGCGATGGAATCAAAGGGTTAGGTAAACGGGAGATACCCGAGAAAACCCGCCGACCAGCGGTATCGTCCGGCACGATTTCCACTTGCGAAAACCCGGGAATGATCCGGCCGGGGATTGAACCCGGTTCGCCATGGTGGGAGGCGAGCAGCCTAACCACTTATCCACCGCGGCCTCCTGTCCGAATATAGAACGACAGTAGAATAAAAATGGGAAGTCGGGCATAAGGGGATGGGGGTTCGGAGACGTAGCCGACATCATGCTCTGTCATTCCGGTCACCCGACCACCATATTGGATCCACTTTACCTTTGACTTGACCCCATATCCGTAATCTTGAATGACCTTGAACACACAAATTTCTAAAAATTGTAGAAAAATCAAATAATTGGCACTCCATGAGTGTTTTGCCGCTCACATACTACTATTTTACACGAATTAGTATTTTGAATATAGGATTTTATACGCTTCAGGTATCATCTGCACTGTTCGTGTCTCATAGTCGAAGCCATAAGAATACGAAGAGCTGCTGTATTTTTTATTTACAGAGCTCATTTCCGTTGTTCGTCATTATGGAGTGCCTTTCCGTGAAATAACTCTACATCTCCGTAAAAGTTTCCGTTAATCTACAGGTATTCCTAAGAGTGTTAAACTATTGTGCGGAAATTTTGCGAAGATTTCGTGCGAATAGGTTAGCTACGAGACTCTTATTAGAGACTTTTTTTCGAGATTGTCCATCATCGTTTGTATAAGGTGGAGCGGGAGGGGGTCATATGGCAGGTTGGTCTTATATGTTGTTCTAGTCAGTTTTGCAGTAACTGGTATCGTCAGGAGTTAGTCTTGTGCTCAGTCAATCTCATCAGGAATCAGTCTTGGGTGGAGTTAGTCTTAGGAGGGGTCAGTCGTTGGCTAGTATGGTTAGTCGGTATGGGTCCTTGATGTGACCAGCTAGTAATTAACAATTGTATGAACCACGATTTTTCTCAATTTTTCGGGTTCAATGTAATTTGGGTAAGATCAAGGTCATCAACAAACTTGGTGGCTATATCGACAGGTCCTCTGGAGGCGAAATCGATAATTAATTCACTATCATCAACCTAGGTGATGGAAAAGTAAACAAATGATAAACTAAAAAATTAATATGGTGGTTGGAGTGCATTCGACAGGATGAACAAAGTTGAGGGGGTAGGGGAATATTAATACAATGAGAAACATTGGGGGCGGGTTGAACGAGCGTGAGTAATCAACCAATAAAAAACACCTTTGGGTGGCGAAGCGAACGCAAGTAATCAAACAATGAGAAACATTGGCGAGGGTCAATCGTCTGCTGGACATGGTGCCGAGGAAACCTCAGGAAATGTAATTTTTTTATAAATTTTAAAAAATATTTTGTTGTTATCTCTTGTTTACTTCCCGCTACACTTATTATCTTTCTGTTCATGTTATCTATGTAATTCTTTTGTCAGTTGCTTATCTGTGCTGGAGTGGTGTAACTCTCATTCATGCCTTAATACCAGAAATATATTTATATATTCATTTAAGTTTACGAACACAGGGTCATGGACAAAGGTCTAGGTCACTTGGATTCAATATGGTGGTTGGGTGATGTCATAACATTGTGGCTGGTTGGCTCCAATCCCCCATCCCCTCCAAGCCAAAACATTCGAAATTTAAATTCTCTGTAAAAGTTTGTAATAAATTTGTTGAAAATTTTTTTTTAAAATAATTTCTAGTTTTTATATATATTTTTAATTTTGAAAACAATTTTGCAATTTTTTTGGGTTCAAGGCATCCAAGGTCAAGGCTAAAGGTAAATATCAAGGACACCGATATCCAACATGGTATTCGTAGTCAGTAACGTAATATACTAGCCGATGTTTATGAGTTTATTCGATTTTTTACAATTTTTTTCGCGGGTTTTTGTTTTCAAGGTTATTGGGGTCATGGTCACTGGCATCCAACCATGGTGGTTAGAGTCATCAATTTTTTCCTCGAATTTTTTTTTTTTCGATTATTTTACAATTTTTTGAAATTTTTTTGGAATTTTAGGTTTTAAGGTTATTCAAGGTGAAGTTCGAAGGTCAAGGTCATCATTATCTATCATACAAAATAAATAAATGGCGTGTGGGGAGCGCACCCAGGGCAAGGCGACACCCTCCGAGTGACGGTCTTTCCAGCTGGCACCCGTAGGTGACCCGTCATCCCCGGGCATGACAGAAATGAAACCCTAGAATGGAGCGACGCTGGAATGCAAGGGCGGGGGAAAGTACCCTGAGAAAACCCACCGGCAAGCGGCATCGTCCAGCACGATTCCCGCATTTATTTATTTTGTAAACAAAATTGTGTTCGCGACGTCTTGAAAGCAGGGTGTGGCCGTCACGAGCAGGTAGCAGTTCACCCGGTGTCTCGGGCGCACAGGGCCCTCCAGGTTCTATGTCGCTAATAGGCTTAACAATCAGTTATCCGGCTCGCGGCCGGCCTGCACCGGGATTACGACTAGGAAGCACTCGTGGCGGGCCGGCGTAATCCGATTGTCGCCGGCTGGCGGGCCGGCACCCCCTCCGGGTCCCCGCCTCGCGTCGCCGAGCACTCGTTTGTTTAAAACGCCGCGCGTTGAAAAAGGAAAAAAACACCTGAACGTCGATTGGTTGACGACAACGCCGTTGTAAATGTAATGCAGCAGCTCGCGGCAGGGTCGGCACGTTTCGTTTTCCGGCTCATGCGTAAATGCATTTACTAGAACGATGTTCGGCCTGTGAGAGACAGAAGCGCGGGAGCGATAAGGGCTCCGCTATTCGGCGCATCTAGCTCGCCATCGCCACTAAGCGCGAGCCAAGGCTTTGAACAGATATGCAGTGTTCTCGTCGTGCGGTTTACCTATAGAACTGAAGTGGTGACACTATAATTTTATTGGTGAAACGTCTGAGGCACAAGAATATTTCCGTATCTATCAGACACGTATATCTTGAGATACAACGCTTTGAAAAATCCGTTTTTAGCTGTGCTGGAATGATCTCAAATGGCGTGTTTAATGAGCTTGAAGTCTTAAAAGAACTCAACACGTGGTTTCGCGGGGAAACATCGAACACCTTGCAAAGCAGTTCACGATATAGTAATCTGTACAAGTTCCGGCGTAAGCTTCCACGAGATCTGCTGTCCGAGCCTGCATGATAGCAGGCATGGAGGCTTCTATCAAATAACCTGTCGTACGATATTCGTGTTTACTTGTGTTGTAGCAAATATAATTTCTCATTTGTTTTAATTTTACTTCTGCAAGTGTGATTCCAGGACGTAAATGCCCGGAGCCTAATTGTTTCGTTGTTCACCATAATTTACTCATAACCCTCTTATATATATATATTTCGGTTATTTATTTACTCTTGATTAATAGCCGTATCACTGTTTCTCAAAACAAAGTAAACTTAACTGACAACTATCGTCACGAATACCACACAAGTACCTCCTGTCTCTGTTTAGCTAAAATTTACACCCCGTGTTAAATATTGACTGAATATAGCATACGATCCATTTCCAAGACGTCCCTGGGAAGGGCCTGCAGTCGGCTCAGTCTTCCGTAGGACAAAGCGTGTCAGCTGGCGTGCAAGCTTGCATGGAATATGCCGAGTGGCACGCGGGCTTTATTGAATGCGGTACTTGACTGTGCATGAGAACGGAACAACGACCGTGCGCTTGCGTGTCGTCACGTTGGTTTAAAATGAATATGGCGACTGTACAACACGTAAAAAGAAATTTTGCGCGCCTTAACCTTGCTTCGTGTAATTGGTTTTTTTATGTGAGGAATACGCGTAGTTTAAGCAATCTATAAATCACAAAAATATGCAAGTCTTCTATATATATGCCTCAACTAATTAAGGGCACCGTTGAAGTTTTCTAACCTCACTTGTGGCAGGTTCCCGCCAGCATTTCGCATCAACATGACTTTGCGCCCGAAGTGCTTCTTTCTCCAAACCTTATGCAGTTAGTGCTCAATAATACTCGTGAAAGGAGGTGCACTGAAAGTCTGGTTCAGTTTGTCGCGACCATAACATCTTCTAGTAATGCATGCATATACAAACAAATATATAACTTGTCAAGTTACACGAGATACAAAACTAGAACTCTTCGAAATATTCAATTATTCTTCCTCAATTTCTCGTCCATAATACTTCAGGTCAGCGAACTCAGAAGATGTACCACAACAGAATCGAAAAAATTGCAAATCAAAACCCACGTTAGTTGTTTGTTTTATTATTATTTGAAAAATAACATTCGTTCATGTTTTGAGGTAACTTCTTCTTTTCAAAGCATTTCTAAGTTAACAAGTGGCACGTGTAAACATTTTTTTTTTGTGTTATGCTCATGAAGCTGTATGCCAGCCACCCCTGTACATACACGCATGTGTACGGTCCGTGAAACTCACTGCCTACTTCGAAAACGGACAATTGTAATATACCAAGAGCGTGCAGGGCCACGCCGTATAATAGGAAACAGAAACAGAAAAAGTAGCATACACACTTCAAACATTTTTATAAATGTACGAGAGTTGTAGATGAGAAAGAAATGTATATATTTGGTAACATTGCAAGCTAGAAAAATTGAAACTATTAGTATTTTAAATCAATATTTACGTTTTTTTTTCTATTTTAAATGCTTCAGAAAGCACATTTGCGAGAAAACACTCATCAAGTAAGACTATCATAAAAAACTCTCTGGTTGTGTGTAATAAAATAAGTAATCATATTTACAAATGTACTGAATAATTTAGGTTTATATTTGTTAACTTTAGTACCAATATTCGTCTACAACCACCATAATTATTATAATGGTTGAACTACTCGACGAAAGTTCTCTTCCAAAATGTGCTCTCTGTAGCAGCCAAAACGGAAATACGATTACGCTTTTATTTAGGATTAGACTCATATTATCTGATTAAAAAAAAAAACATTTAAGTTAGCGAACTCTAGGATAATATTTTAGTGTTACAAAATGCATGCGTTGTTTTTTTTTTCATATGCACCGTGGATCGTAATGATTTTCTGACCATTTTTGTGGTGTCTGTGCAAGTTCTTAATGANTTAAAAAAAAAACATTTAAGTTAGCGAACTCTAGGATAATATTTTAGTGTTACAAAATGTATGCGTTGTTTTTTTTTTTCATATGCACCGTGGATCGTAATGATTTTCTGACCATTTTTGTGGTGTCTGTGCAAGTTCTTAATGACTTGTGCATGTTGTACAGTCAGGTGCAGTGATCCCTTGGAAGGCACTCTAATTGTACCGTAACCCATTCCTACCCAATGTACACGATTGTGTACGTTACACACGTGTAGATAATTTCTGGTGTATACTGCACACTGCACACTGCGAAGCTGTGGTTGAATGACTCGCAAACCGTCCTACTGGTCTAGGTCATAACTGGTTCATATAATAGAAGCCGGGCATAGCCTGTGGCTCATTGGCTGTGACAACGAAACAGTGTTCTGACGACTAAGTACAGCACGTACCGTAAAATTTGTTGTTTGCAACACCTGGAACCGTACATTAAAGTGGCCGTNATTCGCAAACCGTCCTACTGGTCTAGGTCATAACTGGTTCATATAATAGAAGCCGGGCATAGCCTGTGGCTCATTGGCTGTGACAACGAAACAGTATTCTGACGACTAAGTACAGCACGTACCGTAAAATTTGTTGTTTGCAACACCTGGAACCGTACATTAAAGTGGCCGNATTCTGACGACTAAGTACAGCACGTACCGTAAAATTTGTTGTTTGCAACACCTGGAACCGTACATTAAAGTGGCCGTGAAAGGGTTAAAAAAAAAGTGCAACATTTTCAGTATAAATGAGATTCTTATATGTGTGTTGTATACATTAAAATTAAGAAACGCGTAAAAAAAATGTAGGAGTGAGAAAAAAAAAAAGGAGGCTTTCGTTTTGGCGCGGTGTCGATGAAGTGTCGTCTGCAGCCGACCCGAAGACATTTCTCCCGCTCACACGAGCCTACACGCCATGGTCGAATGGAGGAGTGTTCTCGCGTGGAGGGGGTTCTGTGCATGCGCAATCAATCACCTCGCACCAAGCCTAATTAAAGCCTTTTAAGGCGAACCACGACTCCCCCCACCACAATTTAAATAACAACANCCCCCCCACCACCCTTACCCATCTATCACCCTTCCGTCCGCCTGGGGCCGCGGCGACTGAGCGGTTAGACATCTCGCCGCGTTCAATCCCCGGCCGGGCCACTCCCGAATTTTCGGAAGTGGGAATCGTGCATGCATACGTGTTCCTAAGGAAATGTTTATTTCCCAGAATGCCAAGTGGTAGAGACGCATGGGCACCGATGTTAAGCGCAGGAGGAATGCAAGGGAGGCTTTCCGCTACCTGATCTCACTCTAAATACGAATGAAAGAGAATTCCACTGTTTAAATCAGGTTACAGCACCTGACTCATTCAACAGTGACTTCAGTTTATTTTACCGACGAACTAGTGAAAAAATGCCAGCATTCCTTCAGTTATTGATTCAGTGACATTTTCCGTTGATTCATCAACATTTTCATTCTCTGTTTTTCAGTGATTTTTTTTTGACAGATAAATCAGTTAAATAACGTTTATCAAAAGAATATGTCAGTTGTGGTATAGCCAATGTATTTCATTATAATATTTACAATAAATATTGACTGAAGTGTTTTTNAAAGAATATGTCAGTTGTGGTATAGCCAATGTATTTCATTATAATATTTACAATAAATATTGACTGAAGTGTTTTTATTTTTACGTTTTTGAAGTAATTTGATTACAAAGCCCAACTTAGTAATTTCTTTATGTTTTAACCTAATTTTCATTATATTTGTACACCACCCATCTGTTTATAGGGACAGTGCAAGCTAAATATGTTTTAACCTAATTTTGGGACAATTGAGTTATGGGCGCCATGATGGTGCCTAGTCTTCCCTCTCTAAATAATGAAAAAAACAGAAATTGAAAAATATAATTTTTGAAAACATTTTAATGTTATTATGGGTTTAAATAATTTCTGAGTTGTAATTTTTGCTTTATAATTCTTATTTTATTTGTATTTAATGTTGTATTATTTTGAGTTAGTATATATTTTCGTTTTGGTTCGTTTTCGGTTTTTACCCAAAGTTAGTTTTTTTTTTTTCGTCTGTTGCTATAGGCTGTTCAGGGTAAAGTGAGCACTTTTGAGACCCTAGTCTCTTTTTTANGTTTTTTTTTTTTCGTCTGTTGCTATAGGCTGTTCAGGGTAAAGTGAGCACTTTTGAGACCCTAGTCTCTTTTTTATTTAAGTAATTTTCTATCCTTTAACTACTTTTTAAAACAAATACAGCCATATTAGTAATAAGCACAGTGTGTAGATTTCATCGCACTCAGAAGTTAACGACCAGGGCTAAAATAAAGTATATTAATTAACCATTATTCCAAATGAGAGGGCTTTGAAAAGTGCTCATTCTACCGTGTATAGCCTATAATGTATGACGTTCCAGGAAAATAAGCTTCTGGTGGGGCTTTTCAATCACGGCGGACGTAAGAAATTATCAACTATAGTTTATCGGCAAAATCTCCGGCGCCTGCATAATAAAGGTAGGTTTTTGTGGTCCCAGAAGCAAAAGAAATGATGTTAGAAGCCGCGCCACGAAAGAAGAGGGCAGGTGTCTTTGTTATAAGTAGAATTCTGATATTTTTCACCTGGAAGAAAGCGCTGATAGACGCTGGCGCCATTACGTCATGAAGTATGACGCCGTACCAGTCAAATAACGCCACCCGTTTCTCAAGGCCGGAGGGGCCGATGGGCATTTACTTTATGTTGATCCTGGACTAATGTAAAATATGGTATGTTAATAATTTTTTATCCTTTAAATGTCAGGATAGTTTTCAGTGACCGAGTGGTCCAGTTTGCTATCCAATTTTGAGCTAGGCCCAGAGTAAAGAACAGAAATTGAAATTTCCCAGGAGAGTGCATTTTCATTTGGACACTGTTTATTTTGGCGAAGAAAAATATTTTAGGAATAAAAAAACGTTAAAATTTTAATTTTTTTTAAATTTTGGAGCCACTGCTATGTTATTATTGCATATTTATAAGCATTAACGTATTTTTATCCTTTTAATATATTTTTCTCTTTAATGAAGAAACTGATGTAAGGATATTGTTAATTAAAAGTAAATAAACTCACTGCTTTTGAAAAAATAATTCTGTTTTCCGCATATTGTATGTTAGTTTATGTAATTCTAAATTCAAGTCTCCACATGAAAATTTTAATAACTTCCAGTTTTTTTCCCTATCTTTGGAATACTTTCAAATAAATGCATTGAACTCGTTTATTAATGATTTAATTGTGAGTGGTATTTTTTTTATTAGCCACCCATTTTGTCATTTCTTTTATTGGTGCTGTGTGTAATATGACTACCGATTTCTCAAATCAAATGATTGGTTCCAAGGGATACTGTGTAAACTGCCTCTCAAACCTATGCTACTAAAGATGAAACTGTTCGCTATTATAAATTTACACTCTCCAACACATCGCCCTAATAACACATATCATTAGAATCATCACAAGAAATTACAATGCATACAACAGTAAAATATATTTTGTAATGTCAGTTTCGTTTTTTATAAAACTATTTTACGAGGCAACACGAATATTCAGTGTTTCATTTCGTTTTTACGTCTTTAATTTCGTTTCCACGTGTTCATCTTAGCGCTCAATTTGAAGGTTTATACGGCAGTTGAAGTGAGTGCATCTATAAGTATCATTTGTTTTAACAATCTTCATTTTATCAATTAAACTAAAAACATGTTGAGGAGTTTTTAAACTAAACTTTATTTTCTAAAGAAACTCTGCTCAGTGTTTGGCGTCCCAGGTAGGCGGCTTCCTCAAGTGTACTATGATGCAGATAACAAATGTAATGACGTGTGGAGATGGAGCTGCGAACTATAAGAACAGCTAATGTCTCCAAATTACGCAAGTCGAGTAGAAATTTTCTAGCCACTTGAATAACACGGAGCATAAAAGTAAGGGTGACATCGGCATTCCAACTTTTTCATTTTCGTAAGTTTCATTATAAACGCAAGTCAGTGACATCAATCAGTAGATATTCACTGAAAGTCAGTTGACAAGCCATTGCCGAGAGCCGACTGGCGAATCAAGCAAATTAAATAAGAACAAGTGACTTAGGTCAGTGGAGTTCTCGACGCTCAGTGGGAATCGTAAATAAATAAGTGAAATTCAGCCGTAATATTAATTAGTTGTCTGGCACGGCATTTTCACTGGTTTTCACTGATTTGGCTGGATTCTCACTGTCTCAGATTCAGAGCGCGTGAGTAAGGTTCAGTTAAGTGCGCAAGCGAGCAGCCGGAAAACAGCGATAACATTACCTAAACATAGGATTAGGTAAGAGGTTAGAAATGCCGCTCCTGGTTCGTTCGTGGCGATAGCAAGCTCTACAACAATCAAGTGCATTACGGCACGTCGCCTTCTAACATGTTAAGGCCCCCGTCTACCTGGAACTTTTTCCCACGTTTAGACCGAGAAGCGTGGGAGCGATAAGGGCAACACTGCCACGCGCATCAAGTACCCCATCGCCGCTAAGCGCAAGGCTCTGTTGACCGCACGTCACAAGAGCAGCAGCTGCGTGTACCTATGGGACTTTCAGCTGTGACCATATTATTTTATTAGTTGGATGTCTTTAGGAAGGTTCAGTGCAGGCCCCTATAGTAGTTTTGTATGTATCTGATGCGTGCATTTTGAGCTACAGCGCTTTGTTAAGGCCGTTTTTTTTAGCGGTTTTGGAGTACTCTGAATTGATGTTTCTAACGTATGTGATATTTTGAAAGTCTCAACAACCCTCGTCTGAAGTGTGTGTTCTTTTCGTAGATCAGCACGTTGGACGCACGCTTAATAGTTTCGTAGAAAAACGTGTATTTGGAACACTCTGCAACGCAGTTCAAGCGCCAGGTAGACGGGCGCCTGAACACAGCCAAGCACATCCTTTGCCACACAATAACGAGACCCACGCCAGCCGATGGTGTTTTGTTTTCGAGAAAGCGAGGGGCCACACCAGGAGTACCGTATTAACGTAGAAACCGTTCCCCTTATGCAAAAAATTAAATGCATAAGTTAGTACGCTATAACACCTTTATGCTGCGAGTTTTTATGCCCCGCGTTATGCGCGTGACTAGAAAATTTCTACTCGGCTTGCGTAATGTGAAGACATCAGCTGTATTTATAGTCGGCAGTTCCATCTCCATACGTCATTACATTTGCTGTCTGTGCAGCTGATTATTAGCTACTCAACTTCCTGAATAGCATATTACGCATCTACTTTTTTATGAACCCCCCCCCCTCCCGCTCTTTCATAAACACTTTCAGTGGTAGGCGTTTATACCCTTATTCAACGACCGTATTCACCAATCGCATTCCAGCATCCCCTTGTTTACGAGCTGAAGTGTAATCATTACTTTACGGGCAAAGGTTTAATCATGCGTTCCTGTCGTGTCAAACCGCGTAGGTAGTGGTGGAGCGGAGCTGATGTCCGACTCAACGCCAGAGTCGTAATGACATCTTCACGCGACGATGTGTTAGGCGTCGGGTAGTGGAAAATCCGTTATAATTTATTCCCACTTAACACTTTCCAAATTAAAATGTCATCCTAACTGAGATCAAACATAATCTTACATTTTTTCCGAAAGGAGTCAGTTGAAAAGTTTCTTGGCTGTAACATGTCGCGCAGATAACAGAAGCCAATGTACCGACTTGCAAAATTGAAAAATGTTATGTCTGTCATGGTGTCTACAAAATCACGAAACTTAAGGAATTTTACGAAAATTGATCAATTTGGTTACGTATCCAAAGTGAAAGATTTTAGTGAAAACAACATTTTACAACAGTGACTTGAAATGAAGGTAAAAACGATTAGTTTTCTTTAATTTATTTTCTCAAATACTTCGGTGTTTCTGTCTGTGTAGTTCAAAAGCACTTAACATTTGGAATCATACAATGAAAACGCAATTGTGTTGGCAACTTTGATACATGAGGTACTCTGCTAGCCCCAGGATTGGTAGGAAACACTTCTGGTTTATGTGAACGGTTGATAATCATTGTCANGTACTCTGCTAGCCCCAGGATTGGTAGGAAACACTTCTGGTTTATGTGAACGGTTGATAATCATTGTCATCACCGATCACGGGACAAATAGTTCATTGGTTACCAGAAGCAACTTAAATGCAGATCAAAACGACAATTGTTTACAATTTCTANTTTCTTTAATTTATTTTCTCAAATACTTCGGTGTTTCTGTCTGTGTAGTTCAAAAGCACTTAACATTTGGAATCATGCAATGAAAACGCAATTGTGTTGGCAACTCTGATGCATGAGGTACTCTGCTAGCCCCAGGATTGGTAGGAAACACTTCTGGTTTATGTGAACGGTTGATAATCATTGTCATCACCGACCACGGGACAAATAGTTCATTGGTTACCAGAAGCAACTTAAATGCAGACCAAAACGACAATTGTTTACAATTTCTATCATAATCCTACGCTTAGCCAAACGGGTTAAAGAGGACAGGAAGGGCAGCATGTACAACTTTAGTTCGAAAGTTCTTGGGTTCATTCTTTAACCAGCTTATCTCGGAACGGTTTCTACAATCTGTATACAGATTTTACTTATTATGCGTTGTCTTATTCACCTAAACGGCGGCTGAACATTGTGGATAAACGCAAAGTGAAAGTTATTTCCATTAGGTGACGTGGTCTGCTAATTCGAAGCGATGTGCGGGATGTAGACTGGTTGGTTGGTACACCTGGCTTGACGTCTCGCCGACAGCGAGGTCTTTAAAGACGGGGCAAGTTGCTCAGAGAATCAGGAGCGGGGGAAGGAATCGTCCATGGTTTGAGGTAAGGAACTACACTGAGGAGCCAAAAAAACTGGTACGCCTGCCTAATATCGTGTAGGCCGCCCCGAGCACGCAGAAGTGCCGCAAGACGACGTAGTATGGATTTGACTAATGTCTGAAGGTATTCCGGAGGTAATTCACACCATGAATCCTGCAGGTCAGTCCACAAATCCAATCTGCGCCAATTCGAGAAAGGGTTGCGCGTCTGTCACGTTTAATGATTCTCGTCAGTCGTCGTTTGTCCCGTTCTTTCACTATCTTTTTCCGGCCACAGCGATGTCGACAGATGTGATGTTTTTATCGGATTCCCGATATTCGCGGTACACTCGTGAAATGGTCGTACGCTAACATTCAAATGTTATCGCTACCTCGGAGATGCTATGTCCCATCTCCCGTGCGCCGACTATAACACCACGTTCAAACTCACTTAAATCTTGATAACCTGCCATTGTAGCAGCAGTGAACGATCTAGCTGCCGGCCGCATCGCGTTACTCTGATTGGTTCCATACCTTTGTTATTTGCATACGCACGCCTATACCAGTTTTTTTGCTTTTCAGTGTATCTCAGCATTAGCCTGGCGTGACTTCGGGAAGCTATGGAAATCCGACATCAGGGTGGCCCTGCCGGGTCACGAATCAACGTCTTTCCCTTGCTCAGTGCGGGTATGCAAGCCACGGGACGTTCCACCCGGCAATGTATATCTATCAGCTCCGTAATTCTCACTGCGAACCAGTTATCCGCGCATGCGCGCTGGTTTCCGGTGCTGGCGGTGGGAGTCTGGTTACACCGCCGCGATCAAATGCTGCGTGTTTGATCACTCTTTCGTAACCCGATACCCGAGTGGGATAATGACAACAATTTGTTACCGTTGCTTCGCTTGTGAAATCTCTGTTAATGACGGAAGATGTAGTTGATTTAAGTCAACTGAAAGAAAACGTACTCACTAGTGTTGCAGACGTGGATGGAGAAATACAAATCAAGGGCGATAAGATTCTTATTTTAAATTTAAAAGTTCACTTGTGTAAATGGCTGCATTTTATTTTGACATAATGTTAATGATTGGATTATGGTGAGTGTAACTTATTGTGTATATAATTTTTAAACACTTTTTTGTAGTGAAATTACGAAATTATAAACACCGTTCAATTGTTATTTTGCATACACGATATACTAGTAATGGAGCGTGCTGTTTTCGTAATTATTGTTCCAAAACCACTCTTTTTTTTTTACTCTCCCCTGCTTTTATTATATTACTTTACTCTAAAGGCTGTTCACGGTAAAGTAAGCACTTTTGAAAGAACATTTGAAAAAAAAAAATTACTGTTCATAATTACGCATATGCTTAAGTACACGCTGGCACACAAGCTCCCAGTTATGTTGGCAGCGATTTGAGGGAAATAGTTCTAATACTCGACGCTGCATTGCAAGTGTAATTTTTAAATTTATCGCCACTGAGATGAGTATTTCTTGTTTTTATGCACAAGCGCATAAATTTTTATATTATCATTACATTTACTTCTTAAAAATTCCACGGTTTATCTTGGATGGCAGTGATCACGTCCATGGCAATGTTAATTTTACATATGGTGGAACCATATAAAATAAGAAGAGAAGCAGATTTTTAGCAGGGCTTTAAAAAAATCTGAATTAACCGTGAACGGTCTACACTCGTGGTTGACACTCGTCTGGAAAACCTGGCAAACAGCTAAATGTCAGGGATATCAAAGATACATCAGAAAATTTTTAACACAATAGTTACGCGTTAGGGAATTCTGTGATATGCAAGATACATCTGGCTGTTGGGGGGAGGGAGTAGGATAAAGAAAATAATATATGTGGTTTCCAGGTACCCGTAAGTTTATACTCCACATGGTTACTTAGGCAGCACGCCAACTTGCCTGTAGCCACAAGGTTGGCTTGTTGCAACCAGTTAATGGCGTAGTTAAAAATCGGTTTAACCAGCTCATTACACTTTGCCAAAGTAAAAACAATTTTTTTTTTCGATTATAATTTTTGTTACATCCCAACTGCAGTTGAGAGAGCGGAAAATAAATTTGTAACTAAACAAGGATTCCACGTGTAGGGTGTTTTTCTGGTGCGTTATGTTGTGAGATCACAGTAATTACTTTGCTGTAAGAGTGTGCTGCAATGTGAAGGAGTCGGTCGTAATAGAAAAGTATGTGAAAGAAAATGTCAGGGATTTTTAAATTAGGAAATGAGGGAAATGCCAAGGAATTTTAGAATGTGAGAAAGGTGGCAACCCTGGTATAAGCTTTCGGGGTTCTAGTTTTTTTTCCTTTCAGTCATTTTTTTTATTCTTAAACTACCTTTTTAAATAAATATTGCGATTTAAGTAATAAAAACAGCGTGTATATGACACCTCACTCGGAAGTTAACGTCAAAAGCTAAAATAAAATATATTCATTGACTATTATTTCATATGGGAGGGCTTTCAAAAATGCTCACTTTACTGTGAATAGCATGTGCGCTCGGAGTAGCGTTTTGTATGGCGGACTCGAAGAAAGTCTCCGAGGTTGCTCGCCAACCCTCTGTACACGCGCAGGGTTGGGCGCTCACCACAAAGCGAGGGGGTGTTTTCCAACTCCGCGCCGGCAGCTCACTGTTTCCACCCTGCGTTATCTCCTCGCCAGATTATATTTACTGCCCTCCATACAAATCTTCGGGCGTGTGTGCGTGCGTGTGTGCGACGTTTTGGGCAGCGTCGCCCGAGCTCGCTTTGTCCGTCGCCGACTGTCCTCTCTCCAGAGGACCCTCGGCATCTCCCTTCCTAGTTTATTTTAATATCTCTCGCCATTGGCGCTTTGCTTTAGGAAGGACGACGAGCGTGCTAGCTACCACGGAGGACAAGGAAAGTGAAAAAGAGATTCACCGGGATAGAAAGAAAAGTTGAAAAAAAAAACCCACAGCCAGAGAGCAAAAGAAGCAAGATTCGGGAGCAACAAAACCTGCAGCGACGAAATATATGCAATCAGCTTTCCCGATTCAGTTTTGCATTTCAAAGTTGGCCTGCCCCTGCCCACCTCGCTGCTGGCGTCGTCCAGCCGAGGAACCCTTCTTCACCAATGAGGGAGGAGTTGCCCGGACCAGTCAATTAGGACCCTTAATGAAACTGTTTCTGTATTCAATTGTTCGCGGGAGAAGACCTGCTTGTGCATCTCGCGATCTTTTTACATCCGCCGTGGCCTTCTCTCCTTTATTCTGCCCTCCCTTTTCCTTTCGCCCTTCTTCTCCTCCTTCACACACACAGACACGCCGCACTTATTTTTTTTTTTTAAGAAATCTTTATTTGCTGTATTGTGACTGTCCTTAACTTGTACGTGGCCATGCTATTTACGTAAGAATTAACACATTAGAACTCGCTGCACTGACATAAGGCCGAGCGTAGTTCTTTTGTATCCCCTCCCTCCACACCGAGGTGGCGTGCCAGGACGTTAAGGATGGATAAGGGGGGAATGGAGGGAGGGGGTCCGCATTTTCGGCAAGCTCGTGTTTATTTTCCGGAGTCGAGAGCCACGACGCGATGCTGCGGTGACATCCGGCCGAGGCGCGCATACATCGCAGATTTATGATAATTGGGGGAAGGTTTTTTTTTGTGAGAAGGAAGGGGAGGAGGTTTTCTCGGGGTTTTGTTCGTTACCTTCGACACCGTTCGGCCTGGTCGTGAGGTCACCCCTTCCGTCCTTTGCCATCAACCATTACCAGGGTTACAATACAATCTTTTTTTCAGATTTGTCACAAGGAAAACTTTCCACAACTCTATGCACATCTGACGCCAATAAAATGATCAAGAAGAAAATTGTTATTAAAAATCCAGTTTAAATGTTACTTGTCTGTAATCTGCAAAAGTCGTAATGTAAATAGTAAAATGTTAGTTGCAATTATAGTCACAATTCTGCGTGATTTAATTTATGTTGTAATCAGCTCTAAAACAGACGACAGTAACACACACGGGAAGAAAATATACTGTAAGCGAGTGAAGAGATTTGGGTGACTCTTAACATCGAGGACTTGAGAGCCGACGATGGTGAAGCTATGTGAGTATGTAGCAGCGCCGAAATGCAAGGGCGGGGGAAACGGGAGATCCCCGAGAAAATCCGCTGACCAGCGGTATCTTCCGGCACGATTCCCACGCGCAAAAATCCGGGTGCAGCCCCACCGGGAATCGAACCAGGTTCGTCTGAATGGTAGGTGGGTGGTCTAGCCACTAGAGCACCGCGGCCCCAAAATATACCGTGCAAATCTCGGCAAGTGCTACGTCAATGAACGCACTTGTTGACGAATGCCACCTGTCGGCGTCAGTTGTAATTCTTTGCGGCCATTTGGTTAGAGCATCAAAGTAACCGTACCTGCATTCGCAGAAGTGGGGATTGACTGACATTGCGCTTTGGCGTCCCGTATGGTATGATTCTTTTAGCCACAGGACACGGGAAATCCCGTAAAATACGCGACAGTTGGCAACCCCTAGCCACCACCTGCGCCCACCCCTGAAAGCCTTGCAGCAGCATCTTTCCGGACCAAGCGCGCACGGTCATGCATGGAACAACGCTACCGTCTTAATTAATCAGCCCCACCCACGAGCACAACAATTTTTTTTATTCTTCTTGAGGTACCCGTGTTCACCGCAAAAGGGGAACAAGTGTGTTTCTTTTCCACGCTACAGGATCAGGTATTTCTGGTTTCGCATTCTGCGCAAACCCAGATCCGCCAGATAAAACAATCAGCGAATGCGGAAAAAAAAAAATAAGTTGGCCGCCTAATTAATTCCGCAAATATTGCAAGATTGATATTGTATCTCCTGTACTGTTTGCGGAGTTGAAAACTTCTGATTTTTTTTTTTTTTTTTAAATGTGTACGAGCTATCAGAAGTCGATGCAAAGTCATAACAATTATAAAAGAATGTGGGTTTTCCAAATAAGGCACACGTATGAATATGTTTATCCTTGTTAAATTTAATGCTATATGTGTAGACATATGGAATAAGTTCGTCTCGTCACGTCATAAATAATTTTCTTGAAACACTACACTTGTCACTAAAGCGCCTTATTGCATATGATTACCGAAATAAGAAAATAGATAAACGTATGAAATGTAACAGCTCACCTTAATTTGTAACTTTGCGTTATAAAAGATGTCGTATACAATAATTTTCATAACCTCGGATTTTTGTGATGCATTTTCCATCGCCAATAAAATGTTTTGCACTTAATGGTTAAGTGTGATATCCCCAACCAAAAATAATGAATAAAGTTTTCCACGTTACTGGTCGTTTGTTATTTTTTACGCCTATTTCCATAATTTAACCTTAAATCTTATCCCTAAAATATTTATTTCTACATGTAGAAAGGTTGGTCTCGTATTTTGCTCAGTAATAGTTAGCATGCTTAGCGTACTATGAGAAGGCTAACCGTGTCGTTATTTCATATGCTTCCGCCTAGGTAAGACTTTTTTTTTTTGTCATTCTAGTGCCCTTCCCCGCCAATATGAATCAGTCAGACACAAGACACTTTTCCAGACACTTGCGCCAGCCAATTAGCGAACATAAGCACTCTAAACTTGAAATAGTGAAAAATAAGCCAAATCACTGAACAGCAATGATAATTAACTCACTGGTAATCAGTGTCAGACAACTAATTAATTATTATGATGGATGAGATTCACAGTTTTATACGCGATTCCCTCTGAACGACCAGCATTCCAGCACCGCAAGTCTTTTGTTCCCTGTTCATTTGCTAGATTAGCCAGTCGGACAAAGCTTATCAACTGACTCAGTGAATGGATGGTATTTCACCGAGTGATTTTACAAGATTCGGGTGCATCGTATTCGAGAAGAACAACAACAAAGCTTGAAATTGCTCCAGTCCCCAGATTTTTGACCATCATCACTGGAGTTGCAACTTACTCTGGATACGAAAGTGCTGTACTTGGGGATATTTGGTAGGTCGAATCCAGGTCGAGTGCCGTTATTGCGATATTTGTTTGGACTAACATCAGTCCAAGAAAGCCGCATGGGGCGTCCCGTATCTGCGAGCCCCCGTGGATACAGGAAGCAGGAGGCTTCGCGAGTACTGCCCCCACTTCCCGTCGTGGTTTCCAGCTACCTCCGCCCCACTGGGCGTATTATGTCCAAGATATTGTCCGACATGCATTTGACCATTTAAGTGAATTGTTTTTCTATCTATTTTTACCCTTTATTGGTTGCCGTTGGTGCCCGGAGTATGGAAGCGTCACGGTTGACCTGCCATCCGCTAATACTAGCGGCACCTGTTTTTCGCGAAAAGATTTATTAAGGACAAGTTGTGTTCCAAAACACCTTAGCTCATAATCACTTTCGTGATTGGATCATTTGAATTGTTACGCGTCTTATCTGTCTGCCCGCGAATCACGGGACGGTCAGTATCAGACAAACTTAATTCTGATTGGCTCACCCGTGTAGCCGGCTCTCTTCACACAAAGACAAGCGGCCAATCGGCAAATGAAGTCTAGCCTCCAAGAAAATGTTTTCGCGAAAAACAGGTGGCCCTGACTATTTCCGTTCGCCACACATCAATACGGTTCTAATTCTATGGTGTAGTAGTAGTTAGTTTCACTATAGAGAGCATAGCACATAGAATTAGGATATTAGGGGTGGAAAGTCACGCATGCTAGGATATCCTGTGGCAGCTGTAGACGTGCTACGTCCAACTGCCTGCCGCCTAGGAGGAATCAGATGTGCAGACAGGCCATGGCAGTTACCTGGTTGCCTCTGGCAAAGACAAGCCTCCGAAGGAAACAGCGTGAACGTGTCCGCTGTTCACACTGGCAGCTGTTAATGTTTAGTTCCGCCGCCCTTCCCCGCCAGGGCGAAAAGGAAGTTGGGGGGGGGGGAGGCTGGTTCCCCCACCCCACTCCACCCCCTTTAACAATTCTATTAGCGACAGCGCGATGGATCACTCCAGCCGGCGATTCCATTTCTCCGGCCCGTCCGCATTCCTCCGGGCTCCCGGAGCCGGAATGCCTGGTCCGCGCAGTGGGACCAGCCCCTCTCCCCCTCACCAGACTCACGTCCGAGCCGGGAGCCCGTGTAGGACACTCCTCCGGGTCCGGCAGTGCGGCGCATAATGAACTATTAATCACGGCTATCGGGAAAGCTCTCCGCAGCCTATGCCTCCCATTCTCGGGGCCATAGATTACAAGCACTCTTGGCGCACCGTCTTCCTTCCCTCCCCCTCCTTCTCTTCTCGTAATTCCCTCCTTTCCGCGGACGTAATTTATCGCCCCTCCCGAGTCTTCGACTGGTGAAAATCATCAGCCCGTTCGGCATGTGCCGCGTGCGTGCTGTGCAATAAGCAGAGGCCCTACAATTTCGCGTTACAAACGGGCACCACTAGACTCTACGCACTCGGGCAGAGGTCACTTGTTCATTGGCTGCCGCCACGGACTGAACTAAGTCTGTGCAAGGTTGTCCAAGAGACAATTTTTTTCCCCTCTAATTTTGTATTATATTTCATGGTTTCGTGAGACGATATCAGTGACGACGTAATGAAAATACAGAATAATTTGAATAATAACATATTTGAAGGTTTTTAGTGCAAGTATGATTATTTTAATTTCAAATATTGATTCGTACAAATTTCGGAACGCGAAGTGTTTATTATTGAATTCATAGAAGTGGCATGTTGCAATTTCCTTATAATCCGACACTTCGCCTGTTGCGGTTGTGGTTTGTGCTATTACTAATTTTACTTTAAATTTCATAGCAAAAATTACGTATAGCTACCGAAGTCATTTCAGAAATGGCAGAAGCCGATGTGTTTGTGACGACTGCTCGACCAGCTGAAAACTTGTCAAGGAACACCGCGAAGCACGTAGCCCTATAACGGCGAAGAAACTTCCTTACATTCTGTCAAAGAACTGCGAGTCAAGGCTAAGTTGCAAGGCGTTGCGAAACATGTAGCAGACCTGAGTCGCACATTAATCAATGTCTCGCCGGCACGATCTTCAGACAATAGAATTGAGACATTATTTGGGACAGCGTCCTCTACGGGATTGCCGTTACCTCCTCACGAGTTAGTCTAAGCAACGACTTAATTATGTCGGCGCCGGGTAGAGCTGTCATCGCATTGAATATGTAAGCTTCCATAATTCGAGAAAGATGGTAAACCGCGAAAAGAAACTAACTTTCTTATAGACACTTCTTGTAAAGTACGCCGTGCGTGAAGTAAGTCGCCCGAATGTTTTAGCCATGGTGTTGTTCAGTTGAGTTGAAAGATTTGGGCGGCTCTTAACAACGAGCGTGAAATGAGGTGAGAATGGAGCAGCGCCGGAATGTGAGAGTGGGTGAAACGGGAGATACCCGAGAAAACCCGCCGACCAGTGGCATCATCCGGCACGATTTCCACTTGAGAAAATCCGGGAGCGACCCGGCCGGGGATTGAACCCTATTCGCCTTGGTGCGAGGTGAGCAGACTAACCACTCAACCACCGTGGCCCCTTGATTTAGAGAAGATTTGTTTACACTCATCGTGAAAATTACTTTATTGTTAAAACATTAGCATCAACTTATAGTTAAAATTTTTGAATATAGTAAGATCCAGGTATTTTAATTATTACTAAACTTTTTTAATATTGATACAAGTTTTCCTATTTTTTTGTAAATGCTTAAACGTGTCATTTCTAAGGCCAATGATATAATTGACAACAGTGCCCAAACTGAAAACTACCAAACGGCGAATTTTAAAATTTGAAAGGAATACGACAGCTTCACGATGGTTTCTTGTACGGCGGGGAGGAGAGGGTGGGGTGGGGGGCTCGTGATTGGCCACGGTGAGAGGAAGAAACACCCGGACCGCAAAAAATCGGGCGATTATAAAAAAACAAAGGCCGTAACGAATCCGGGTGAGCGGTAAAAGCATGCGTCCTGCATCATTCCGAAATGAGGCAGTGCGTGCGATCCATGGCCTGGATGATGGAGTGGTGTAGAGGTCCCCCTTCACTGCAGGGCCATCCCACCCATCCATCATCACACAGCCGTGCGGCGGGCAAGACGCCACTTACAGTCAATTCATGGCTACTTTCAGCTTCTCTGGAGCTCTGCTGAAGTTCTGCTTCGCGACCGTTCCTCCGCATGTTGGAAACGAAGCTTAGCCCCGTTTAGGAAACTACACCAAAGAGTGAGCGCATGACACTCGAGCGTGCACTCATTATAATAATATTTTGCATGAAAACAATTGATAGATTGAATATGGCGCGGATTGATTCCCGTTAACACTTAGAAGGTATAACATATTGAACAGGTGTCCTAGACACCTTATGTAAGATATCTTGTCCCTTGTCATAGTGTATCACTTAAAAATTGCAATTAGAATAGACGATGTTAGCCTCGTATTACTCAAGACCATTGGCCATTGAAATTATGGAGGTACGGACGGACAGCACATAATACAGACTGCTACCTGAAATAGGTTCGCCTCCACTTTTACCTCAGTGAAATTGGGGGCCTCTTGAATATGACAACCTGGCATTTGCACAGACACAGCGCAGAGTGATGGAAAACAGCTCAGCACCTGTGACAGTAAACACATCTGGAGTTAAATACACCATATGCAAGCAGCTACAAGTCTTCCTTGGCTAGCAACTCTTAGAAGCCAATAAGGTGTGTATTTGGTAACACGGTCGTTCATCGGCAGCCTTCTGGAGCAGTCGGGTCTGTTTCGCACACCACGCCAGTGCAACCAAATCGTTGAAATCTTGCTGTACATTGTATTTCGCAATGTACAGCAGAGTGCATTTATACCTGTACGACTATGAACCAATAGTAAGTATGTAAGAAAACGAGCAGCGAATCTCGCGATGCCCATCTTCACCAGCAGCCGATGAATAACGAACTAAGGCTTCGGTACACAATGTGTTGTTGAGTCTATCTTCTTGTAAAATGAACCTGCGAAATTTTGGGTATTTTGTAATCCATGCTTATCACGCCGCAGGGTTTGGGAATGTAGTCAGACTCCCTGCTGCTACTTACCCCTTGGATCACCTTGGATCACGCCAACGCTCGCTCCCCGCGTGCCAGACACCGTTGCCGATGCATCGGGACCCCGGGTACTCTTCGCCCGCCGCTCATTTCTCATTCAGAAGCTCTCTCCCATATCGGCAATCACGCCGTGTAGATTGTCCTCCACTTTCCTCCCCCGCCAATAAGGAATTTGGTCCGGTAATTATATTAATTACCGGTAATCCGGCGCGGATCGGGACGTGTGGCTGGCGGACTCCGCCGCGCACTGCTGTAACGAACGTTGTTCTGCGTCGCGTCCGATCTGCGGTAGCAGTATCTCCCCTTCCCCCTTATACCCACCCTCTCTTCCCCCACCACTTCGTGTCTTTCCCACAGCGTCGGTGATAAGTCATCCTCGGAAAGAGGAGAACGCTTCTCATACTCTTCTTGCTACAGGATGTTTGTCCACTAGATATAGAAACAACCACTTGATGCTACAACGTGGCGGCATGCAAACTCCACAGTCCTCTTTGTACCGGTAATACAGTCAAATCTCATTCTACTGTCCAACCTGGCCACAAGAAAATAAGCCGCCCGTGTTCTAAAGTTTTACTGCTTTTTTACTTGGACATTGGCGCTTGGCGAATTCAATGAGAGGAAGTCTGTCACATTTTACTGAGGTTAGTGTCTTATCCAGCGTTGAAGTCTCCAAATCCTAAAAACTGTAGAATTTCCTTATTAATTTTATCTGCGTATTGAAATTTGTCTGTTGGAAATTTTATAGATTTATGAGTATTTTTGCGTGATTGTTTGGTCCAGCGCTGGGTTTCGAGTCCAGGGCTATACAGCACAATTTTTTTTCCAGCAAACTTCTTGAACTGTGAAACCTGTACCATGGATGCAAGGCGGATTTACAATTAAATTTCTGAGTGGAGTTTACAGCGATTGTGATACATTTGAGAAATTGTTATTAGCATATAGGTTGGCCTGGACATCTAAAGTATTTCTGAAGAAACTACGCAGAGGACATTATCCTACATTTTATAGCTTATTCAAATGCTAATTGCCGTCTTAATGCGTTACGCAAGACATAAAAGCAGATTTTCAATTGAGCCTAGTCGTAACATTAACGTTCAGCTTTCTGCCGTCGGCTCACCTGCCTCGTTACAGATTGACAAGAACTGTGCTTGGCAGTGAATTGCGTCTTTGCCATGTAGCCAGTCTATAAAGTTTGAAACTCGGCTGTTTCTGCATGTTTCAGTTGGAGCCATTCGTCTCATATAATCCAAAAGCTTTTCTTTTTGTAATATTTTATTCGAGGCCCCTGAAGAATCTTCGTTGTCGTATTCCTTTGCAGATAGGTATGTGGAGTTTATCTCAAATTTTGTAAAGGGGTGCTGAGATGCTATAAACTTAAATTTTGCGTGCGTAACAGACATCTGCATATAATGTGTACATGCTGCGCATCCTATCCCACTAATATTATAAATGCGAATGACCCTGTGTGTGAATGTATGTTTGTTACCACTCAGCTCCAAAACGGCTGAACGGATTTTGATGAAATTTGGTATGCAGGTACTTTAGGTCCTGGAATAGGACATATTATACTTTTTATTCCGGAAAATTGTACTGTTCCTGTGGAATAAGAATAAAACGTAATTCTGCAACGGCTGGGAACGTGACCGAAATATTTTTTTCCTCTGGTGACAGAGTTTATCAGGCCACCTAAGGACCTCTGAATTGGCTTAACGACTGCTATCAATTGATAACAACCGGGACCGAATATTTAACGTGCCCTCCGAANCGAAATATTTTTTTCCTCTGGTGACAGAGTTTATCAGGCCACCCAAGGACCTCTGAATTGGCTTAACGACTGCTATCAATTGATAACAACCGGGACCGAATATTTAACGTGCCCTCCGAAGCCCGGAAGCGCTGAGATGTTATGCCACTAAACGGTCACCCATCCAAATGTGTGCCGTTGGGAACGTTGCTTAACTTTGGGGATCGATTATAATCCCTCAGTCAAGCGCAAAAAGTAGTACCTAGGAGGTACACTTATTTCTAAAGCTACAACTTGATGAAACTCACGTTTTGATTTTCATATATCGGCACTGGAAAGCGGAAATGTGGTAACTACGCGATAGTTGCACAGATACACTCCCAAAAACAATACCCTACTTCTTGGTTATCGGGTAAAAAATATTTCCTTCCGTTTGGGTTGCCGTAATCAGTTAAAAACCTAGGCCAAAATAGTATAATTTTATTATTCTCTTTTCCCATAAATGAATTTTCTTTTCTCAAATTATTTATTAGTGTATCACTGTAAAACTCAATTGTACCCGGGCGAAGCCGGGCTGGTTCGCTAGTAGTAAAAAAAGTCGTATTGTGCAGTTCAAACACCCACATGCGGCTGGAAATTAACTTGTTTCGGTGAAATAGTGATTTATTTGATAAACAATGTAAAGGACAATTTTCTTTCAAAACCAAATTATCTTAATAAATTCAAAACAGGTTTTCTCTTTTCTCTTGAAATTCTATTGACTGGAAATCATAGGCACACGACCCCGATACAAAATATTGCCATTATGTAAATTTTGTACATCTTGTTCCAAAACGCTACTCTGGGAGTAAAGTAACAAATTGAAAGTTGAACAAAACGGGAGTAAAAGTGGTATAGGCACGAGCGTGTAAGTAGAATCACAAAAGGTTTATTTTATTTAAGATGTAGTCACTGGCTCCTGTTGTACGTATTATCCATAGTAACAATCACTATAACCACCAAAATTAGCTTAATTTTTATAAAATTATATGCAAAATAAGCTACATTTATTAATAACCTAACAGTACCTATATATTATGTCCAGAATACCTAAGTTACTACAATGTACATTTTAAGTCAAAAATAAGGATTTTATCACCCTTCATTTGGACTGACCCATCTGTATCTGTAACTAGAAAGCACATATTTTCTTTCTGTTTGTTTAATTCAACTAAATCTTACCACTTTACCCTTCGTTACTCACCGAAATGCTTTTAAAACTTTTATACTGGCAACATCCTCAGAGTAATTACTACGCAGTTTTGGGACACTGCCAAAACATTTACCCGGTGTGTTTTTGTACAGCCATAAAGTAAAGTTTCCTCGCAGAGTAACGTTTTGGTATGCCGCGTAAGGATGCTTCCCACAAGACATACACACGACTACAATGAACCGCGTCGTAAAAAACACACTCGAACAATGTGCAAATAAGTGGGAGAATGCCCGGGGATACCCATTATTTGTCCCTTGGCTCATGTGATAAAAACTATTTTCCTGCCAGGGAAAATTATTTCCATACCAGAATAATAATAATAATCCATAACGATTTATATGACCAATCGTTTCCACGTGCAAATCATAGCAAGGAAGCTTGATGCCTAATTTAGATGGAAGGTACTGGCTGGTGGACGCACGAGGCCACCGGCCAAGATACGCTGGTTGTCAAAACCCAGGTCTCCGGTGTAGCGCAAAACTACATGTCACCGTTGGTGTACTTAATTTCACACCAGGCACGAATTGGAGAAATAAAACCCTGCAGTTTGTTTATAACCTATAAGATGGTACGTATTTCTGCCACCAGATATCAACCACCAAATGTCTGGAGTGTAAAAAAAAAAAATGATTTGCACCCTGCCTGTAAACTTTTATAACGTACACCGTTTTCCACGGTGAACCAGGCGTTACGCTGGAAGGTTGCGAAGAAGGGTTGAGTGCACGTTGCGAGTCATCCTGTGGCTGAGTGATGCATCGTCGTCGGCTGTAGGTAGGCAAATCTCGTTACGACAGCATGAGGGTTGGTGGCAGCCGACCAGTCCGGGAGTGAAGTGCGTGGTTGTAGTTCACCGGGGACCCCGCTCCTCCTCCCTCCTACCCCCCTCNAGCCGACCAGTCCGGGAGTGAAGTGCGTGGTTGTAGTTCACCGGGGACCCCGCTCCTCCTCCCTCCTACCCCCCTCTCATAGTCTTCAGGGAAGAGCAAACAATAGGTTTTCTAATTACTTGCACTGTCGTGAACTGGCTCTCTCCGGCGAGGCCCAGTGTACCAGTGTGTGTGTGTGAGTGTGTGTGTGTGTGTGTGCACCTGCATGGATNTTCAGGGAAGAGCAAACAATAGGTTTTCTAATTACTTGCACTGTCGTGAACTGGCTCTCTCCGGCGAGGCCCAGTGTACCAGTGTGTGTGTGTGAGTGTGTGTGTGTGTGTGTGCACCTGCATGGATGTGACAGGTATGCCAGGAACACTTAGTTCGTGAGCCAGCCTCGCCGCGCATGCGCGAAATAAAAGACGGTAACTGAACCAGGTCTGCCGTCGGCCTCCGAGAGGTGGTGCGGTGCTGTGCGCTCCATCGCCCGTCTTCTTAGGCTCCGCTCATGACTAAGAACGTGCGCGCAATGAACGCGTAAAGTGCATGCGCGGTCACTTCGAACTTTTCTTAAGCCCTGCTAAAAGTTCTACCGCCATTATGATCCTCCGCCTCGTGCAAACATAGCTGTACCGAGCGTGGTAAATTACACCAATGGGACAACGCACCGCGTTCGTGCACATTTAGTTTAGCGATCTTTTGCATGATAACTATTTATTACCATGAATTACTAACGCACCTTAATTCTCTGGGGTTTAATTCATATTAATTATAAATGAAAATGTATAACTTACAGATAAAATTATAGAAAAAGTTCCATTTAACAAATAAAAAAAATAATTTGTGTTAACACAAGCACAAAATGCTTACGATACATAGCATTTAGAAAACAACCAAACATGCCATACATGGGTTGTTTTTTCAAAGGTTTGATAGAATAAGTGTGAAGAAATTGCGTATAGACCATACGTGTTAAGGCTATATGTTATCCGCCATGTTGAATTTTAAAATTTATATAGCATAACATTGTTTTAAATTAAATAACTAGATATTTCTTATTACAGCACGTTTACATTTAGCAAATGCCTTCACTAGTGGTAGCAAAATTTTATCCAAGCGCTATCTGCAATTCTGAAAAGGCAAAAATATACTTACAATCTGATAATGACGTTACGCTAATTACGTCGTAATCACGTGACAAAACTTCTGACTTCATGTGCTATACTGCCAGAGAAGTATGGTTACAGTTTCAGATTAATTGCCCCTAAACAACTGAAATTATCTAGGTTTCTTTACAAGCTTCATGGCCGTGGTGTACTTGTCGTGTAAGAAGGACGTGAAGACGTGAAGACGTGTGCGAAATGGTTTTATTTTATTTCGTGTCTGTCTCACAAGCAAGTAAAATTTTCTGGCGGTTTTGAAGGCTGTGCCATGTTAACGTTTGTTTCCGTGGTTACAGCGGTGTCTACTCTCGCCCCGGATGATGTTTACATAAACAAACTCAGCTGAGTGTCACCCTGTCCGGTATGTCAACAGAACATATTTTGCCACGGAAGTAACTGTACGCAAGGCTAATTTCAGGACTTTCAAATTAGTGCACTCGTTCGTGGGACAGGAGAATTACTTGCAAGCTAGACTTCACGGTACTATGCATTTTCCAACCCGAGGCCGTGTTTGACCTGACCATTTAGTATAGTAGTATGGCAATATTAGAAACATGCAATTCGGACGACGGCAGTAATCATTTGTTCAAAGATGGTTGCGATTAGGCAATCAAGTAATTTGGTTAGTTTCGTTCAGCAGTGTGTAGCCAGTTTTACTCAAGACCAGGAGGCACGGGCTTCGGTGGTTGTTTCCTTGCAGGACTTTCAATGACTCAGAGTTCACCTGGGCGTGTCTAATAAACTGTGATACAATTGCAAAATGTAATATATGTAGATGTGTCTGAAGTCTAGCTTCTTATTAAAAAGCTTGACAATATTTTCTAAACATTATATATAGGACGTTCACCCACGTACAACCAGGAAAGGTTTCCCTATCGATCTTTCTCTTCTAATGTTTCAAACACCGTTTAGTAAATATTATCCCTCCGATCCTCTACTCTAGTAGAATTCTTTTTCTTCTTCATAAATTGCATACAATTTTGCAATTCTTTACTGACGAGAAGTTTTTACGGTGTCTAAGACGGTTTTACCCCCTCCCTTTGCAGTTTAAGATAAGTTAGCATGAGAAGTAAACACGACCCACGCCGCGATCATGTGCCCTTGAAGCTAGAACTTTTCCTGTACGTTGAGGAGTAGGGAGGTCAGCCTTCAGACTACCTTAGTACCTATTCTTACGTAGGGCCTCCGATTATTCTCTTAGATTTAAGGTAAGTAAGAAAAACAGTATACCCAGGATTACAGCAGTGGTCCTTGCGTGGAGCACGTCTAATGTGTGGTAGGTGGCGTATATCGAGGACTTGCGGAGTGGTTCTTACATGGAGTACGTCTAATGTAAGGCAAGTGGCATATACCCAGGACTACAACAATGGTTCTTGACGTCTTATGTAAAGCAGGTGGCATATACCCAGGACTACAGCAGTGGTTCTTACGTGAAGCACGTATAGCGTAGGGTTGGCGGTGTGGAGGTAGGGCCGTGGGGCCGGCCAGTTGACCCTGCGGCCAGGTAGATGTCGCTCGATGAGGCAAGTTTCTAGGGAGGTGGGTGGGGGTGCGCTGCAGGGCGCGTCGCCGGATCGTGGCCCGGACGCGGTGATGAGTGCTACCTCCCTACTCCTCTGGCATTAAACACGCCTGGTGCAGGCTCCTTACTGGCGGGCGCGGGGTTCGTGTCTCGCCGGACCATCAGCACGCGCATGTCGTTTGCAGTTGGACGGGCGTGGTGTAAAGGAGAGACACTCGGGCCTCGTCGCGACAGATCGCGGCTACAAATACCGCGAGAAGCCGCCACCGGGCCTTACCTAGCTTGCGCACCATTCTGCTTCACTCTGACGACCTTGGGCCGTGCACGGGAGCGATTACTTGCCCAAGCTGCACAACAGTCGGCGTCGCACTGTTTTCCTGCCAACACCGACTGTCAAAAACGACGCGGGTAAAATTTGAGGTTAGAACACTGATAATGCAAACAAGTGTTTTGAGGTGTTTGTTTACTTCCTCTAGCCAGTTAATTCAAAATTGTAAAAGTAATTTATTCATGCAAAAGGGATTGTCTTTTGAAAATTAATATTTAATCAGACACGTTCATAACTTCTGGCGTTGTGACATTGATAGGGGCATCCAATTTTCGCGAAACGATTTCCTGTCTAAGTGTTTTTCAAAACATTTGAGCTAAGATATATTTTCTATACTGTATGGTATTAACTGCCACGAGACTTAGGTGCCTACCTGAAAACCACGGACCCTTAATACCGCAGTATCTTTAGTTCGATTGGCCCAATCAATTACAACATTACTGCTCGCACAAACACGGGGCCACTTATCTAAGGAAAACTGCAGAGGTGGAAGTAAGGTATTGAAATGTAACCCGCGTGGAATTATCTCCGCGAAGATCACGTGTCCCCAGACATTGGCAGTTGTGTTGCTGTGGGATAGGCGTATATGGGGCGCATGCACAGAACACGATAATCGGTCTACCTTATTTTTAGTAGGGGTCGCGGTTGCCTACTCGCCTCCCGTCTTCGCCTTAACCGTGTTCAATCCCCGACTGGGTCACTCCGGACTTTCGCAAGTGGGGATCGTGCCGGACGATGCTGTCCGCATGTTCATGACGGCGTCCAGTGAGCGTGTCGGCGGACGGAGTTCACTTCCGGAAGATGTTCCCGGCAGGTCCGGTGATTTCTCGGATCCAATCGGCATCAAGCGAGACTCCACTGTCATCTGTGCATACGAGCATCAGTTGGTATTTCGTTGGCTATCGCTCCAGTTTAACCCTTGTCTCGTGTAACTTGGCAAGATTGTGACAGTTCGACGAAAGTAGCACCAATGTAATTTTTCGTTTATGTATCCTTTCGACATTATCTGGTGTCAAAACGCGGCTGTAACACGCTCTCAGCTAATCCACTTGTTATTGTAATGCGAAGAAAGTTTTAAGGTATTTATAAACTGTCATCTGCATAAAAATAATTCGTAGGTAATAAAAGAAAGAAAGAAAACCTTGCAAAAAAATTAAATATTTGCTAACGCTTTTTTTAAATTTTTAGAGACAACGAATTTGGGTTAACATTTGCGAGACGGTGTTTATAATTCTTATCACACTTTGAATGTTACAGCTAACATGTAAAGACTGGAAATAAAAGTAATTCAGGAAACTTGCTTGACAACGCACTTTTGGTTTCATTCGCCAACAAACAACTCACCAACGACTTTTGGTAAAGCAGTTATTATGCTATTACTGATACTAAACAGCTCGAGTTGAAAATATGTGGTCTGGAATAACGTAAGAATTGCCTAAAAACTACCCACGTGCGTCCCAATTTATTCTTTTTATTAATACAGTACAACAAAACACGAAAATAACAAAAGAGATTTGCTATTTTACACAAGAAAGCTATTTTTTCTGGCTAGTAGTGTTCGGGAGTTCGCTGACAGATGGCATTGCAAGGCGTGTTGTGAGCCGAGCGTGTTCCTCGACAGATGGCAGCACGTTGGCCTGCTCTTGATCCCGTCTCTTTAAAAGTTCACTTTTCTTTACTACTGTTCTGAAGCAACACGAGTTTGAAATATATTTCGTCATATTATTTCAAAAATAATTAAACTCTACCCTGCGATGTTTTTGTAAGCTTTCATAATTAATATCAAACATGTATGGGAAACATGAATAGAGAGTGAGGATACTCCCAATGTTTGAAGATGCGTTTGGTTTGAATACGAACCGTATTAATTTGCATTTCATTTTGAACACTCTACATTACTACTTAAGCACGAAGTTTAGTTTGTATCACTTACAACAGCTGTTTTGAGACCACGTAAAATAACATGTATTATTTAATGTAGGAACTCTTTCTCACCCGCGTATTTCCTGCATGTCTAACGTGCGTCGGCAGTGCACTCAGTAAAGCCAACGTAATATTAATTGTCATTCGTTCATGCATCAACTGATACAGGATTTTGTAAATGACACGTTGTTTGTTTCGTATACGACAATTTGCCACTCACTGACTGTCGTACTCTTACAAGTTATATGTGAGAGATAGATAGAGAGAGAGAGAGAGAGAGAGAGAGAGAGAGAGAGAGAGAGNTCGTACTCTTACAAGTTATATGTGAGAGATAGATAGAGAGAGAGAGAGAGAGAGAGAGAGAGAGAGAGAGAGAGAGTATGGTAACACAGTATTCGGTCCTAGTTTTCCTTGCAGTGTCCTTATTAGTCGAAATTCGTCCGGGACACATCTCACAAACTGTGGTTCAATGGAATCTGTAACACGAATGTACGCCTGTGTGTCGATGAAGTTCAACTAGCTTTCGCTAGACAACGGGAAAATTCGCGAGTTATATTACCAGTCTAAACATTTTACGGTGCCTGGAATTTCTAAAAATTCTACTAGAATACCTACTTATTTTTTTGTCAGAAACTGTAATTTTTTAAATTTCACTGAGACGGACTGTCTTTAACATATGTTCCCAATTTAATCTCCGTGGCCGCATACTCGGTAGGCAGAGCAATTGGATCACAAAAAAAAAAAGAACGAAATTTTTTTTTTTTAATCTGGTTACTGTACCCTAGGCACCGTCTGCGCCGGCGATAGTTTGGGGAGAAGAGCGTGTTCGTCAAAGTCACATGGTCATCAACGATGAACGTGTTTGTTTATATCTTAATTTTAACATTGCAAGATCGTTTATGTGAATAAAACACTTTTGCCAGTTTAAATTTAATCCAATTGCGTTCAAAATTAGTTATAGGAAGTATAAAAACATCTCAAAGTACTTGTCTAAGACCATTTCACACGATCATGTATTTGTTGAATTAAATTACTTGAATTCAATTAATTGATCTAAAAAAAAANGTCTAAGACCATTTCACACGATCATGTATTTGTTGAATTAAATTACTTGAATTCAATTAATTGATCTAAAAAAAAATCACTTCATTTGTCATTTAATGAATTGAATTCAATAAACTCCGATGTCTCTACATAAATATTTATCAAAAACTTTTCAATTAAACCAGTTAATAAAATATTAAAGTATATTGTTTAGAAGATTTTGCCACTAATGCACGACGCAAAAATAATTGGTTAAACCGTAACAAATTATCTTAATATTATTGTATTTTTTTTTATATGCATCCTTATTTTATAACAACTTTAAATGTGCCCACGTGACTGTATTAATTATTATGAGATTACTTCCATTTATATTATCATATAATCTGTGATCGGCGGTTGAAATTTTGGATTCATGAAAATAAAGAACGTGTTCAAAACAAATATCTCGAACGAAAATGAGACATTCAAGAAATTGAAAGAGAAAATATCAGTGATTATAACGTTCGTATGGCGTCATATTGCATTCAATTAATTTAGTTAAATATTGAAGGTAATTTTAAGAGACATTTGATCGTGTGAAAGGGGTATTACATAACCAATGTTCTAGCCTCAACTTCTATCCACGTCGTTTATGGCAGTCGTGTTGGCAGAACAGCAGTCCATTGTTGGAGCACGGAGTGGCTGCTGCTAACGTTAATTCTACTCAGGTTAAGAACAAATCGAGTTTTCTTATGGGAGAGATTGGCATAGGAAAATTTCCCCCCGCTAGGTAAGCGCTTGTGGTCCAAAGAGGTCACTTTTAATTAAAATTGTAAACTATACAATATTTTAATTTTTATTTAAGAAAATATAGAAAATTTTAGTAAACACGCTACACTAGCACTTACTTTGTGGCGACAAATTTTAGTTGCCAGACTAGAAGCATTGATCTTCCCAACCTGACTAGAAGAACCTTACTACGGCGCATCTTATGCGAGCAACCTACCCCATTGTTCGCCTAGGGTTGTGCGTCGCTTGACCCGTTGTTGCAGCACGCAGGGGGATGCTTCTACCCCTNCGCGGAGGTGGCACCCAGGGGTGTCCACCGGCGCCACACGCTCGTACAACAGGCACGCCGCTCTCGACCTACTTCTCCGCGCGTACTGTATCCTTCCACCACGTGTTAAACAAGGAAAGGACGTGCTACAATACACGATTCAGTAGTAAATAGTTATTTAAGCCGTGTCTGAATCTTCTATTTGATGTGGCTGTCTCGCGCGGGACCGGCCAAGCGAAATGTTATCGCGAATTCTTCACACTTTTTGAACCAAACCTTTGAAAAATCTCCCCATGTATGAGGTGTTTGGTTATTTCCTGAATATGCCACGCATCGCAAGTGTTTTATACTTGTGTTAAGACATACTAATTATGATTTTTTTGTTAAATTGAAATGTTAATTTATATGTTATATATGCATTGCAATATATAATTAATAATTCATTCGGATAAAACAGAGAGAAAATAGGTGTGTTGATGATACCAAATACGAAATAGTCCAAATGCAAAATATTATTACACTGGTTGTGCACGAATGCGGTGCGTTGTCCCTTTGGTGTAATNAAATGTTATCGCGAATTCTTCACACTTTTTGAACCAAACCTTTGAAAAATCTCCCCATGTATGAGGTGTTTGGTTACTTCCTGAATATGCCACGCATCGCAAGCGTTTTATACTTGTGTTAAGACATACTAATTATTATTTTTTTGTTAAATTGAAATGTTAATTTATATGTTATATATGCATTGCAATATATAATTAATAATTCATTCGGATAAAACAGAGAGAAAATAGGTGTGTTGATGATACCAAGNCATTCGGATAAAACAGAGAGAAAATAGGTGTGTTGATGATACCAAATACGAAATAGTCCAAATGCAAAATATTATTACACTGGTTGTGCACGAATGCGGTGCGTTGTCCCTTTGGTGTAATTTTCTAGACTCGAAGTTTGGTTTGCATGGGCACAAGGAATGTCCTGAAAGTAGAATTATACCGATACTTCAGAAAGTCGGAAGTAACCGTGAATTGTCTGTAAATTATTTTGTGCGTGTTTCGGCCACCTTACACGATATTTCTTTAAAACAAAAACATCTTTAAAGGCCTGCAAGAAGTGTACTGTAAACATTTTAATACCCTGAAAGTTGCGGGTAAACTAAGTTTTATAAATAGACTCAACAAGCCTACAAAAAAAAAAAAAAAAAGAACTATTATTAATGTCCTTATACTCGCTCTCTTGTAGCAAGCAAATTGTTCTTCGCTTCATAGAGATATTGTGCAAGGTGGCTGAGACATTCTCCTATCGTTTAACGTGTAAAAATTATTCTCCCACTAGGCTGGTCCCTCACTAGGCAGGGCTCTCAAGTTGCGGTGGTGCGGTGGTCAGAGTACTCGCCTCCCACCTAGGCGAATCGGGTTCATGGCGGGGTGATTTTCACACGTGGGAATCGTGCGCTGGTCGGCGCGGGGTTTTTCACGGGGATATCCCGTTTCCCCCCGTTCTTGCGTTCCGGCGCTGCTCCATACTCACCTTGCCCTCATCGGCTCGCCAAACTCTCGACGTTAAGAGCCACCCGAATATTTCCGCTCGCACATGGCGTGCTCTGCGACTAAGCCGATTACCAACCGCTCCGAGACACGTGATTCGCTCGTAAAAAATTAATGCCAGCGGCGCCCGCGCCACAAGAGATGACGTTTTAATTTTTTTTTTCCCCTCCCTCCCCGTCTCCCTTCTCACGCATACGTGATTGGGAACGCACGCGAAAATAACACGTGGTAGGTCGTAAACACACTCCGGCATGGCCGTCGTGTGTTCGCGTCTGCTTCTTCGCCCCCCCTCCCCCCACCAGAACTGACGCACCTCCTCAACCTTGGTGTGTGTGGTTTCTCCGGAGAAATAAAATGAAATAATTTGCAGTCGTGAAATTATACCTCAAGGCTCTGCACGCGAAACGACTTGGGCCCTGGCTTGTTTTCGTGGCCGTCTCAGCTCCTCTCCCCCCTCCCGCCCCCGTCATTTACACCCTCATCAACTATAGGATGCTCACGGTAAGGCAAGCGCAATTTAAAATCAACCTGTGGAAAAAAAAATACTGCCCCTATTTGTGTACATCTTAGCGGGTACACTAACTAGCATACAGCCAGTAAAGTTAGAAACGACAGAGGGCAAATAGTTCNGGCTCTGCACGCGAAACGACTTGGGCCCTGGCTTGTTTTCGTGGCCGTCTCAGCTCCTCTCCCCCCTCCCGCCCCCCTCATTTACACCCTCATCAACTATAGGATGCTCACGGTAAGGCAAGCGCAATTTAAAATCAACCTGTGGAAAAAAAAATACTGCCCCTGTTTGTGTACATCTTAGCGGGTACACTAACTAGCATACAGCCAGTAAAGTTAGAAACGACAGAGGGCAAATAGTTCCATGTCTTAGCTTACAATTAATTGTTTTGGGTTAACATTTTTTAATACTGAAGTAATTTGTTTATCTTTCTGGTTATTTTAATACACATATGAGTAAGATATGGTTAGGGACAGTGACTTTTCGCGTAAAAATCGGAGCACACAGTAGACTTCAATACTATGTACACACCTCAGCTGTTGTTATACCTCCATTGGCTGCTGGTGCCGTGTCCGTCTTTAACCAAGCCACTCAAGACTAAGTAACTCCAACACTGAACCTTCGTGATTCGTGCGCAAACGGTTAACATGTGCCAGAACATTTTTTTAGCCAATCAAAGAAGCTGGACGATTCTACAGTGCTTTGGACTGTATCTTGTCTCGAAATCTTTTCGCGAAATATCACTGCCCCTAAATATGGTAAATTTCGAATAATTTCTTAGATGTACTTAACCGACACATTAATAAAGTGATGAGGACCTACGGTGGAAGAATTTCTATGTGCATACAAGTATATCATAAGCAGTGCTTTCAAAATTGCTTATTTTACCGTGAACAGGCTGTACGTATTCGTAGGGTCTGGAAATTTTCGCGAATTTATTTTAAGACACGCTAGACTATAAATGCATGCACATTGGTGTTGTGTTTTTTGCAGTTGGATCACAGTTCATTAGACACGCCCAGGGTGAACTCTGAGCCAATAACAGACCAGCAAGGAAACAAGCACCAGATCTCGGGCCACCTGGTCTGAGATTTAACTGGCTGCACACACTGGGTCACCAGCCAATGAACAGAAAGCTGAGTCTCAGAAATACGCAGGGCAGTGAGGGCTAGCTGACAGGTAGTTTAAAAAGTGAAATTTTCCTGTCCCTATTTATAGCAGGAGGCGAAAATAAATAAATCGCTGTTGTGTGTTCTAAGTGCGAGGTTACTGCTCTCTGTGAAATCATACTTTTTACTTCTTAAATTTTCAATTGTGTAAACTCTTCTATTTAGTTGTACATTACTAAACTGGAAAATTACCATGGCGTTTGTCGTAGCCTGTCGTTTTTGCAGCTGTGACACGAAATTTTGCGAATGCAGCTGGGACTAAGGTAAATTACTTTTTTTGTGGAAAGTTTTCCCGTGGTTGGTGATTTTACGGCTTCGCCGTCTATACGTTTTTTTTTCTAAATCCGCTCGGAGACCGTATTTGAGTTCTTACGCCGGTCTGATTTGGCAAACACTGAAGAAGCAATAATTATTCTTCTCATCTCATATTACAATTCGATACCAAGGTAGACTGCATACAAGTGTATATTAGTTTCGTTGTTTATCATTGGACCTCTTGTTCAGCCGACACGCCCTGCAGGATTCCAGATCCAATAGTAAGCACTTATCACTTTGGCAGCTTCATTCCGTGTGGCCAGAATAACGGGATAATAAGTTATATGTGGTGGTAACCGACGAACAGTAACTTCTGCTGGAGTATATACAGGACTGTCAAGTTTAGTCTGGTGGGTGGCTTTTTGAAACGCATGCTAGATTTCAACAGCCTATGTGCACACTCGCGAATTTCCTCTCGNGAAGTATATACAGGACTGTCAAGTTTAGTCTGGTGGGTGGCTTTTTGAAACGCATGCTAGATTTCAACAGCCTATGTGCACACTCGCGAATTTCCTCTCGTTTTTGGCCCCCTGTGTCTTCGTGGGAAGACGTTTTTCCTGCCTGATTGACCAATCAGAATTAAGTTACTCCGACGGTGAACTTCTGTNTGTGTCTTCGTGGGAAGACGTTTTTCCTGCCTGATTGACCAATCAGAATTAAGTTACTCCGACGGTGAACTTCTGTGATTAGCGGGCAGGCGTACAAAGCTCGTGACAATTAAAATCATCCAACCACGGAAGTGAAGTGAAGAGTTTTGGAGCGCAGCTCGCCACGTTATCTTTTCGCTAGAGGTTCGTCAATTTCGCACATTCTTGCGTACACTCTTGTGTTTCTTTTTTAATTGTACCTCGGATGTTCTGACGAGCCCTGGCCTGACGCCTTTTAGCCAGTAACAAACGGGAAGATGTGTCACGTGTAACCGAGCAGATTAAAAGTGTGGCCCACGTGTGTAAAGGACCAACAAGTTTAAACTGCCACAAAACGAATTCGCAAAATTCACGCACCTCTACTACTCGCGGGAAAAAACAGGTGTCGCTACGAATGAGTTCTGGCGCCACGGTACCAGCTGCAGTCGACGAGGAACCGGCGTCGACGCCCCACAGGGGATGCCCCGACGACGGTTGTTAACCTGCACACTTTCCCCCTCCCCCCTCTCCACTAACTTGGCCTTCCAATCATGAGCCGGCGAGAAACAAAGGCATGCTGCCTGTATAGGTGGAAACAGTAAATATGAGGCGGCACGGACTGAGTGGCACACAATGCGAGGCGACCAGTCTTATTACGGTTATGTAAAGAGTAAATCAGTAAGGATTACAGCGGTGCAGCGCAAGTGTGGCTGGTACGGNGGGGGGGGGGGACTTCTGCCGCCGTATAAGGCGAGGGGCCGCTTCTGCTCGTGGTCAATGCCACTGGAGGACTCAGTCCACCCGGTGCCCCCGCGTACCACGCGTAATTGCCCCTCGCGATATCGAGCATACGTGCGAAATCACTTTCAACACTCGGGGAAATCACGCAGCGAAATTATCGCGTAACGCTTTGAGCACTGAGGCCTTTACAAATCTGTAAATATCTCGACACATGGAAGACTAAAATCGGACAAACATGGTTTAATTCTTTCCATGGTTATTATCGTGATTTCACCTCACACTTCGACACATCAACAAACATTACCGTTCACAAAATAATAAATTTTTTTGAATGATTACGCATATGAACATCATGGAATGTAAATCATGTCATGAATATCAGAACAATTTGATCGGAAAACGGTGAACTCGGCATTATATTGGTTGACAGCAGGCCAATAATGAGCGTCGTACAGTACATTGAGGTGTATTGGTATAGTGAACACCAGTAGAACGTCGAAGGCTTTTATTTTTTATTCGACTTTGTTGCACGTGATGTGGCAACGGTATTTCTGCCTGTTTATTATTGGCTAAATAATAGAATATGACGTCTTCTAACAACGGTGGCATATTCATGAACAGAGGCAGCGAAATTTCGCGAAAATATTTCGAGACAAGTTATATTTCAAAACACTGTGTGGTAGTTTACCTTTCTCAATTGGCTACTTTATATCCTAGAACATGTTAACTGTAAGTACGCGATTCACTTTGGTTCACTGCCAAAGTTGTTGCGTTCTGATTGGCCCGATTAAAAACAGAAACTGCTTCTCATGCAGGGAGGGACCAGTGGCAAAATAAACATGTATTTTTGTGCTTAGAGTATTGAAATCTACAATCTGCTCAGATTTTTTTTCGCGAAAAATCACTCGCTCTAATTATGAAAAGAACTTATGACTATGCATTGTCGAAGACTAAATAGACACTGAACGAATATGCGACATTCACGGACCTTGAAAAAAAAAAATGTTGTGACATGAAAAAAAAAAACTTCGTAATTGGTGCGACATTTCCTTAACGTGGTACGTCTGGTGGGCATTTTATTTTTCTCAGCGCATTGAGAATGATCTTGCAGACAAAGATATTACCTTCTCGTGTTATATTTTACAGGCAGGCATACTTCAGTATCTCATAAACACTCGGGAACCGGTCGTTCATTGCGTGACGCTACTGGCAAAGGCAGTTTCCTTTCTTTCTTTTGTTTCTTTTTTTATCAGGTCATATGCGGTTGAACTTTGGATTTTAACCATTCACATACATTCTCCTAGGGCGTGATAAATGACGATGGTTCCATCATACGAGTGAATCACGTGCAGTGGTTTGGAGTGTAGGATTGCTCTACCTAAAGAAAACAAGAAATCTAAGGAACCCCCACCCCCAAAATCCTTTTTTATTTTTAGCACAGTACATAATGACAAACCTATTCAGAAATGTTTAGTGTAATAAAAAATTAATTTAAACGTGCTGGATTGGAAAACCTGTGAATTATTCACGGTGATTGATTGCCATTGAAATACCAACCAAACTTAGGTTTAGTCGTAAACAATTTTGGTCTTGTATTCAAAAGGTTTGCTGAAATGTTGTTGTGCTGGGAGACTGAAAAATAAAAACAGGTTACAAAAATGGTGTTAAAATAGATCGTTATAAATAGTTTCTGGTTCATTTATTACTAATACCCATATTATTAATTAAATCCAAACGGTTTGGTAACATCTAAAAAATAAATACGTTTTCAACTTTAAAGGTTCAATAATCATTTTTGTAAAGAAGCTGTTCGAATAACGCCATTTTCTGAATGTGTTATTAGTGGAGACCTGCGGAATTAACTTTATTTTTCTGCGGCAGACTAAACTCCAAGATGTTATGCGCTCTACTGACGTAAGTCGATGCCTGAGAGTATTTGTGGCACAACGTGAAAGACTCTCTTAACCAATAGTCACAGTTCAACGGCAGAGTGACCAATTGCTTGTAACAGTCACCATACGTATGACTTCGTATGGAAGTCATGGGCCAATGAAACCAGCGGTCGTGCTCAGATACGCGTAGGGCAATGACTTTTGACTTTTCCCTAAATATTGACGCAAATTATTCATGTCCCTGGTTATTAATTGTTATTTCCGGCCAGATTTACTTCTGCCACAGAATAGATCAATATGCAGATGTAAAACAGTCGTTAAATCGTCCAACGCCACCCTTACGTTCCAGTAAAATGGCGGCACTTGCCAGCAACATGTCGGAACGCCGTTAGTCAATCAGCGCCTGGTAACCTACTTGTTAGCTGACAGCCCAGACACAGAGACTGGAAAAATTCGCGAGTTCAATGACCTGTAGACTAGACTGCACAGCCTAGTTAGTGTACGATAACTAGGGGCAGTGATATTTCGCGAAAATATTTCAAGACAAGATACAGTCCAAAGCACTGTAGGGTCGTCCAGCTTCTCTGATTGGCTAAAAAATGTTCTGGCCACGTGCCAACCGTTTGCGCACGAATCACGATGGTTCACTGTCAGAGTTACTTAGTCCTGAGTGGCTTGGTCAAAGACGGACACGGCACCAGCAGCCAATGGAGGTATAACAACAGCTGAGGTGTGTATATAGTATTGAAGTCTACTGTGTGCTCCGATTTTTACGCGAAAAGTCACTGGCCCTAACAATAACGCAGATAAAAATACTCATTGGTTGGTTGCTGTCGCAGTGGAAGGCGATGTTTGGGCCTTCATTTTGTCGCGTGTTTCTTATTGGTTCAGGGTTCTTCAGGAGGCGTTAAATAACGCGTGGGCCAATTGCAATAGTAACATAAGCAAAAGAGGTTTTTGATTCTAGCTGTACCCAAAATGAATCCACGACCTCTTCAGGTCTTTACCTAGACAATCGCGAATATTTCGCAGCATGCAGTAGCCAATCAAACACAAGGCACGTTTCCAGAGCCCCGTTGAGCGAATCAGAGAATAGTTATGCCTTAACCCTTTGAGGAGTATGCACGTGTATACTCGTGGCTACGTTTATTTGGGAAATTTATTTGCTCTTGAAGACAAGACTCATAGTTCTATAGTTTTACTGTTTCTCTGGAATTTATCAAAATATAAGTAAAACATTACAACTAGTCAACAATTCAGTTCGTAGCGATAAAACTGTTCCTTTCAATAATTACTCAAATATACACCAGAGTTTGTAAAACTAGTTAACTCTGTCGCGATACTTTAATTGCTGTATAGTCGAAGCACGACTTGATTGGTCAACGGTCAAACAATATTAAACGTTGCAGAGTACATTAGGCGTGTCTGGTGTACCCAATAACATTATTTATTTTGATTTAATATGTTTTTATTACACACACATGAACACTATACAGAAATATACATATTTAGAACATTGAACATAGTAATCATGTGTACCAGCGCTGAAAAGGAGCTCTTCCACAGAAGCGGGTGTAGGTAGAACACCAAATGAACACTGTAAAAAATAAACCAGGATTACTGAGAGCTAGGGGAAAAATTATTCAAAAACCCCAAAAACGGTAATACGGAAAGTAAAATAGGAAAGAAAAATTACAGTAACTAGTCGGAAACTCGACAGCCGAAGGCAAAACCAAAGGGAATGAAAACCCTTTCTATAAAAAACGGAATTGTGAGTGGAAGATGACTGCCAAGACCAATAGGACATTGGTAAGTGGAAATAGACCAAGACAACTGATGTTGCTGAAAAGGAGAATACATGCAGCTCACTTCAACATTGTCGTCATTGCTAGCAAATTTGTGTCGTCCTCAAAGGGTTAGTCAAAGGAACCACCACGCCATTTTGTCTGTGTGCGCTTATCTGTAGGCCCTTCACGTTAACTAAGCACTTTCGAAAAACAACCTATAGAAAAAGTTTCTGATCCTATCTGCATATGTTTTAACGAACACGCCGACCGACATGCGTCCAGTAAAGTTGGTAACGACGCAGAAAAAAGTGGTTCCATTTCTCAACGTTGAATTAAAAGGGAAAGTTAAATATTTGTGATTACTGAAATTATTTTATTTTTCTTTCTGCTATTAATGCATATAAGTAGAGGCACTGATATTTCGCGAAAATATTTGTAGACAAGATACAGTCCAAAGCACTGTAGGGTCGTCCAGCTTCTTTGATTGGCTAAACAATGTCCTGGCCCGTGTTAACCGTTTGCGTACTAATCACAAAAGTTCAGTGTCGGAGTTACTTAGTCCTGAGTGGCTTGGTCAAAGACGGACAGGGCACCAGCAGCCAATGGAGGTGTAACAACAGCTGAGGTGTGTATATAGCATTGAAGTCTAATGTGTGCTCCGATTTTTACGCGATAAGTCACTGGCCCTATATATAAGTGTAAGAATCATGAAGTTTGTATAATATTTATGTTTATGATAATTTCATAATTTCGCTTAACCGATGCATGAATGAAGTGATCAGGCTCATGGCAATGTTAAATGCACAAAAGGTGGAGGAATACACAATGCGCGTACAAGTAGATGTTCGCAGGGGTTTCAAAAGTGGTCAGGTTGCCGTGGAACAGCCTCGCGTTTCTGCCGTTACGTGCTGTTGTTTGTCGAAATCACTCTGGAATGACGGTGACGTCATGCTTGCGTTCTATACGATTTTATGATTTATGTAAGCTGGCCCGGCACATTACTTACGCGTTACGCGCATAGCTATGCAAATGTGCGTAGGTCATCGTTCACGCCCGACCCGGCCTCCCCCGGATTATTTTCCTTGGTTGGAGGGGGGGGGGGGTGGTAAACCCGGAGTCGCTAGTGGCAGCGGCGATTCATTTGCCACGGATTGTGTTCCGGGCGACAGCGAAGNAATATTTCCCTTGCAGTCCCGACAAGCTGTGTAGCTTTCATTAAGGCGCCCGCCTACCTGGAGATTTTTCCCCGCGTTTGAGACCGAGAAGCGCGGGATCAATAAGGATTACTCTGCCTTGCGCATCAAGTACCCCATCGCCTCTAAGTGCGAGGCTCTGAATTGGCTTACAGTGTTCTCGTCTCACTGCGTGTACCTATGGGGCTTTCCGCAGTGACCCTTTTATTTTATTGGTGGTAAGTCTGCAGGAAGGCTCAATGCATGGTGCTTAAGTAGTTTGGTATATACCTATCTTACACGTATATTTTGAAATACAGAGCTTTGAAAAAAACGTTTTTAGCCATTTCGGAGTGCTCTGAAATGGTGTTTCTAATGTGCATGACGTCTTGAAAGCACTCAAAGCACTCGCCTGAACTGTGTGTTCTTTTCGTAGAGCAGCACTTTGGACGCACGTTTAATATTCTCGTTGAAAAGCCTGTTTTTTTCAAACACACTGCAACGCAGTTCAAGCGCCACGTAGGCGGGAGTCGAACACCGTACTTGCCCGCTACATGAGCGGACAACCTCGCTAGTAAGAAACGATGAACCGTGTGGAGTATATTGTCACACCTTCGTTGCAACTCCCGAGAGCCACATTCGGGATTTGTGCACGAAACCCGTCACTAGAGGCTACACATTCACAACCTTCCCACGTGGTAGGTCAGGGCATATTGGCTGTTTTACTGTAACCACGCATGTTTACCCAATACTGCGGTGGTTGCACCCACGACATGAACGAGTGAGTGAAGATATTCGGGCGGCTCTCAACAGCGAGGTCTTGAGAGTCGATGAGGGTGAAGCGAGGTGTGTATGGAGCAGCGCTGGCATAAAAGGGTGGGGGAAACGGGAGATCCCCGAAAAAACCCGGCCGACCAGCGGCACCGTCCGGCACGATTCCCACGTGCGAGAATCTGGTGACCCGGCCGGGGATTGAGCCCTGTTCGCCTTGGTGCAGAGGCACCGTATGTGGTGTTAGTAACATTTACGCGAACTGATGAGTATCTTAACTCAGATTAGAATGCTTGTGACCAATGGCACTCGGGCAGAGGCTGTTGGTGCGTGGAGATGGTGAGGACATTGGTATTCACCTGACTCGTCTAGTCGCTGTGCCCAAGAACACTGGCCACGTTGCTGTACAAGGCAAGGAACACGAGCAGTCTTTTGCGTGGCTAATCTGATTCGTGGAATTCTCTACGCCTCTTCGACACGAGTGGTAGAGGCCAATATCGCTGAGCACGCAGCGCGTTGTCCACTGGTTGCAGCCCAAGTGCCGAACACCAGTAGAGCTCACGCCAACAAATCAGAAGATGGCAACGCTTGAACTCGTGTGACCGAACGGATTAATCCAACACCAAGCGTTGTCCCTTTGCAGGGTATTTCTGCCGTGTAAGAACATCTGAAAAATAATAAGTAGGATGCAACTGTCCAAACACAGTCTTGCCATGCTGGAGACTGGGCCACAAGTCATAACAAGATACCTGAAAAATGCATCTCAAGACAAACTGGAATTCAGAAACTGCCACGCTTGTGAATCTTTGGTGATTGGTTCACGCATCGTTCGACACCTCTTTGGAAATTCGCGAGCCGATAATAAACGGCAAACAAAAAATGCAAGTCGGACCACCGCCTCCCACTGTGACAGCACGGCGCCAACGAGCAGTTTGTATCTGCTTGATTGTACAAGAGTCTGCACAGTCTGGCCTATGGGTCGCCAATCGAGGATCTAAAGACGTGGTATGGGAGGCAGCTACGTGAGGAGTAGGCTACTGTGCATTATGTTCAAATCACCTGCTTACAATTCATTTACGGTTACTTCCAACTTCTCTGAAACCCTTCTGGCGTTCTACTTTCAGGCTATTCCTCCGCCTCGTGCAAACAAGGCTTAATTAACTAGGTCNTCTCTGAAACCCTTCTGGCGTTCTACTTTCAGGCTATTCCTCCGCCTCGTGCAAACAAGGCTTAATTAACTAGGTCGAGAAAATTACACCAAAGGGACAGGGCACCACATATTTTGCGCGCACTCAGAATATTTTGCATGAGATTTATTTCTTATCCCGCATTACCAATACACCTATTTCTTTCTTTTTTTNGCTACGTGAGGAGTAGGCTACTGTGCATTATGTTCAAATCACCTGCTTACAATTCATTTACGGTTACTTCCAACTTCTCTGAAACCCTTCTGGCGTTCTACTTTCAGGCTATTCCTCCGCCTCGTGCAAACAAGGCTTAATTAACTAGGTCCAGAAAATTACACCAAAGGGACAGGGCACCACATATTTTGCGCGCACTCAGAATATTTTGCATGAGATTTATTTCTTATCCCGCATTACCAATACACCTATTTCTTTCTTTTTTAAAATTAGTATGAATTATATATAAAATATAATTTATTGATAAAATATACATATAAATGTAATTTAACCAAATGTGAGATAATTTAATGTCAACAGAAGTATAGAACGCTTGTGATACATTAAATATTTTGGAAACAATCAAACTCGTCATATATGGGGGTGAGTATTCTGCGGTTAGACTTGGTGTCGCAGTCGAAGGCGATGATTATAGCATTTTGTAAAACGTTTACAGTACTATTGGCCCAGGGTTCTCCAGGAGCTATCACGTAACCCGTGGACCAATTACAGCTGTAAAACTAGAGCGTACGTGTTCTTGTAATGTAACTTGTCCTTGAATGAAGGCGCAAATTGCTCAGTCCGCTGATAACAACGCCGCTCGCACATCTCGCCCGAGCAAGTCTCACGGCAAGTTCTGCGCGCTGACGTCACTCCGCGCGAGTGTAACGGACAAGAGTGGGGGACTGCTCGGGGTCGTGTCCTGCCGTGGTGGAAGGAAATAGGGGTTGCACATGTCCGAGGGACAACGACCGACGGACAGCACACAATTACAAGTAGTTCTGGGCGGGGTGCGCAGTGCGCGATGGGCCGTTCAACCTCCCTTCGCAAGCGTTTAGCTCTCCACTCTCTCTCTCTCTCTCTTCCGAGAGCCTGCCCACGACAATTAAGCCTGGTTCACAATACCTTGTCCGTGGTCTACACACTACGTCCTCTTGCTCATGTCCCTACAGGCGTGGCTACAATAACGTTGTCCGAAGGTCAGTTTTTACGCACTGGCACCACAGTGCACTACATTCGGCATGCCGATAAATCGTTTGCGGTTATTAAAAAAAAGGTTAATGTTTGTAGCCTATTTCATTTTGTTTTTTTAAATTCGAGTAGTGTGATTAAGAACCTTTTTAGATTTCGATGTTATTGAACTTAATTTGGTGTTCGCTATTTTTTTATGTCAAATTTTTATTAAATAAAGTTTGGTTTTCGCAACCTCAGCAAGGTTTTGAGAGTAACTCGTACGTCACTGACGATTACGTCTCTGTACAAGTTAAGTTATTTTTTTACGCCTCGACATTACGATGTGCGATTACCGTCCGCGAGAGCTCAAACGTAAACAAAACAAACATATGTATTCTTCTTCTAACAAACTGGGACATGTCCGCGGACGAAATTTGAAGAGACAAGATATTGTGGAATAGACAGGGACACCTGTTTTTCCGCGAAAAGACTTCAGGACGACTTGTGTTATAAAACTCTTTAGTTCAGAGCCACTTTCGTGATTGGATCATTTGACTCGTTACACGTCTTATCTGTCTGGCCGCGAATCACGGATGGTAAGTATAGGATAAACTTAATTACGATCAACTCACTCATGTAACATACTCTCTTCTCACAAAGGATATCGAAGTCTAGCCTCCGCGTAAATCTTCTCGCGAAAAACAGGCGAACCTACGCCGGAGTGAGGCTTACATCAAAGGGACTTCGTTCCGCGCGTTGGCGGTTGTCGTTTCCTATCCACCGCAACTCCACAGTCCCTTACACAGAAATCACTTGTTCACAGGCTGCTGCCACAGGCAAGACACATTCTCCTGTTACAACCAGCCACACGGAATGAAGCTTCCAGAGTAGCTATCGAGCGTTATAATATTATAACTATTGATTCNCCTCCGCGTAAATCTTCTCGCGAAAAACAGGCGAACCTACGCCGGAGTGAGGCTTACATCAAAGGGACTTCGTTCCACGCGTTGGCGGTTGTCGTTTCCTATCCACCGCAACTCCACAGTCCCTTACACAGAAATCACTTGTTCACAGGCTGCTGCCACAGGCAAGACACATTCCCCTGTTACAACCAGCCACACGGAATGAAGCTTCCAGAGTAGCTATCGAGCGTTATAATATTATAACTATTGATTCAAGAGTCCTGCAGGTCATGTCGGATGATCAGAGGTCCAACGACAAACGTGAAACTAGTATTTATTGCCGTCTTCTTTGCTACTGATTTATAATGCGGAAGAATGCCGTGGTGGTGTAGTG
>NQII01000060.1:1565856-1598342 GCA_002778355.1 Clitarchus hookeri | reverse complement strand
AATATTTTGTATACAGGTAGGCTAGTAGCAGCTTTCTTGCTTCTGCTCAGCCACACTAATACTATTGTTGTTGCTTTAGTAGTTTACAAATGATTGGTGACAAGGCTATGCATACTTGGTTACGACGGATAATTGAATTACTTTATAACTACCCATAGTGAAGATGGCAAGTTTTAAGTAAAGTATAGCTGCAAATTTGTTTTGTATACCAAAATGATTATTTTCTATGTCAAGGAAAAAATGTGAACTAATATTTACTTTGTATTTTGAAAAAGTGATTTCCTCACACTCCACGACATTTGGCTCCATAACATTTAATACAAATCTCATTAAATTTTAACCTAACACAGAAGACATATGGATTCTATGAAGGCCTACTTTTCCATGATGAAAGAGAGAAAATTTTGAAACTACAACAAAACCAATTGTCAGCAAGTTAAATTTTTAAAATAAATTATTAATAAACAATGTTTGGAAATTAATTTTTTTCCCCTCAAATACAAATTTGCCTGATGAGCATTCTATTTGTTTCACTAATTTATCTATGTTCTCTCTTTATTATTGTTACCTATGGTCATGTAATGGCATATTCCAATCACTTTTATTCCATTTGGTGTTTTTGTAAGTCATTTTAATTTACTGTGTTATCATTTCTGTAAAATATGTAAATTACACCACAGGACATGGAAATTGCTACACCCTCTTTCTTTATGTGAAACTTAATTAAACCATCAAAGGATGATAGGATAAATGAGTAGTGATTAATCTTTCCGGCATAGAGGGCATGTTGTTCAGCATCTGCAAAGCACTCATTCAATATGGCGTAGAACCTCCTCTCAGTACTATACAGGCAGCAATGTGACAAAGGTATTCTGTCATACAGATGGCGGATAGTGTACTGAGGCACATACTATTCTGCTTCCTGCAACTGCACATATAGATCAGCCAGTATTTGGGCAGGTGGTTGACAGCGGTGTAAACATCGCCCCATCATATCCCATACGTATTCAATATGGGACAAATCTGGAGACCTGGCCGGCCAAGGAACGGTGTCATCTTGTAGAGCTTGTTGGGTGATGCAAGCTGCATGGAAACAAGCATTATTTTGCTGAATGATAGAGTTGGGTATGCTGTGCAAAAATCAGCAGAAAATGGGGCAACATAATCACATCAACACATTGCTGTGCTGTCTCCATGCCTTCAACAACCAGCAGACATGACCGGGAGTCATACTGATGGCACCCCATACCATAACACTTGGTGTCCAGAACGTATGGCGTTCACGAATTAGTGCACGATTGTTGCGTTGCCCACTGCAGAACCAAACACTGCTGTAACCATAATCTGCATTAAGACTGAAGAGGAATTGATCGGAGAACATAATGCGTTTCCATTCCTCTGTCCAATAATGATGTTCCCGACACCACTGACAGCATGCAGCACGATGCCGAGAGGTCAAAGGCAAACAGTGAAGTGGACGCCTGCCTGTAGGCCCCACAGACTGCAGGATCTCTCTGGATGTGGTGCCTCGTTCTGCTATTGCATGCCGGCGGATGTGACAATCTTCTCTATCTGTAGTACATCTAGCAGGATCAATACCTACTCTACATGATGTACGACCTGTATGTATCCAAACCAGCACAAACTGTGTCATAGTAGTGATTGTACGGCCAAGATGAATGGATATACAAGCTGACCATCTGGACTTGTGCAGTCCAACCATACGATCCCCTTCAAAAGGGTCGTGTAGTGATATTGTAATGATGCAATTAATACTGATTTTATCAGAACATTTAGTTCACTTTCTTTTGTTTTGCAAGTAAATGTAGTTGCTTATCAGTATTTCAGACATTTTGGCTGAGTTGGTATGTGTTTTTTTTTTAAAGTCATAGTTAAGGTTGCATTAGCGATCTCAGATAAGGGCTATTATGATATTCATAGACATTTTTTCCTTTCGGGTATGTTCTAGATATATTGCGTAACTTTGACATAGTTCGGCTGGCGTGGGAAAGTGGTTGCGATGGGGTTCACACCAGTATCTGAAGGGATTCTGTACCATGCCATGCCCTTTTTTGGTTAGGGTTTTGGCACCCTGATGTGAGGAGTGGGGTTAAAGCAATGGCGACATTAGCCGTGAGCACTCACTGCCCACTAACAGGTTACGACCAGCCAGAGAGGAAGACACTTCGTCGAACGTGACAAATTTCGCCCACACCGACAAGCACCTGTGACCTTTACCTTTTTTTGTTTTTGNCACACCGACAAGCACCTGTGACCTTTACCTTTTTTTGTTTTTGATTTTTTGGCTGAACTTTTGTCTACTAAATTATTTCTGCCGGTGTGGGAAGTCACGAGGGTGCCAGGAGGTAAAATTACATACCTCCTGTCTTCGTAATTTTTTCTCAATGCAAGTTTTTAGTGATGTAAATTATTAATGAACTCAGAGACACTGTTCTAGTGATTCGCCTGTCTCATGGTATCGCTATTGTATGTGTGTGTCTGTATTTTCAAGAATGTGAACTGTTATAACTTGAATAAATCTTGGAGAAAATTATCCGATACTTGGATTTTTCTTCTTTCTCTTTTACTATTTGAGTCTCATGTCCTTGCAAAGTGAGTAAATTGAGCTGTGATGTCCAGTTGCCGAATTTGACGTCTTGCGAGATTACAATATTTTTTGTTAGCATAACGCCATGGTATACTGATCTGTCTCTTAGCACGCAGACTTCTACCTGTATGTCTCTTTTAAACACTGAATACTTGCCACAAATGCCCCCTATATAACATGTTGCAGTGATGTTTCTGTGACGTCATGTTAACCATTTGCACTGCACAACTGGTACTGTTCAGTGCTCTTGATTTTGTTGAAAATAGATGACGTCTTATGGGTGTACCAATTTCCATGTCCTGTGATTAATTTTAATTTGAAAATACTTTCACTTACATTTACTCTGTGTGTGTGTGTGTGTGTGTGTGTGTGTGTGTGTGTGTGCCTATATATATATACATAATATAATATAGTTATATATTTCATTGAATCCATTTTTTATTTATTTTCCAACTTTAAGTCTCCTTTATAATATTTCTTTGTACTCAGTGTTTCACCATTATTTGTATTTTGTATGTATCATTTTAATGTGCACTGTTCTAATGTGTCAATCACTGCATTTAAACGCATGTGTCTGCGTGTAATTAGACAACTGGGTACAAATTAAGACTGAAATGAAATAAAGTAAAAACAATATCATCAGCTTAAACTATAATCACCCGTATGCATGTCCAAGAGCATTCCTCTCTGCTCTGTACGCTGTGGTCATGCATACTCGGCAGAGCAGAGCATGGTGTCTGNTGCATGTCCAAGAGCATTCCTCTCTGCTCTGTACGCTGTGGTCATGCATACTCGGCAGAGCAGAGCATGGTGTCTGCAGGGATGAGCTTACTAGTGAGGCAGTTGTCTAGCCTCTCTCGCAGTGACCCGTCCTGCAGGGACTCCAAGTGCTCCATGGTGGCCCCCGGCTGGTCACTGCCAATACACACAACCCACATTGCACGTCAGTCCTACGCTCTCACAAGCTGGGTGAAAAAAATTTAGTCAGTGGTGCAGAGCATTAATTTGTAAATTAGACCATTTCCCTGATAACTATGTTTCCTTATACCTTAGACATGACAATCTATTACTTTTACAATTTAGGGAAACTACTTGCGGTTTGTCAAGAATTTTATATGTTAAATTGATGAGAACAACTTTATTTTTGCCCATGTTTTCTTTGCCTTCATTTCCTTTTAGCATTACAACTGCTGGCGGGTAAATTTATGGGGAACAGGGTGTAGCCGGCGAGGGTAGAACTAGTTGTGCGCACAGTCTGATGTAAACAGTTGCACAATGTATGCTGAATGTTTTCAACAGTTTGTACACAGCCAGGCCATCACTAACATCACTGTCGCCAGCTGGGCCGTGCCGGTGGCCCAAACCAAGGCATATAGGAAGGCAAGCCGCCAGGACTTGTGAAGCTTAAACAGTACTTTATATCTGCCTNGTGGCCCAAACCAAGGCATATAGGAAGGCAAGCCGCCAGGACTTGTGAAGCTTAAACAGTACTTTATATCTGCCTTACTGTATGTGAACATGAAATTAAAAGCTACGACTTGACATGGTGTTTAATAGCACATCCTGACCAGCTGCTGTACTGGCTAATGTCTTAGCTATCTCCTGCGAGGCAGCAGCAAGCACTATTTCTGTATCCCATATATGACAGCCAATATCACAGGATTGCCCCACTCACTAATTTTAACTCCTCCCCCTTCCTTCACCATAATTTTTCTACTACCATAACATTTTGTTTTGTACGACATATTTCCCTCTCTTTCCCTTTAAACATCCTAGCTACCTCCTACAGACCTTTAACTTGTCATCTTGCGGCTTTTAAAATTATAGGTATGCTTTTATAGATTGTGTGGTTCTCGCAACATAACGAAACCCGTTCTGCCTTTTGACTTTGCCATGCTTGTATTATAATACCACTACCACCCTTTAAGCAGTAAATCATAAGCTTTAATCCCCACCATCTGACAGCAATTTGCCATGGGTAACTGTTCTGTGCATGGAACTATGGAAAAAAAAAAAGGATCAAGTGATTTGGGTAAGTAGAGCCTTAAGGGTTCTTCCTGCCTGCAGCTATTTTGCATGTTTGAGACCTCAAAATGTGTGAGCAGGCTAGCTCTTTCTCGCTCGCCACCTACCCCATCGCCTCTATGCACAAGGATCTCAACTGGTGTGCAGTCTTTCCATCAGCGACTCATCTGAATGTGCCTTTAAGGGGGCAGTTGACTGCACAACAGAAAATCTTAGAGTATTTGATTGGTGATAAAGCATTTGTTTATTAAGTTGAAAGGTTTTCGTCTGCTACAGCCTAAAGAAGAAGACTTTTACTTCATTTTTGCAGTTAAATAATACAACGCACTCTCTCAAATAATAACAACAAATATTTAAATATCACATTTTATAAGATCTGCAAATGCACTTTCTTAACACTTGTCGTGTGATTATTGCTCAATTTTTTTGCTTCGTGTGTTATAAGAACATGCTATAGTCATACTTTCAAATGGTATAATGAAAGTAATGTTTTCAATGACGAAAACATTTTTTTATGAATTTTTTATTATTAGACGTATACTCTAACTAATTACAAAGTACACTTTAAAATGTGCTCTTTCTAGGATGCACGGCACTTAAATCTCAATAATTTAACATAGGCTTATTAATCCAAGTTTACTCTTCAATACTATGCTTTGATAATTAGCATTTCAGCAGTAGTCTGAATACAATGTCCAAAATACTCAGGGTATGTATGGAAGAGGGGAGATTCTAGTTGAGAAATGCACCAGCAGATTGCATGTCATTCTCCATTGGACGCGAGCTGGCCCGGTCACAGAGCCGACACACCCCCAATGTTGCCAAGCGTTCGTAACGGGTGTTACAGGAGCCGGTGTAACCGGGAGTGAAGATTCACGCCCACACCGGCGCAAGGAAAATGACATTCCAAGTGCGCGAAAATCCTCTAAACTTATCACGCAGTTGCTCCGAAACCAATTTTTTTTTTTTCATAGGTGATGAAATTATTTGAAATGTAGAGAAAGTAAAGTACTAATTTTGTATGAAATTTGCCTTGCAAGTGGCCTGGTTTTCATGCAATGGGCTGATAAATTTAGAGAATTTTTTTAGTCAATGAGCACATAAACTTTATATTTTGTCAACACTAGGCCTATACCAAAGAAAAATAAAGATTGGAACCACCTTTTTGTTGCTAAATAACTAGCCTCACCTCACGACACAGTACACTATCACAATAAGTTGGCGTGGGTTAGATTCTCTGCAGGGACATGAATTTGAAAAGTCGCTCAACGACTGATTGGACTGAATCTGTTAGTAGTCTTGCTGTAACATAAGTTTGTAAGCATATGTTTTGACAGTCACAGTATTTTGAGTGGTTAAATTTCATATAATGGATATTTTATTTATCCTGTGGACTGCATATTAACAAATATATGTAAAATAATTAATATTAAAAATTTAAATAATAAGGCTACATATACAAATATAAACATAATATTGCTTCTACTCAGATGAAAATAATTGAAATATGATACAAATCGTAACTGAATAATATGTAATAGCAGTTCATCGTAACTTTAAAAAACTCTGTTTTTATAAACAATTTAATTGGAAAAACAAATAACTATATGGCTAAGCAGAACATGATCACTCAGTTAATTGATCACTGTGTATATTTATTTATTTCACAAAATAACTTGTAACTGTGACATGTTTAATCAATAACGAGATGAAAATTTATATAGAAATAATTTGAATGGGAATTAGAAGAAAAAGTCAAAACAGCTATTTTGGGAGTTAATTAAAGGAATGAGTCCAAAATAATTATAAAGATGCTATATGATAGGTTTAAAAATGTTCTATATTAAATATGTGCAAATCTTATAACCCAGAGTCTTAAAAACAAGAGTTCATATATTTATACGCATATGTGAAATACTAGGTATTTATTATTAATAGTTTTTAAGTGATATGCTTTCTGCTTGCTACAAAATTTTGTTTGTTTGCTTTTTTCCGATAAAATTTACAGCATGGCTATAAGCAGTGAAGTAGCTAATAACGGAATCGTACTTTCCTATGGAATATCACATTTACAGGTATTTTGTTCCAGCGACTACTGCAGCCATACGCATCTAATGAAATCATCATGCTTGCGAAGACCTTTGCGGAAACACTCTTCCAGAGCGGCGTTGCAAAACGTTACTCCGAGAGTAGAGTAGAGTAACAGAGAATAACAGCTGAGGAAAGCAAAAGTAAAAGTGGTTTTGGAACGAGCATAATCTAAATAGCATTCTGTGTTTGCAAATATGTACTGATTAAGCAACCATTGTAAATTCCAAAAGATATTTATTCATTCCCCCAAATTCTTTCTTTTTCAATATATTAGTTATATACATAAACAACTTCACTTGCGATAAATTAATCATGTCTAAAAATATAACCTTTATAAAAGTTAACTTTTAAATAAGAATACAAATTTTATCACTCATTTTTAATTTTTCAATTTGTGTCTGTAAATAGAATGTCCATATTTCCTTTCAATTTGTTTAGATCTACTCAACTTTCCGCCATTTCCAGTTTACCCTTTGCTACTCGCTGAAATAGTGCATGGAAAGTTTTACTCGGGCAAGATACTAAGAGTAATTACTCTGCAGTTTTGGGACACTGTAGAGAGTGAGTAAAACATTTACTCAGAGTGTTTTGGGACAGCCAAAGAGAAAAGTGTACTCACAGAGTAACATTTTTGAACGTCGCCTTATTGGCAAATGCGCTCTCCTTGGCTCCTCTTTCAACCCTTTTCTCCCCCAAACTGACTTCACCCCCATCCTGACTAGCACCGCTCCAGATGTTCACTGGGTAATTTTTTACTTTAGGGGCTTTTCTGAAAATAAGAAAAAAAACTCCAGAAAGTGGTATATTTCGACTCTACTAATAACGTAGAACACGAATATACTAGGGGCATTAACGTACGACGAATTTCCTAACATGTACCCACCTAACCTAACAGAACCTAACTCCACGATGGGTGAATCACTATTTTACGTTTTTAAACTAACCTAGGATTGTACGGCTCTAAACTAACCTAGGATTGTAAGGTTGTACAGTAATATAAGATTATACAATATTAAAAAAATCTCCGATCAACACCCTACAATCACAGACTACATGGGAACCCTATAATCCTACGTTATTTTAAATAACTACAATCCTAGGTTAGTTAAAATCGCTACAATCCTAGGTTAGTTTAAAAATGTAAAATAGTGATTCACCCATCGTGGGGTTAGGTTCTGTTCGGTTAGGTGGGCACATATTATACAATTAGTCATACGTTAACGACGCTACTATAGTCGTGTTCTGCGTTACCTACGAATAATCCAAGGTTAGTATAGAAAGAATGTGAAATTGTGCTGTATAAACGTCCGGAAAAAGCCTTGTTTGACTTACGTAATATAACTACATTTGCACGTTAAGCTACCGGATAGGATTTGTGGGTTTCACACTAAACTACGAATTTAGGATTTTAGGGATTTAAAGGAACGTAAAACCCACACAAATAATATAAATGCACTCACCAATGTAGGCGGGTTGTACATACTCTTGTCAATGGCCCATTCAACGTCAGATCACTAGATGAAATCACAGTTTTCACGAAGCACCACATACGCGAATATAACGCACTGAAACACTCATTTACAGCCGAATATATATACAGAAGCACTCGTTAATAGGCTAATATAACGCAGAAACGTAGTCTTGCTTGCTTTTTTTCCGTCTTAAATCACGAACGAAGCACCATCGAACTGACCACGACCGCTGCCTGCATGCATACTAACGTATGACTCGTGATGTCTTATGCGCCCGGCAGATTGCGTGAATATGCTATGCGTAGCCATTATTAATGGCGGCAGACGTTAACAGGCGTAAACATCAACTTTCGCGATTTCTTTAAATATGTTCTACTTATTTTAACATTACGCCGTCTTGAATATCAACAAGGTAAGCTATGCAGAACCCGTTAATGCAACTTTTGTTGGCATAAAACGTTTCATTCAAAACGTAAACAAACTGTCAGAAACAGTCACCTCACAAACTTGTTCAATTTTTTAAAATATGTTGTACTTATTTTAAAGCTATGCCCCCAATATATTCGTGTTCTACGTTATTAGTAGAGTCGAAATATACCACTTTCTGGAGTTTTTTTTCTTATTTTCAGAAAAGCCCCTATAGTAAAATTTTACCGTTCACTGTACACAACCTTCCCGGTGGTGATGTAGCTAGCAGAAACATTTTGCTTACAACAAATAATGTGTAGAGGAAAACATATTGCCACAGTTGGAATAGGTAGCAGTAAAACGGCTTTAGCGATTGGTTTATCGTGGCGAAAAAGAAAGAAGGCTTCGCAACACAGGATTAAACACTACTGATGCAAAATACTTTGTAGAAAATGTAACCTAAAAAAAAATTTAAAAAAACACGTATTGTAAAATACGTAAATTCTTTTCAGGCATTAAACAAAAATTTTTTTAATAGGCTAGCGAAATGTATAAATGTAGGCCTACACCAAACACGCACGCAAAGTATGTGACAATGACAGCAATATTCCAGTAAGACATCAATAAAAAAATAGCTTACAAATGATTAAAAAAACACACGCAATAATTTTAAGTAAAAGGGTAGCCATAAAATTATTTTCTTTTCATAGAAAAAGCAAACATTTTTTTAATATGAACGCAAAAAAATTGTGTTATGGCTGCGCCACTAAAAATAAACATTTGATTTTATAAAAAAAAAATTTATGCACTGATTAAAGCGTATTGTAAATGATCATAAAAACTTTTAGGCCTACATGTATTTGTATGTGAACCCCTATTCCACAAATTGCAATGTAGGCCTACTGGTTTTCTACAAGTTAATTATCCAAAATATACTTCAAAATACAAATATTTAATTTTCTGCAGTAGAACTAGCAGATTATTCATATGCTGGAAAACATGGTCTCACAAAACCAACATTTCATAAAAGTTATCTACTGACGTCTCATCCCTCCTCAAAACATAATCATCAATGTGAGTAATAGGAAAATTGTGATTTTGGGACAGAAGGTTGCAGAGAGCCAATGTTATTTTAATGAGACCATGATTATTCCTTTTTCAGATCCTACATCCACGACGGGGTTCACAGTGTAAAGTGGGCTGACCTTTAGGCGACCTCAATACCACGGCAACCTTGTTCTTAAAAAAAGGTTGAACAAATAAATTAAGTAAATGAAATGTTTACACCAGTCATTTACAGTTACAGTTAAGTCTTTTATTTTCAAAATACCATTTCAATACATTTTTTAAATAAATCTTATTGCGTGTATTGCTTTAAAAACCTCCAATAAATTTCTTTAAATATAAAACGTTATTGTGTCCTACCATCCCTGATGTCCGGTCGCTGTCTTGAGTTTTGTTTTCTTCTGAAACCTTCTATAAATTTTTGTAATTATCATGTATAAAATTAATATAAATTTTAAAAAAATTAATTTAAAACTGTTAGTAATTTGTCGACACTCATTCCGTGGTCCTCGGTTTGAATCCCGGCGAGTANAGTCGAAATATACCACTTTCTGGAGTTTTTTTTCTTATTTTCAGGAAAGCCCCTCAAGTAGAATTTTACCAAAATTGTGTTATGACTGCGCCACTAAAAATAAACATTTGATTTTATAAAAAAAAATTTTATGCACTGATTAAAGCGTATTGTAAATGATCATAAAAACTTTTAGGCCTACATGTATTTGTATGTGAACCCCNATTTATGCACTGATTAAAGCGTATTGTAAATGATCATAAAAACTTTTAGGCCTACATGTATTTGTATGTGAACCCCTATTCCACAAATTGCAATGTAGGCCTACTGGTTTTCTACAAGTTAATTATCCAAAATATACTTCAAAATACAAATATTTAATTTTCTGCAGTAGAACTAGCAGATTATTCATATGCTGGAAAACATGGTCTCACAAAACCNAAAATACAAATATTTAATTTTCTGCAGTAGAACTAGCAGATTATTCATATGCTGGAAAACATGGTCTCACAAAACCTACATTTCATTAAAGTTATCTACTGACGTCTCATCCCTCCTCAAAACATAATCATCAATGTGAGTAATAGGAAAATTGTGATTTTGGGACAGAAGGTTGCAGAGAGGCAATGTTATTTTAATGAGACCATGATTATTCCTTTTTCAGATCCTACGTCCACGACGGGGTTCACAGTGTAAAGTGGGCTGACCTTTAGGCGACCTCAATACCACGGCAACCTTGTTCTTAAAAAAAGGTTGAACAAATAAATAAAATGTTCACACCAGTCATTTACAGTTACAGTAAAGTCTTTTATTTTCAAANTAAAATGTTCACACCAGTCATTTACAGTTACAGTAAAGTCTTTTATTTTCAAAATACCATTTCAATACATTTTTTAAATAAATCTTATTGCGTGTATTGCTTTAAAAACCTCCAATAAATTTCTTTAAATATAAAACGTTATTGTGTCCTACCATCCCTGATGTCCGGTCGCTGTCTTGAGTTTTGTTTTCTTCTGAAAACTTCTATAAATTTTTGTAATTATCATGTATAAAATTAATATAAATTTAAAAAAAATTAATTTAAAACTGTTAGTAATTTGTCGACACTCATTCCGTGGTCCTCGGTTTGAATCCCGGCGAGTANTAAAAAAATTAATTTAAAACTGTTAGTAATTTGTCGACACTCATTCCGTGGTCCTCGGTTTGAATCCCGGCGAGTACAAATTATCAACGAGAGGCCTGATTTGACAGTAGGACTGCTGTTAACATAAATAAGAACTGTATATAAATTATATTTCCTCCAACATATATATTTGGTATTACTAAGCAACACCGTGACTCTCGGGGGAGGGGAGCAATAGAGGTTGAAACATACGGGACTGAGGATAATTAACATTATGTATTACATAATGTTAAGGGTATCAGTTTGTATGTTGTTGGTTAGTCAACATTAGGGCTTATCGCCAAAAATNATGTATTACATAATGTTAAGGGTATCAGTTTGTATGTTGTTGGTTAGTCAACATTAGGGCTTATCGCCAAAAATTTGAACTTGCCAAAAGTCAAATCCTGAATCACAAGTAGTTCAGTTTTAATTGTTTTGTACAACAATTTTATAAAATTTTATTGAACACGTTTTCAGTTCACTATTTTAAAAGATTATTTGAAGGGTAACGAAAAATGAAATAACTAGAATGCCATAACACAAAATGTTTTTTCTACATGAATTATTAAACAAATTTTTTTGTATAATGTTTTATGCAAATTCTTGTAACAGTTAAAATACCATAACAAAAACCGAAATGGCAGGCGTATAAACAGAATTGTAAAAAAATATCAAAATANAAAAATTTTTTTTTTTTTTTTTTTTTGGGATGTTGGAATTTTTGTGTATTTTTGAGTATAAAGCGACAGGTAAAGGTTCAGAAGGTTAAGTGACTAGGCCAACTTGCTCTTCACCAAGATTTCCTACGTCGATAACGAGATGTTATACCTTCTGTACAGTTTCCTCCTAGAGTTATAATGCCCGTTAGGAGGGTCTTAAAAAGTGCTCACTTTACCGTGACTAGCATATAAGACAAAATATTAACTCAATGTGCTATATCATTACACATTTATTTCAATAACGTGCAAAATAATTACCAATCACACCATTATCAATACACAGTTAAGTTATAAAACAGACCTAAATATGGCCTAAAATTGTAAACACTTATGTTGGGCTTTTTGAAATACAACATTGATAGGAAGTTGAAAAAATGTAGTTTAAGCAAAACATTCAACAGTTTAAAGAGAGAAGCCACATGGGGATGTTTTTATTTACGTGTGGTAGAGAGCAGAGTTTCAGAAAAACTTGAAGAGACAGTGAATGTCCAATAATGAGGCAGTTTGACTATGAGTGAGAGTTGTTGCGGCATGCGCGGCGGGTGAGTGTCACAGCTGGTCGGACGCACAAGGGCAGCCTACCTGAGTGGGTGACAGAAGGCGAGTCAGGGACAGGGAAGTCTGGCAACATTGCTACTGCACGCTAGCAGCCCTGGGTGCAGGGGTTGGGGGGAGGCTCTCACTCACCCACAAGTGCGGAAGACCCCTCACGGAGCAAGGTGACGCGCCCTCCTCATCTTACAGCTCTCTCAAGACTGAAAGCTTCTTGAGTCGCCCGGTTTATATTATATACAGGCCTGCGGACTCGTGGGAGACTTCATTCCGAGACTCTCTACCATTTTATATCTGCAGAATAATGATTTTTAACAGTGGCAATTTTTATGGCGTGAACCGCCCCCTTAAGCGCAGAACCTAGCTATATTTTTATGTCACACTTATAAAGATAAAAGTATGGCGTGTGTCTGAAGACAACCCTAAAGTTTCTGTATACAAAATTTAGCAACTAAAAATGATTCTGAAAACATGTTTTAGGTAACCATTTTCATGACCATAAAAATAATCCTTGGAGTTGAAATGAGAAGTTTAAACTTGGCTTTGGGCACATAACATTTCTTAAATGATTTTCATGTTCAGACACCACTACAAAATACAAAATATCCAACCATTTTTGAACCATGTGTTTTCTATCAAATCTGTGTAACGCACTTCATGCGCCAGCCAGGCGAAGCCCTTAAATGAACATTTAGCAATATTTAGCCTACTTTTAAAGAAACATAGGCTTCTAAGATCACCTTCCTGTTTGTGTGTGTATATCTGCTAAAACTGTGAACCTATACACAGAATTTCACCACACTTGCTATAATTAGAGAACTAAACAAGGGCACCAGAATAATAGTTTCTAACCAAGTTAGATGCTTACTATTTTATTTTCAAAATGATAGCAATTAAAAAATTTTGGGTGCCATGATAAGAGACCCGAGAAATTCGCGAGTTCAATGACCTGCATGCTAGACTCTACAGTCTTATGTACAAATATGCCGATATCAACTCCACATTGGTTGTCTGCTGTCACAGTGGAAGGACACAATTGGACACAGTTCCCCAGCAGGTGTCAAACACAGTGTGTACCAATGGCTAAAGTTATACAAACGCACGTGTTTTGAATTCTAGCTTGTCCCAAAATGAACTCACAAATTTCTTGGGTCATGACATAACTGTTTCAGAAACAATTAGGACCTAAAACAATTATTAACGAGATTTATTATGGCGATAGTCCACAATGACAGCACTGAATTCAGCAATATATATCACCCACTAACGCTCACTTTGGAAGTAAGCACTTTGGAAGTAAGATAAAGCTCTTATGTCATATCTCAGGAACCATCCAACTGATTCCTACTGAATAATAGGCTGTTCACTGTAAAGTGAGTTACTTTTGTCCTATCTGCTATTTTCTATCCTTCCACCATATAAGTAATAAACATAACTTAGAATATATTTCACCAGAATCAAAAGTTAACTAAGGCTATAGGCCTAATAAAATATATTTACTGACTATTATTCCAAATGAGAGAACTTCGAAAAGTACTCACTTTACTTTTTTATAAGCATACAAGCAGTGCTATGGTACGCCACTCTAAATCAAACCATTTTACCAATTCCAGCAAAACTTGGTATGCTGATAGCACCTGTATTACAAGTAGGAATACCTACACTAATGGGTATCCCATTTTGTCTGCCACTTTATATGATCATGCCACCTGAAAATATAACAACATTGTACCTCAACAAATATTGAACTTATTACTGCCAAATTTGGTATACAAGTAGTAGTACAATAGGCCATCCCACACCATTATAATTTTAATACAACAAAAACTTATTTTCTAAATGGTGACCATTTAAATATTTTATATTCAAAAGACCTGTACTGAACAATAAGACTTATTTCAAACAAATTTTGTAAGCAAGCAGTACCTAGGTGGATATTAAATTTTTATTCTATCACCTTGTAAGACAGCACCACCATCCATCTTGAAAAAATTATGTGCAGAAGATAAAAGGATGAAGACAAAATGTAGACAAATGCATGCGAGGTGGAAGAACACAGGATCGGATAGTACTAGAGATTGTATGAAAAGGAGGGAACTAGGAAAATTGATTGTGCACACAAAGAAGCAGTAACTAGGCAGCATGATAGAGGAAAGGAAAGGAATAGAGGGAAGGGAATGGAGGAAGTTGTACATATATATATAAAGAAGGTTAAAGAAGGGGAGGGAGGTATCCCAGTCTTGAATAGTAAAGAGGGTTTGAATGCAATAACTGACAAGAAAAAAGCTGATTTGCTGCAAACCCAGTACTTGTCAGTGTTTGAGGAACAAGATGAATGGCAAAGGGAAGGTGAGGTGGAAAGTAGGATTTACAGAAAGTTCAGGATAAGGGAGAAGGATATAGCTAAGGTTATAGGGAGACTGAAGAGTAGAAATACGGTGGGTCCAGATGGTATAAGGGAATGGAGTCCTAAAGTTTGGTGGGAGAGAGCTGTGTAGTATCGTGAAGTGTTGTTTAGAAGATCTTTAGAGGAAAGCAAGTTGCACAGGGCTGGAGGGAGGCATTGGTGGTTCTGGTATACAAACAAGGGGAGAAAAGGAAAAATCCTGGCAGTTACAGGCCTGTGGGTTTCACATAGAGTACAGAAAAGGTGATGGAGATGCTTAGTACATTATGTGGTAGAGGTTATGAAAAGAACTGGCTTCAGAGTATCAACATGGTTTTAGGACAGGTTATTCATGTAAGATACGACTGGCTGGACTGCTGGAGGATTTGGTGCAGGCAGTAGATGAAGGGAAGCAGGTGGATGCCTTCTTCGTAGATTTTGAGAAGGCCTTAGATAAGGTGCCCCAATGGATTTTCATGCATGAAGCCGAGCTACTGGATGATAAGTGGGTAGTGGATTGGATAGGAGACTTCCTGGGGGGAGAAAACAGAGGATGAAAGTGGTGGAGGAGTCCATGGTGTATCCAGAGTAGCGGCTTTACTGAAGGAAACGTTTTAGACAAACAAAAGTAGCATTATTGGCTTCTACACAGCTTACCTTGTTAATATTCAGAAGGGCGTAATGTTAATACAAGTAGAACGTATTAAATAAAATAGTTAAAAGTACGAGCAGTTCGCAGCTTTGTTTACGTCGGACACCATGATTTTTGATGAAGTAATGCATTATTAACGTGAACAAATACGCTTTGTGCAGTCAACTTATTGACTGTGGGGTCTGTAGACGTCATAGTCACAAAATTTTACGCGGTAGTTGAGAAGCCATTATTTGAAGTTGAGACGCGACACAGTGTAGATGTGTTTTTTGCGGTTGTGAGTTGTGACGTCCGAATCCGACAGTGCGAAGGCTTGTGATTTAATATTGGCGGGTGCAAGAACAAGTGCTTCTGTGCGTAATATTTGCCTATGTGGCGGGTGTTATTGGAATTTTTGGTAGATCATGGTGTTTTGTGGATTGAGGTCAGGTGAACCACAGTTGAAAGGGTCGTGGACAGAGGAATTATACCCGCACCCTACCTACGTGAGTTAATTCATATTCTTTCAGTGTGTTTTATGGTTCCTTTAAATTCCTAAAATCCTAGATTAGACTAAATTCGTAGGTTAGATTAACATTCTAAAATCCTAGGTTAGTTGAAAACCCTAAAATCCGGGGTTAGTTCAAAACCCTACTATCCTAGGTTAGTTTAACACCCTGCAATCCTAAGTTAGTTTAAAACCCTAAAATCTAGGCGAGTTTAAAAATGTAAAATAGTGATTCGCCCATCGTGGGGTTAGGTTCAGTTAGCTTAGGTGGGCACATATTACGAAATTAGTCGGACGTTAATGCCCCTAGTATATTCGTGTTCTGCATAATTCGTAGAGTGGAAATATACCGCTTTTCGGGTTTTTTAAATTATTTTTTACAGTAAAGCAGCTACTCTGGATAATTACAGAGTTCTTGTCGGAGGAGGATGGGATTACATCACGGATTCCGCAGGGAAGNTAAAGCAGCTACTCTGGATAATTACAGAGTTCTTGTCGGAGGAGGATGGGATTACATCACGGATTCCGCAGGGAAGTGTGTTGGGGCCCCTTGTTGTTCACCATTATGGTTAATGACCTTAGGATAATGGTGGGTGGGAATGTAAGGCTTTTTGCTAACGAATATGTGCTGTATGCAGAGGAGGGTGGAGAGAATAAGATGCAGGAGGGCATATAACCAATAAGGTGGACAGAAAGGAACAAAATGAGAATTAATGAACAAAAAACAAAGATTGTACGGTTAACTAGGAAGAGGGCAAGGTATGAAGGCAAGGGTAGCAGCTAGGAGAAGCTTCAGTGTACTGTATAAGTTCCTAGGGGTGGTGAGTCAGAGTGATCTTACGTGGAAACAGAAAGTACAGAGAGTGGTATCAAAGGGAAGAAGAGCTTTGGGAATGCTGGGAAGTGTTTGAGACCCATACGTGGAAGAGCAGAGATGGGAGGTGGAGCTGGAGAGAAGGGCAGCTATGTGGGTTAAGAGTAAATGGGGAATTCAGTGGGAGAAGGTGAGGATGAAAGTAATTTTATGCCATCTAATAAAAAGTTTCAGATGTTATGGAGGCAAACGGATAAGGGAAGGCAGTCCATGCTGGAATGTGTTACCGGAGGAGCTGGTGATGGTGAAGGGGTTGGGTGATTTTGGAAGGAACTGAAGAGTGAAATAGGATGATTCCTCATTCCCGAATGCAGCACTTACTACTGCAAGTTATAATAATAATAATAATAATNAAGAGTGAAATAGGATGATTCCTCATTCCCGAATGCAGCACTTACTACTGCAAGTTATAATAATAATAATAATAATGCTGTGTTTGTTTCCACCTTTAAGGCCTCGCGATTGGGTTGCCACTGAAATACGTGTGTAGAGAATCTTGTTAAATTCTGTTCATTTTTTTGAGAGAAAATAAAATATTTATGTGAGTGTTATGTGTAACATTGAGTTGTAGCATTTATACAAACTGTGATAGCTTTGCAGAGACAAACACAACAGCATCAAATATCAACACATACTTTAAAAACTTGTGCTTAGCAAATGGTATATTTCCACTATACTAATGATGCAGAACACGAATATACTAGGGGCATAAACATCCGACTAAAGTAGCATTAATGGGTTCTCCACAGCTTACCTTGTTCATATTTAAGAGGGGGTCATGTTAAAATAAGTAGAACATAGTAACAAAATTTAACAAAATTGTGAAATGTGCGAGCAGTTTGGCCGATGTGTTTACATCGGTCGCCATGTTTAACGGCTGTGCATCGCTGTTTCCCACACTACCTACCGGCCGCGGATATTCAGNTTAAAATAAGTAGAACATAGTAACAAAATTTAACAAAATTGTGAAATGTGCGAGCAGTTTGGCCGATGTGTTTACATCGGTCGCCATGTTTAACGGCTGTGCATCGCTGTTTCCCACACTACCTACCGGCCGCGGATATTCAGGTGGCCGTAATGTTAAAACAAATAGAACGTATTAAATAAAATAGTTAATAGTACGAGCGGTCCGCCACTTTTTTTTACGTCAGATGCCTTAATATTTGGTGATTTTCAGCATTGTACAGTCACCTTATTGGCTGTAGGACGATGATGTCATTGTCATCAAATTTCAGTTCCCGTTCAGATGCGAAACAGTACGGTTGTGTTGTCGCAGGCGCGACTTGTAACGTCCGAATCTGACAGATTTAAAAACTGAGAGTGCAATAACGAGTGCTTCTGTGTGTATTTTCCCCTATGAAAGTGTGCTTCTGTTAATAATATTCGCCTATGTGGTGGGTGTTACTTGTTTTGTCGAGTGAAGTAAGGTGTACAACAGTTGAATTGGCCTAGGACAGAGGAATTGTACTCGCCACTACCTAGGTGAGTTAATTGATATTCTTCCGTGTGTTTTACGAATCCTTTAAATCCCTAACATCCTAGATTTGACTAAATACGTATATTAGTTTAAAACCCTAAAATCTGAGGTTAGTTCAAAACCCTACTATCCTAGGTTAGATTAACACCCTACAATCCTCTGTTAGTTTAAAACCCAACAATCCTAGGTTAGTTTAAAATCTAACAATCTTAGATTAGATTAAAAATAAAAAATTGTGATTCACTCATTGTGGGGTTAGGTTCTGTTAGGTGGGCACATATTACGAAATTAGTCTAACGTTAATGCCCCTAGTATATTCATGTTCTGCATAATTAGTAGAGTAGAAATATATCATAATTTTGAATNTTGCAGAAAAGCCCCTAAACTGCATAATTACCTTTATTTAGGAAACAGTTAACATTCCACAGGCAACTGTAAAGAATCTTACACTTAACTGTTTTTACACTACTTTTCTCAAACTGATCAAGCTCCATAGTTTTAAGAGGTAATAATTTTACCTCAAAAAATTTTGCAGGAAAGTGTTATTTTTGAGTTGTACTCGTACACCATTTAGGTAACTAAAGGCACCTATGTGACAAATGTGCAAAACTGAACATCCTTCCCCTTGACGTTTTGAAGAGCATCCACTATGACCACTCATTAGCAATGTATCCATACCTACACAATTACTATAACTGCAAAATTAGGTTAATAATTAGAAATATTGGTAAAATTTTACTATAGGGGCTTTTCTGAAAATAAGAAAAAAAACTCCAGAAAGTGGTATATTTCGANAAAGAATCTTACACTTAACTGTTTTTACACTACTTTTCTCAAACTGATCAAGCTCCATAGTTTTAAGAGGTAATAAATTTACCTCAAAAAATTTTGCAGGAAAGTGTTATTTTTGAGTTGTACTCGTACACCATTTAGGTAACTAAAGGCACCTATGTGACAACTGTGCAAAACTGAACATCCTTCCCCTTGACGTTTTGAAGAGCATCCACTATGACCACTCATTAGCAATGTATCCATACCTACACAATTACTATAACTGCAAAATTAGGTTAATAATTAGAAATATTAACTTTAGCAATAAAATGTACAACTAACTTATGACTTATCTTACCCAATATTACAGCTAGGATTATANAGAAATATTAACTTTAGCAATAAAATGTACAACTAACTTATGACTTATCTTACCCAATATTACAGCTAGGATTATAGATGCTATTTCCTTCCCTGTGGACACGGTTATGATGGCGAATCAAGTAACTGTCTTTCGCAAACAAACGGCCACATACATTGCATTCAAAATTTGCATTTACTGCATGGGTCCTTATGTGGAGCACAAACTGACTTTTGGCAGTAAATGTCAGATTACACAAATCGCATGTGAGAGGTTTATCTGCCACATGGCTCCATCGGTGAGCAGTCACATAACTCTTGACAGCGAACCGCTTGTTACAAATGTCACAAGAGTATGGTCTCTCACCAGTGTGCACACGTTTATGCGTATTGAGGCTACTTTTCTGGGTAAATCGCTTCAAGCATAGTTCACACTGAAATGGTCGCTCACCAGTGTGGGTTCTCATGTGCACCTCTAGGTATGGCTTGCGGCAAAAACTGGCCTCACAAGAGGTGCACTGATATGGCTTGTTACCCGAGTGTAGTTTCATGTGAACATAATAAGACGAAGCTGAAGACAGAACCTTGCCACATATTTTGCATTCTTGGGGTTTGGCACGTGAAACAGTTTCTGGTTTGGTAGTGATCACAAGCTGTTCTTCAGAGTTTTCTTCTAATGACATAGTAGGCGATCCATTATCACTTTCATGGTTGTTGTGTGTACCGGTATAATAAGAGGGTTCCAGTTTTATTGGATCAGAAAACATATCCATGATTTTAATATGTTCCCAGTACGATGTAATATTTTTGGTGCACTGCAGAATTATTCAACACCCTTGATTCTATGCATATATTTCATTTTTAATCAAAATTAATTTTAATTTGTTAAATAAACCTAAACTAAAATGTAATATTTCTTAATGGGAATATTCATATCTATTCAGAATTATCGCTAATATAATTTGCAAGGTTCTTTGATTTTGAACCAATTNTCTTAATGGGAATATTCATATCTATTCAGAATTATCGCTAATATAATTTGCAAGGTTCTTTGATTTTGAACCAATTTAGCTGCTACCTTGGGCACAGGTTTCACGTCTAGAGTTGAATGCACTAGCACAAAAACAAAGCACTTGAGTTTGTAAACAATTAAGGTACTGTATATATTTGTCACGGTAAATAAAACATGGCCACCATATAGTAAAATGTTTTTTCACAATAACACACAAAAGTTTGAGCAATACAATTAATTATAAACTTTTACTTATAAAACTGACAATTTGCAAAAACAGTTTTAATGAATCATCTATACACTCTTCACTACTGCACTGTTAAACTTCGCATTTATGTTGTAGAGAGTAAATATGAAGTTGGCCTGACTGAATTTAGCGCTACCTATCNTCTTAATGGGAATATTCATATCTATTCAGAATTATCGCTACTGTAATTTGCAAGGTTCTTTGATTTTGAACCAATTCAGCTGCTACCTTGGGCACAGGTTTCACGTCTAGAGTTGAATGCACTAGCACAAAAACAAAGCACTTGAGTTTGTAAACAATTAAGGTACTGTATATATTTGTCACAGTAAATAAAACATGGCGACCATATAGTAAAATGTTTTTTCACAATAACACAAAAAACTTTGAGCAATACAATTAATTATAAACTTTTACTTATAAAACTGACAATTTGCAAAAACAGTTTTAATGAATCATCTATACACTCTTCACTACAGCACTGTTAAACTTCGCATTTATGTTGTAGAGAGTAAATATGAAGTTGGCCTGACTGAATTTAGCGCTACCTATCGAGATATATATAAACTATCACAAGTCGATGTATCGATCTCAATTGAAAGGTAAATTTTNCGAGATATATATAAACTATCACAAGTCGATGTATCGATCTCAATTGAAAGGTAAATTTTTAAGTTCATGTATATTTTTGATATACCACAGTTACCATGAAGAAAAAAAAACCAAATATATCTTATTATTTCTATAATACATCGATAATAAATATAGGAATTCTTTATCTTAGTTCTTCTGTAGTGGCCGTCTGTGACTGTTCGGTTTTGGACCTTGGCTTCGGGGTAGCGGCGTCATTTTGTGTTTGTGACGTTTTAGTATGTAGTACGGACCTTCGATTTTTTNGGACCTTGGCTTCGGGGTAGCGGCGTCATTTTGTGTTTGTGACGTTTTAGTATGTAGTACGGACCTTCGATTTTTTGAAATTTCGTCTAATGAAGATTTCGTAGTCTTTTTTGTGTCGTTTGAAGTCGTCGATGTTGGCCGTCGGCACAGGTCCATAGGCAATAATAACTCCTTAAATAATATAAAATTAAAATCCATTCTCAACTAAAAATAATATCACTATTAAAATAATTAGAAACAATATAATTGCAAAACAAAAATTCAACATTGAAAGATACATTTTATGGCTGTTTGTCGTGGCGGACTCCTGTAATCCAGCTACATTGGAGGGCGTGAACAGAGAATGATCAGGTTGGGAGTTCTGCTGTCATTCTTCTCATATTCCTGCAGTCCACACTAAGCTCGGCATCAATTACTCGTCGGAGCTCACTTGTCCAACAGCATTCCTCCTCGCAAACAGGTCAGAAAAATCCCGTGTCGAGCAGTAGTGGGATAACACTTAGGATAGAGAGAACTGGAGGGCACCAAACTCTTTCCTTTTTTTAAAGTTTTTTACCTAACAAGTCATTCGTATAACAGTCCGATTTTATATGCTTGCAAAGTATGTGCACTGCTTTAAANCCCGGCACCATAACGTGAATTGTGAATTGCAGTAAACCATTTCTAACGTTGCAGCTGCTCTCAATTTAAAAGAAACATTATTATGATTTCTTCGAGCTTTCTACTCTGCCAACTACTGTAAGCCGATCCCTGAACTGAGCAACACATGTTTATGTAGCTTGTACAGCGCTCGTGCTAGGCTGAGCAGTGTAGCTGGGATGTGAAGGAGGCAGCCCATCCAGCATCGCTAGCACATTCGCTTGCCAGGGCAGGGACGTGGAGTGCGATCGAAAAGGGGGGGAGGGTCTTGCTCTTCGCGGGCGCGTGGGCTGTACAGCTGCCAGCCCTTACAGGCAGTAGTGAGGCGAGCAACTGGTGTGCGCGTTTGTATTGTTTTGCTGTCGTTAAGCATTTAGCGGTTTATAGCTATGCTACTTGCACTATATTTGAATATTAATTTATCATGAACAGAATAAATGTGATAAATTTACAAGTTATTTATTTTTCTCAGTTATCACTAGAGGAGGAATAGTAAATTAAAAACAAATGGCTTAATAATTAATCAGCCTTCATCAACAAGGCAGCAGACAAATAAAAGAACATTTAACTGTGACATGTATGATTAAGCTCAAATGGCTCTGTGAATGTGAATCAAAAAGTGTTCTATTTTGTTTTTGTNTTTAACTGTGACATGTATGATTAAGCTCAAATGGCTCTGTGAATGTGAATCAAAAAGTGTTCTATTTTGTTTTTGTAAAAAATATGTAAAATAATATTTTTAACCTATTTTATTAATAGGCTTATTTGTAATAATGCACATATATGTGGTTTCAACAACACAAAAAAAAATGGCAGGAATTGTTGTTGGATATGGCGAAGAAGATAGAAAACACACATATAAGAAAATTTATGTAATAATATTATGAGACCATAACAGAGAGAGGTCACGTAGTAACCACAACACAGCACAGACTGGCTTCCAAGCCCACACACACAAGACCTCTAAGACCTCTGGTGGTCAATGCTTGAACTAGTGCTTGCCCCGAATATTCACAACACGCTCCCTATTTGGGATAAGTCCCTGTTGGATCAGACAGTTCAGCAGCTTCTCTCTTTTGAGCGGCTTTATAAAAGAATCAGCAACCATATCCTTCGTGGCAACATGAATGAGACTCATTTCACCTGCGCGGATTCGCTCATGTAGGAAATGGTGGCGCACATCTGTGTGTTTCGTTCGCGCCTGGTAAGCGNTTTAACTGTGACATGTATGATTAAGCTCAAATGGCTCTGTGAATGTGAATCAAAAAGTGTTCTATTTTGTTTTTGTGAAAAATATGTAAAATAATATTTTTGACCTATTTTATTAATAGGCTTATTTGTAATAATGCACATATATGTGGTTTCAACAACAAAAAAAAATGGCAGGAATTGTTGTTGGATATGGCGAAGAAGATAGAAAACACACATATAAGAAAATGTATGTAATAATATTATGAGACCATAACAGAGAGAGGTCACGTAGTAACCACAACACAACACAGACTGGCTGCCAAGCCCACACACACAAGACCTCTAAGACCTCTGGNTAGTAACCACAACACAACACAGACTGGCTGCCAAGCCCACACACACAAGACCTCTAAGACCTCTGGTGGTCAATGCTTGAACTAGTGCTTGCCCCGAATATTCACAACACGCTCCCTATTTGGGATAAGTCCCTGTTGGATCAGACAGTTCAGCAGCTTCTCCCTTTTGAGCGGCTTTATAAAAGAATCAGCAACCATATCCTTCGTGGCAACATGAATGAGACTGATTTCACCTGCGCGGATTCGCTCATGTAGGAAATGGTGGCGCACATCTGTGTGTTTCGTTCGCGCCTGGTAAGCGCCATTCAGAGCGAGGTTCTGCGCTCCCTGGTTGTCAACTCGTAGCTCAGTAGGTCTCTTTGCTGATGCAGGAAACAATTCCAAAGACAAACCTCGTAACCGAGAGCTTCTTGTTCGGCAGATGACATGGCCGTGTATTCAGATTATGTAGTACTCAATACGACTGTTGGCTGCGTCTTTGTTGACCATGACATATCGGAGCCATTCTTCATGAAAACATAACCAGTCACTGAACGCCTTCCATCAACATCGCTGGCCCAGTCTGAGTCAGAGTAGCCAATCAGGTTGGTCACCTTGTCCTTCTGACCAGAAAACCCAAGCTGGAAATTAACATTACCCTTGAGGTATCTAAAAATTCTCTTAACGGCGCCCCAGTGCACTTTTCCTGGATTAGCGTTAAATCGGCTGACATAGCTCACTGCAAAACTTATGTCTGGGCGAGATACTTGAGATGCAAATAGGAGGCTTCCCACCGCCTCTTGACACAGTATTTTATTCATCTCCAGCCTCTCTGTCGATGTTGTCGGACACTGCTCCTCAGACAGCTGCAACCCTGGTGCCATGGGCGTTTCGGAGGGATTACAATCCTTCATGTTGAACCTTTTCAACATTTGTTCNTTCGGAGGGATTACAATCCTTCATGTTGAACCTTTTCAACATTTGTTCAGTGTAGCGAGATTGATTGTTCCAAATTTTCTTCTCATTCTTATCACGTTAGATTTCAAACCCCAGAATGTATTTGACTTTTCCCATGTCAGTCATCCTGAAAGTTGACGTCAATTTCTTCTTCAATTCTCCCCCCACTTGGCTGTCATTAGACAAAATCAGAAGATCGTCAACATAAATGGCCACAATCAGAATCTTCCCATTTTAAATTCTGTAGTAAATGTAATAGTCGAACCTCGATTGTTGGATGTTGGCATCTTTCAAACATTTGTCAAGCTTAGTGTTCCAGACCCTGCTAGCCTGTTTCAGGCCATATAAATTTTTCTTCAGACGGCAGACTTGATCTGCTTTGTCATACATTTCCGGAGGCAGCTTATAAATTTCTTCAGCCAAGTCCCCTTGAAGAAACGTGGTGACTGCATCCATCTGGTCAATGTCGAGGGCGAATTGAGCTGCTAGCGTCAGAAGATATTGGATAGAACTGTAACGAATGACTAGGGAGTATGTCTCCTCATAGTCAACACTTTTGATTTGGGAGCAGCCCTTTACGACTAGCCAAGCCTTGTGGGTCACCTTGTTCGCAGCATCCATTTTAGTTTTGAACACCCACCTACTTTTCAGGGGTTTTCGTCCGGGCAGTAGATTCACCAATTCCCATGTTTCATTATCCATTTGCGCCTTGTACTCTCTGTCCATGGCTATGAGCCATTCATCTCCACCAGGGCGAGAGAGAGCTTCATCGACCTTGAGTGGATCATTTGCAGTATCGGTTGAGGCGAAATTCAGTAGATAATCCTTTAGATGAGCCGGCGGTCTTCTTTCACGGGTTCCTACTGGCGTATTTTCTTCTTCAATAACAACGGGTGGAGTAGGAATGTAGTCAGGGTCGATCCCAGCAGTTGACGAAGCGGCGTCAAGATCTGATTCAGCTGGATCATCAGGAAACCAGNGGTCGGTCCCAGCAGTTGACGAAGCGGCGTCAAGATCTGATTCAGCTGGATCATCAGGAAACCTGGGAAAATCTTCAGTTTGTTCCTCGTACATCAAGGCTGTAGAGGAATCTGAAGACATTGATTCATCATTAGTTTCAGAACGGTCGTTATCTGAAAAAATATCAGTTCCACACGAATCAGGAAGAAAAAATTCATTCCTCGAAGTATCACCAGATTTGCTGAGTAGCACTGAACCTTTTTCGTTCTCAGAAAAAATGACATCTCTCGAGACAAAAACTGTGGATTTTTCCGCGTCAAAAAACCTGTAGGCTTTACTTGTGGAACTATAACCAATCAAAATACTCGGTTTTGATTTAGGATCCAATTTCTTGCGAGTGGCCGCCGGAATATGTGCATATGCATTGCAACCAAACATACGTAAATGCCTCACTGTAGGTTTTTTACCTGNTGAGTGGCCGCCGGAATATGTGCATATGCATTGCAACCAAACATACGTAAATGCCTCACTGTAGGTTTTTTACCTGACCAGAGCTCTTCTGCAGTCTTTGCAACACATCTGGTGGGAGAACGGTTGAGTATATACACTGCGGTGTTAGCAGTCTCGGCCCAGAATGAGTTGGGTAGCTCTGACTCATTGAGTACACATCTGATGCGCTCCATTATGATTCTGTTGAGCCTTTCTGCCTTCCCATTTTGCTGTGGGGTGTGCGGGACAGTAGTCTGATGCTCAATACCTGCGGAGGATAGAAGCTGATGCATCTTCTTGCTGCAATATTCACCACCGTTATCAGTCCTCAAAATTCGAATTTTTTGGCCCGTCTGGTTTTCAACATAGGCCTTAAAGTTAACTAAGCAGTTGAAAGCTTGGTCCTTTGATTTCAGAAAATTCACAAAAATTTTATGGCTGAAATCATCTAGAAACGTAATCATGTACCGGGACCCAGAGCAAGAACCTGTATTTGGTCCTGCTATATCTGAATGTATGTCGAGATCTTAAGATCATCTAGATCTGAGTGACAGTCCTTTAGACAACCTCTGACTTTTGCCTAGTACACATGATTTACACACAAAACATTCAGGCACCTTCAAATTAGAGTTTAATCCAAATCCATGGACCAAAGTTTTCAATTTTTCCAAACTCGATAGACCAACGTGTGCTAAACGACTGTGCCACAACATACCTGAATTTAAAACTGTGAAAAAAGTCGAGCCAGGTGCATCCGAATCCGACTTGAACAAATTGTTCTTCAAGGTCGCTGACGCCAGAACTTCATTGTTTGCATCAAGAACTCGCGCACCTTTAGAGTCGAAAACAACTGAGTTCCCATTGTTCACAATTTCGCTGACCGAAAGCAAATTGACTCTCAACTCAGGAACGTGATAACATCTCTTAAGTTTATTGGCAACACGTTTCCATCAACCTTAACTGGTAAGTTTATGTCACCAACACTATTAGAGTTCGTACTACCTTGATGATTCGCGGTGCTGAAGCCGACCTTTGCGGGCCTGAGGTCGTTCACAAAACAGTTCTGATTTTTGGCCAAATGAACAGAACAGCCAGAGTCAAGAAACCACTTGTTTTCTTCTGGAGAACACTGTACTGACAGGGCGGTAAACATTGAACGCTCCGATTTGTTTTTGTTTTGACGTTTATCACCATTATCATCATCCGGAACCCGATCACAATCTTTTGCGATGTGTCCGTAAAACCCTTTACATTTGTAACAAAGCGGGCCTTTCCCTTGTTGGTGTTTGTAACTGTTGGTGCATGAACTGAATGAAGGGTTTGGCTTTCGCATGGCGAACTTACTTGGACCTCGGTTCTGTTCTGAGGACATGGCAGCGGATTTTTCACCCGAATCATGACCAAACTCAGAAATATCTTGGAGCAATTTCATCTTAATGGAATCAGCCGTGATTTGAATTCCAACACTCTCAAATCCCATTATCATTGGGCTGTATTTTTCAGGTAAACCAGCGAGCATTATCGTGCCTACCCATTCGTCACTAACCCCAATTTTGACGGCTCTCAATTTGTGCGCTGTTGAAATAATTTTATTCACATACTCCTCGACGGATGAACATTTTTTGAGGCGGGTCGTGGTCAAAATTCGTAGGAGAGACACTCTTCGTTCGAGTCCACTGTCTTCAAAGGCTGACGATAGTTTATCGCACACTTCCTTGGCTGTTGTGACGTCTTGAACGTGGACATAGTTGATTGGATGTATCAATAAGATTATCTGCGTCCGGGCTTTGACATTTTTCTTCTTATCGGTGTCTTCCTCAGTCACAGATCCCCATAAATCTTCGTGCTCGAGGTAAGTTTTGACAGCGAACTTCCATGCATCAAAATTCTCGCGTTCCTTTAGCTTTTCGATCGGAGGGAGAGCTAAGTTGGCGCTCAATTTTTTGGCGACGGATTTTTTTTTTATGTCACTGAACAAACTTTTGACACTTTTACTGCGGATAGACTGGGCCCATAACCTGTTGTTGGATATGGGGAAGANTTATGTCACTGAACAAACTTTTGACACTTTTACTGCGGATAGACTGGGCCCATAACCTGTTGTTGGATATGGGGAAGAATATAGAAAACACACATATAAGAAAACGTATGTAATAATATTACGAGACCATTACAGAGAGAATTATGTAGTAACCACAACACAACACAGATTGGGCGCCAAGCCCACACACACAAGATCTCTGGCGGTAAATGCTTGAGCTAGCGCTTGTCCGGAATATTCACAACAGTTTTAAGGAACTCAACATAATTTGTATTTTACGCTTTGATAAAGGCATTTTACCCAAAAAAAAATACCCTACTTTTAAAAACTTTTCAGCTACCAAGTATTTTTTAAGCTTACAACGGACTAAACTGAAAGNCAAAAAAAATACCCTACTTTTAAAAACTTTTCAGCTACCAAGTATTTTTTAAGCTTACAACGGACTAAACTGAAAGAATTTTCTTATTGTCGATGAAGATTCTATTTAACAGTCAACTTAAAAAGTGAATACATAAGAATCAGAAACATGAGCTAGAATATGAGTAGAGTTAAAGCTTTATTATATAAACCTACTATTTTTCATTTCATGTTTAACATTGTTAACACTTCTTTATATAAAATGCTTTTTCGACTAAATGCTCTTAAGATAAAGTGGATTTCCTAATTTGTTTGCCCAAAATTTACCATGGACTTACATATTCCATGTTGCAGTTGTTAGTGTCATGCAGTGAAAAATATTTGCTTATGTGTTTGGTGAATAAATAGTATCCACTACACAACTTTTTTTCTTTCATAAGTGGGGAACATTACCATTTGCTGCAGTAGCTGATTTAATTTTTCCATGATAGACACTTTGCATAAAGTACGGTACCTTATTTCAAAGAAAATAAATTCAAGAACATATGTATGTTCTTGAATTTTTGAAAGTATTTCAATTACTTGATGAGTTGCTAAATTCAATCTTCTCGATTAGTGCATTCTGTCCCCTGGTACATTGTAATGATGTACTACAGGGCAGCGACTTTGTACCAAGGGACAGAACAATCAATTTGTTTTACAGAAAACAAAAAAGATAATATGATTTAATTAAATAACTTTCAAGAGCATTATTAATTTACATATACAAGCAGTTTATATTTATTATGGCACATTTAAAAACAGAAAATAACACTTTCATACCAAATATTTGTACCTACAGTCACTTGTTCTAAACATATTTTATGTTTGTTCACCATTTTCATCATCACAACTTCTAACAGGTATTAGTGTAAGATCAGTACCTTCAACTGGGGTACTTGGCTCGTTTTATGCTCATATTGTCTTAAAATCAGCTATAAGCTATTCTTTTTCCAATATTTTTATTGAATATAAGAGCTTCCAACAAACAATTTAACATCATACTTCAAAACTATATATATTTTATAACCTTCAAAACTATTTTCCAAAAAAGTGGGACAGTCTCTCCTCGACATGGGGTTACTTTGTCTATAGGTATGATAGAGCTTGAATAATTGTTTAGAAAGACCAGTGACGAAATGTAACCCCATTGTTTCCCTTGCAAAAATTAATCTATTAAATATATACATAGCGTTCCGCCCATAATATCTTTTATTTAAGCTAGCAAATATACCTAGCGGAATCCACGATTGTGAGCTTGTTTCTTTATAGCATACGGGAGATAGTGACACTTGACTTTTTTTTNTATACCTAGCGGAATCCACGATTGTGAGCTTGTTTCTTTATAGCATACGGGAGATAGTGACACTTGACTTTTTTTTCAAGTGGTGGGACCAAATCACCTTATGGTAGCCTATCCAAGATCACAAAATGAAACGAAAAATCAACANTTTTTTTTCAAGTGGTGGGACCAAATCACCTTATGGTAGCCTATCCAAGATCACAAAATGAAACGAAAAATCAACAGGAAACTTCAACTGAATTGCTCTCCTCTTGGTACCTTTAAACTTCACAGGCTGTGGAAGTTTGCAAAGCACATCATCATCTCTTCTCATCGAAAATACTTCACTCATTATCAGTTACAAATTAATTTGTCCTCATTATCTTGAGATAACGGACTGCAAATTCATGCTTATTGACAACATCAACTACTACGGCAACAAAATGTTTTGATATATTGTTTTCCTTTGCATGATAATAGTGAATGATCTCCTTNCAACATCAACTACTACGGCAACAAAATGTTTTGATATATTGTTTTCCTTTGCATGATAATAGTGAATGATCTCCTTAATGAACATTTTCATATTCAAATCTTTCTTTGATTTCTAACTATATAGCTTCTTCCTCAAAATCTAAGTCATCTGGTGACNATAGCTTCTTCCTCAAAATCTAAGTCATCTGGTGATTACTAGGGCAGCTCATCATCATAACTCATGACGTTACTCCCCATCTGTGGTGTACAGAATGGTTCGTAGGATCTACTGTTAATGTTCAATGGCACAGACTATAGGGTGCCTTGGAGTTGAGGGTATAGCACACAATGACTTCATCACGACTTCTTAGTTTTGAACAGTTTCATTTAACAGGAATTGACTCACACATTCCCTGCACTGTTGCGGGAATTTATACATACTTACTGCAGAGGATTTACTCACACATTAACGCCCTGCGAGTTCAAGGCCTGAAGGCTGGTTACACTGTTATAGCTATGTTTCCGATGATGTAGGGGCATTAGGTGACAGGACAGGTCCCTGAGTGACGATGGGGTTACTTATCTGNCTAGCTATGTTTCCGATGATGTAGGGGCATTAGGTGACAGGACAGGTCCCTGAGTGACGATGGGGTTACTTATCTGCACCAGTTGTATGGTAGTTGTTCCGGCAATTGAGGTCTGGTGAGTTGGATGGCCCAGATACGTTCCGGCAGTTGATGAGGTCTGGTGAGCTGGATGGCCCTGTTNCAACATCAACTACTACAGCAACAAAATGTTTTGATATATTGTTTTCCTTTGCATGATAATAGTGAATGATCTCCTTTATGAACATTTTCATATTCAAATCTTTCTTTGATTTCTAACTATATAGCTTCTTCCTCAAAATCTAAGTCATCTGGTGATTACTAGGGCAGCTCATCATCATAACTCATGACGTTACTCCCCATCTGTGGTGTACAGAATGGTTCGTAGGATCTACTGTTAATGTTCAATGGCACAGACTATAGGGTGCCTTGGAGTTGAGGGTATATCACACAATGACTTCATCACGACTTCTTAGTTTTGAACAGGTTCATTTAACAGGAATTGACTCACACATTCCCTGCACTGTTGCGGGAATTTATACATACTTACTGCAGAGGATTTACTCACACATTAACGCCCTGCGAGTTCAAGGCCTGAAGGCTGGTTACACTGTTCTAGCTATGTTTCCGATGATGTAGGGGCATTAGGTGACAGGACAGGTCCCTGAGTGACGACGGGGTTACTTATCTGCACCAGTTGTATGGTAGTTGTTCCGGCAATTGAGGTCTGGTGAGTTGGATGGCCCAGATACGTTCCGGCAGTTGATGAGGTCTGGTGAGCTGGATGGCCCTGTTAAAGGCCCTCTGTGGTTGGCTTGTTACACTCAGCTGGCTTCCTCTCGAGGTGGCGCATCTCGTTGAAGCTCACCACTCTATCCTGTTCTCGGCGTAGGGTAGTAACGGACTGCTTACTACCCTACCATGTCCTGGTGAGGGACCCCATGTGGGCACCCACCTGTCCTTCGCGGCTACCTGGGCTGCACTGGACAATCCCGCTATCTCGACATGGCACTTCCGTTGAAGTTCACCACTCGACTCCGCCTACTTGGTGCGTTGTAACTGACTGACTGGTAACTAATTAACTGACTGATGCGGTAACTGACTGGCTGACTCGCATCCCGGCATGGTGACACTACTCGTCCGACATGACTCTGGTAACTGCCTCTCATTCTGCCCTGCATCTCGCATCACGATTTGGCTGACCCCTTAATGTCGCGACTGACTACCTTTCCTGCGCATCCAAGGGTAGCAGTACCGAACTCCGCGCCACATGCTGCTCGTTGCTTTGACTGTCTATGCGAACTGACGTGGCCGGAGGTCCGATCTCCCCCAGCCGCTCTC
>NQII01000060.1:1500906-1563944 GCA_002778355.1 Clitarchus hookeri | reverse complement strand
CCCTACACTGGTTTAAGCAGGCGGGGGGGGGGTTAGTGACAGCATTGCTTCTAATTAATACTCCTAATTACGCCATGCGTCAATCATTGTGACTGTTATCTTCAATACTTTCTAACAATACCTTTGGTTTCTTCCCTTTCACTTTCTTGGTTAGTTTACAACTCTTCTATTTTTCAATTTATTATTTTTCTTGTGTATTCATAAAAATTCTTGATTTTCCCCTACTCCTACAACTATTCTTATATATTTTTCTCCCACCTGCTTTTGGATAGCGGCTGAGTATTTCAGGAGTTATCCTCTGTGGTTCTGAGATATCGTCAACAATATTTGTTGAATGTGTGAACTTTATTGGTGTAGGCTGATTATTCAACTTGACACATGACCCGTAGCTGGCAATATACTTTGTATGATTCTACGACTTCAACTCAGCCTGTTGGAAGGCACAACACCCACACTGGAGATCGAACCTGGACTGCTACGACCCTAAGATGATTACTATATGTCGTTGCCAGTAACAATACATACACAAGTCAATCATGCGCCAATACCTCGCCACTCGAACAAAGTCGGCCTGCCCCTAAGTGAGCATCATGACACCACCCGCAATCACTGAGCTACACATCTTCCAACCCTAATCAAAAGAGTGCCGCATGGGATGACACCTCTCACACAGCGAGGAGCTGGCTGGCAAAAGATTCCTGAATCAACCCGAAGGAAGGCTCCATTCAGTATTTAGGGCCGGACGAGCGCTGAGAACACCAGTCGATGTCAAGTTGTCATCGCATTAGCTTCCTCTGCTTTGGCAACCCAGTAGCTCGCTCACTGCTGTGCTAGGGTTCTCTGCCTCAACCAGATCTTCTACCAGCAAAGCTTGCTTCAACCCCACAAGACACAAACACCGGGTCACCATTTCCAAGGGTGATTTGTACCTCTCAACCCCCATGTAAATGCAGTCCCCAAGGAAATACCAGGTAACTGCGTCTTGCTAAACTACTTACGACATTCGAGTAGGACTGCAGACTCTCTTAACTGGGTAGTACCTACACCACAAAGAACCACAAGATTCACTGGCCACCCATACTGTGGGCTCAGAGCACAAAAGCACTTGGCGCACATATGTGGTAGAGATCCCTACTAAGTACACTCTACGAGGAAGCAACTGGACTACCCGAGTCAGCTAACCCACTCCATCCACCGCGTGAGATTCGCCAGTTGGAGTGCCAGGCCTGACAAGGTGTGACCCGGTAGCCTCTGAGTGGCTCACGACAAAACTTTAGCGCCACCCTAAGTAAAGCTAACCTATTCCATCCACCGCTTCAGAATCGCTGGTTGGAGCACTAGGACTGATGCAGGATGACATTATTGCATCTGGGTATTCTAGATAGCGAATTTCTCTCACCTGCCCTTTCCTTACTTCGACTACCCTTATTACCTATTCCCATGCCATTCACCTGTAGAGGAGGGATTAAGTGGGCCAATAAGAAGGCATCTACAGCTCATACAGTCAACCAATTGCCAAGTGACCCATTCCAGTCCACCTTCAGCCTTTCCTCCTTTCGGGATCAGGTACAAGCCACCCACAGACTACAGTGGCCTCACTCCTCAGTTCCCCCTAGCCATTTATTCGAGCCTCCCCAGATGCCCGATAGGACCTGCATACAGTCGTCTTCCGCCTCTGGATCGGACTGGCCGTAGGCCTCGCACCGCCAGCACCATCCACTGAGCGACGCCACCCGCTGCCGCCACCACCCAGAGCCCAGCAGCCACAGGACCAGCCAACTCCAGCCGCACACCAGTCGCACACCAGCCACCCCCGGACAGGGCCTGAAGTGACGCCTACTGCAGCCAGCCGACAGCCAGCTACAGTGCCGGACTACAGGTGGTAAGCCAGCATCCACTGGCAACCATGCTACCTTAGGCCACTACATAGCCTGCCACCGCCCGACCAGGCCGACTCTGTACTCCGGCTACCTCTGAGCTAAGCACACACAGTTATTAGCTCGTAAGGCCCCCCGGAGTTCTTGGCCTGAACCCGCTCAAAAACTCCCTTGTTTACTAGGTGACATGCAAAGCACCCCGGACTTTACACGTCAAAGAGAGGTAAGGGTTTTTCGTGGCACCCAATGTGGGACGTTGCATTGTTGTTTAGAAATCAAGGAAAGAGCCAGGCCAGCGCAAGCTTTGAGAAGAAGAGATGGGAACCAGCCAGCCGATCCAGAGACTTCAGGGAGTCGTGAAACACCCCGTGGCTTTCAATAATAAACCCCAGAGAAGTGGCTGCAGCCAACCTGAACCTAGCCGAGTAATGCGAAATTTAAATTCCGATGGGACAGGAAGATGCCCCCTTAACGAAGAGATGCCACTTCGCCACATGTCGTGGAACGGGGAAACATGCGATATATTGCGCCGATTGTGAGAATAGAATTCACTATACCTGCATAGATTAGGCGAACGAACCCAGATACACAGACAGCCTAGAATTCAGATGCAAGGAATGTCGAACATGTCAAAATGCTTATTGTGCCTGGATAGCTTGTTTTGGACGAGGGGTGAACACGGTTAGAAGCATGACTTGTGCCCAGACGTTTCACTACCTCTGCATTGGGTGGCCCGATGAGTGCATCACATACCAAGGATTAATTTATTGGTGCAAAGTTTGCCGCGAGCAGAAGAATACCAGCTTGTAAACCCAGACCACAACACTGTACAGCCTCAAGTAGGAGTTCGGATGGGCCCCCAGCTGCCAGAGTTCACAGGTAGACCCGAAGAACGCCGTGGCATTCATGTAAGAATGCGAAAGCGAATTTAAGGACAACAGAGCCCCCTCGATCCCCCCTTCCCTCCAGGCCAGGGTTATCAAGGCAAGGAAACAGCTAACGGGGAAGGCATTGGAATGGTGGAATAGGTACGGGTCATTGACAGATCCCAGTTCTGTTTACATCTGGCCATACAATTTTCTGGAGAGGAAGGTCTCGCCAGACTCACATCTATATTTCACAGTGTAGAGTGAAACGCCAACACCGGTGTGCGAAGCGGGCCACCACCATCACCGGAAATCACGAACCCGTCGACATCCAGACGTCAAGCCTAGAATCAAACCCGCCCGAAGCCCCGANGAAAGACACAAATATACCGCCATATTTTTCTGAAAGGGACGAGCAAAGCTATTTGCGCACCATCACACACATGCCCCTGCCTAACCTGAGAAATTTTCTACAAACCCCACGGCCCTAAGTCACTGGAACAAGAGAGGGAAAATGAAAGGAATTACAAGGTTCAAGCCTCCTAGTAAGAGAGTCAAGGGGAAGGAGGAAGTTAAACTGACAGGATGCGCACCCTCCCCTATTCCTCCTTCACGCCTGCCGGCCACACCTACTACCTCAGCCTTCCCATTGTGCTGACATTGCCTGGGCCGGCACTTTTAACAGAGACAAGCCTGCCACCCGCTGGGGAACGAAAGAGAAGGAAATACGCCAGAACCACGAGCTTCTGACCAAAGGGATAAAAACCTCAGTTGTGAAATGCCAACACCGGTGTGCGAAGCGGGCCGNGTGAAATGCCAACACCGGTGTGCGAAGCGGGCCACCACCATCACCGGAAATCACGAACCCGTCGACATCCAGACGTCAAGCCTAGAATCAAACCCGCCCGAAGCCCCGAGAAATGAAGTAGAGGTGAACAACCGGCCCACGACCGCCCTGCTTGATTTAGTGGCCAGGGGAAGTTTTATAAGGAAATAACTCTTCATGCGAAAATAATTAAAGAAGCTTTCCCAACCAGACCCACCAAATTCACATTGCTAGTGCCACGCACATATTTCCAGTTGAAGGGAGAACCACAATCATGGTTAAATTACACCGCCATGAAAAGCATACAGAAATTATAGTGGTACCAGATATCATGGAGAAAGTTATCATAGAGTATCCATGGCTACAACAACAACATTATATCATGGACTGCGGCCACAGATGCATATCGATTGGGAGCAAAGAGAGAGTAACAGTGAACTGGAAATACAATCACTAGCCATCACGCCTCCTCCCATTAACCCAGCAGAAATTAACCACCAGTTAAAAACACCCAAATTTCTANAAGTTTTATAAGGAAATAACTCTTCATGCGAAAATAATTAAAGAAGCTTTCCCAACCAGACCCACCAAATTCACATGGCTAGTGCCACGCACATATTTCCAGTTGAAGGGAGAACCACAATCATGGTTAAATTAAACCACCATGAAAAGCATACAGAAATTATAGTGGTACCAGATATCATGGAGAAAGTTATCATAGAGTATCCATGGCTACAACAACAACATTATATCATGGACTGCGGCCACAGATGCATATCGATTGGGAGCAAAGAGAGAGTAACAGTGAACTGGAAATGCAATCACTAGCCATCACGCCTCCTCCCATTAACCCAGCAGAAATTAACCACCAGTTAAAAACACCCAAATTTCTANGCAATCACTAGCCATCACGCCTCCTCCCATTAACCCAGCAGAAATTAACCACCAGTTAAAAACACCCAAATTTCTATGGCTGCAAGAAATTCTGAATAAACACGCCACCGCTTTCGGTCATGGGGGAATGCTATATCAAACACGCAGTATTCAACATAAGATATGGTTGACTTACGATAAGCCTGTATACTACCGCCCATGCCTCATGTCCGCGGAAAGAAGAAGACTTAATTATGGAAGCAGTGAAGGCTCTTAAGGAACAAGGGATGGTCGAACCCAGCGACTTTCCATACAACTCCCGCATAGTTCTCATGTGCAAGAAGGATGGACAGTTATGTTTCTGCGTGAGTTATCAAGAGTTCAACAACATTATGCATCCCATCGCGCCTCCCGCAATTAACCTGTAACGCACGCTGTGTGATGTAGGGAGCACCCAGGTGTTCAGCACTTTAGATATGCAAACCGGATACTGGCAGATTGCTTTACGCCCAGATAGTCGTAAATATACAGCGTTTACGACACCCGAGGGAGAAACCTTTCAATTCAAGGTCATGCCCTTCGGCCTCAAAAATGTGTCCTATATATTCCAGTGATTGATGTCGGCCGAAGTGTTAACCGGTTTCATTNCATGCCCTTCGGCCTCAAAAATGTGTCCTATATATTCCAGTGATTGATGTCGGCCGAAGTGTTAACCGGTTTCATTGGCGAATTCTGCTTCGCCTATCTAGACACAGTCATTGTGTATTCAGTATCCTGGGAGGAACACTGCACATTTATAGAGAATCCTAGAGAGGCTGGAAATACACGAACTTAACTGCAAGCATTCCAAAAGTCACTTCGGCAAGAGGAATATCGACTACCTGGGGTGCGTGGTCTCCCTGGNGAACTTAACTGCAAGCATTCCAAAAGTCACTTCGGCAAGAGGAATATCGACTACCTGGGGTGCGTGGTCTCCCTGGAGAGGAAATTCCCCAAACCAGTTCTATCTGAGCAATAGAAGAGGCCGAATCCCAAGTACCAAGCTACAATTGTGGCACTTCCTTGCGTATGCCACTGGCTGAGGGGGTTCATACCGGACATCGTCCAACTGATGGCACCACTTAACTCCCTGTTGGGAAAGATACACACTGGCGATGGGGCCCTGAACAGCAAGCCGCCTTGCAGAGCCCGAAAGACAGCTGCCGGGACATCCAGCTTCTCCACAGGCCACAAAAAGGAAAGCCACTTGTCTTACAAACCCAAGCCTGTCAATATGGCCTGGGCGCGGTTTTATGCCAGGATGACTCGGAAGGACACCCCCGATGATAGCCTATGTGAGCACACGACTGAACAACACAGAGCAAAGATACCACATTAATGGACAGGAGTGCCTCGCAGTGATTTGGTAAATCCACAAGTATNAGATACCACATTAATGGACAGGAGTGCCTCGCAGTGATTTGGTAAATCCACAAGTATCGTTACCACCTGGAAGGACAGTGGTTCATCCTCAGAACCGATAGCAAAACACTCCAGTGGCTACAAAATTCCTGGAACACTAGAGCCCAGCTAGGAAGGTAGGCAATTCTCTTCATGAAGTTTGATTTCTTAGTGCAGCACTGCCCAATGCCCAATGCCCTGTCCAGGCAGCCAGATATCTGGGACGGCACAAAGGAAGACGAGGAGTGGGAAAACATGACCCATCCACCGGCTCCACCCAGAAGTCCCGTTAAAGAAATCTGCCTCATTCAGCTTCAAATCAGCAGGTACCAGCATAGCTACTTCCAGTAAAAGAACCCGGAGGCCCAAGACTTGGTACGGAACCACCCCAACGTTTTAAACACTTGTACAGGGTGAACCAGTCACGAAACAATAATCCCAGAGAACCATGGAAGATTTGGGTCTCTAAGGAGCTATGAGCTGACATCTGTCGACACCACCACGACCACCTCCAGGAAGTACATCTTGGCGTGAAGGAAATCCTCCGAGACATAGGGAAGCGGTATGTCTGGGACAGGATGAGTCATGACATTAGACAGTATGTAATGGGGTGTGAAACTTGCTGCAGGGCAAGGTTTACCCGGTACGCAAGCCCGCCGGGAAGATGTGACGAGCCCAAACACCCTGGACCCAGTCGGCCGCTGTTATCATGGGACCTTACTCCTAGAGAACACAGGGAAACCATTACCTACTAGTCGTAACGGACCTGTTTTCCCGTTGGGTGGAAGCATTCCCGTTAGCGAACAAACAAGCCCTTGGAATCAGAAGTAAGTTTGAAAACGAGATTTTCCCTGCCACATGCACTAGGATGCAAACCTACCCAAAATTTTGTTCGCCCTCAGACGCTGTAATTATGAAGCCATAAACACAAGTCCCAGCCAGCTAGTCTTGGGACATGTCCTCTGTCGCCCTGGAGACGGGCAGTGGAATGAGGAACCCACAACGATGCCCCAGCCGGAAGATATTTGCTTGGAGGCCTTGGCCATGTAGAGAACATGAGAGGTACTCAAGGACGGTACAACAACCGGAATACAGGCAGCCCCGAACAGGAGTCCGAGAATTCGAGATGGAAGAAGCAGTCCTCTTCAGGAACTACACATTCAGCAAGGCAAGTGGCAAGTTCAGGGCTGGACTGGCACCCAAGTGGGATGGTCCGCTCCATACTGTAGGATGAGACCAGGTGTATTGGGCCGAAGACTAGTGTGGGAAGATGAGAAAAGTGATCCAAGGGCAGATGAGACCCTATGCTGGCAGAACGGTATTCTCAGTACCTAGGGATCAAGGGGGGAGGTTGATGCCTATGAAGAAGAGGTGGACGACAAAGACAACCCAGGCAGAACCAAGAGCAGAACGTACAGAACTCTACCAGCCACCAAGAGGAGCGATGTCCTTCCGGACTTTACCCTCCATGACTCCCAGCTTCTGGTGGAGACGGTCCGACCAAGGGTGAGGAGGATCATCCCCGGTAGGATCGCAGATATCCCTCGCTTCCCATGACAACCCAAGTGCACGAGGTGCACATCCAGCCCGCGACGAGGTGGGGAGCCCCAAGTTCCCTTGCCTCTGTCGGCGACACCGGAGGACGTGGGGCCCGGCAGGACCTCGGCGCTGGACAGCCCCCGAGATGTCGCCTGCCGGCCCCGAAGAATATGCGCCCAGCAGAGCCGATAATGTGGGGGAACCCCAATAGCCCTCGCTTCTTAAGGCTACCCAGGTGCACGCCAGTGCAAACAAGGTGGGGTAACACTAAGAGCTCTCACTTCCAACAGCTACCCAAGTGCACAATCAACCCACCGAGGGGGCGGGGAGCACCAAGTGCCCTTGCCTCCATCGGCGACCCTGGAGGGTGTGGGCCTAGCACGACCTCTGCACTGGATGGCCCCAAAATGTCGATTGCCGGCCCCAAAGCAGAGGATCCCAACAGAGATGAGTATGTGGGAGAGCCCCAAGAGCTCTCGCTTCCGATGGCTACCCAGGTGCACGAGGTGCACAACCAACCCGATGAGGTAAGGGAGCCCCAAGAGCCCATTTCTCTCTCGGCAACCCCAGAGGACATAGGGTCTGGCAGGATGTCGACACTGTACAGCCCCGTGTAGTCGCCTGCTGGCCACGAAGCAGATGAGGCCAGCAGAGCCGAGGAGGCGGGGGAGTTACAAAAACTCTCGCTTTTAATGGCTACCCAGGTGCACGAGGTGCACATCAGCGCTGACGAGGTGGGGGAGCCCCAAGAACGCTTGCCCCCGACGGCCACCCCATCCAACGAGGTAACTAGCCAGTCAGCAGAGACAGACAGTTCCAAGATGTTGACCACCAGTACCGATGCCGATGAGCCCAGCAGCTAATCGAGGTTTAGTGGGACCTGTCAGATGCCCGCCCGCACATGTCAAATGGCCTACGAGGGGCAAGTCGGCCAGTACAAAGTGTCACCCTGTCGAACTACCAAACGCTTCATGAGGTCATACCCCCAACAAGCAGCCTTATTTGGGTACCAAGGCCGCAAGGACCAGTAAACCTGAATAGTGACTCTCTACGCAGACTTTGGGAGAGAAGACCCTTTGGTAACCCATGGGTCAATAGTGACTATGTTACAAACTGCCTTCACCAACCAATCAATTACAGTGCCGACTAAGTGTAACTGGTGCAGGGGGAACCGAATTGTTTTACCATGCTTGTCAGACACAGACCTACCAGGCACAGAAGCAGAAGTTTGTTTTGGAATGACAAACAAGATTAATACAACAGATAACTGTGCACAACAAGCCAGTGCATGCTCACTTTCGCTGCCGTTTACATACAGTACTATCATGCAAAGAAAATTTAACGTGTACAGAAATGACAAAGATAATACGAGGGCTGATTCCGAAGTCATGTCAACTATTGCTTATCTCCTAAAAATGACCCAGCAGAGGAAATGTACTATCTACAGTTGAAAGTGAACAACAAGTACGTTCCAAAGTTGATACATGGGGTATGGATGCTGGAATGTCTGGCAAGGAACAAAGACAAACATGACTACTTGAAATCACAGTTTAATTTATATGTTCTCGTACACTCTGTATGCACTCATTTGAACGGGTATGTATTGTACCTGTACGAGCTATTTAACATCCTTCAAAGTAGTCTCCGAGATTGTTCACGGTTCGTTGCCAGCAATGAGGCAGATGGGAAATACCATCGGCTGCATGAGATCTGTCAATGTGTGCCACCTCTCGTCGAAATGCTATTACGTTGTTTGCCTCATCGCTGGCAACATACTGTAGACAACCTCGGAGACTACTTTGAAGGATGTTAAACAGCTGGTACGCATTGACGTGAACCACGCGTCCGCGAGCTCCTTGTGCCCACTCTGACTGCCACAGTCATNGATAATACGAGGGCTGATTCCGAAGTCATGTCAACTATTGCTTATCTCCTAAAAATGACCCAGCAGAGGAAATGTACTATCTACAGTTGAAAGTGAACAACAAGTACGTTCCAAAGTTGATACATGGGGTATGGATGCTGGAATGTCTGGCAAGGAACAAAGACAAACATGACTACTTGAAATCACAGTTTAATTTATATGTTCTCGTACACTCTGTATGCACTCATTTGAACGGGTATGTATTGTACCTGTACGAGCTATTTAACATCCTTCAAAGTAGTCTCCGAGATTGTTCACGGTTCGTTGCCAGCGATGAGGCAGATGGGAAATACCATCGGCTGCATGAGATCTGTCAATGTGTGCCACCTCTCGTCGAAATGCTATTACGTTGTTTGCCTCATCGCTGGCAACATACTGTGGACAACCTCGGAGACTACTTTGAAGGATGTTAAACAGCTGGTACGCATTGACGTGAACCACGCGTCCGCGAGCTCCTTGTGCCCACTCTGACTGCCACAGTCATATCAACCGCACCAGCTACACTGGGCCACACCAACCACATCAGGCCAAGAGTGCATAGTGCAGGTTGGCAAGAACGAAACTTCACCTTCTTGCCAACAACGTTTACGTAACTCAAGAGACCGCCCTACTTAGTTATTACAAGAGGTAACTCTTTTAATAAATTATGTTGGTGATCCGATATTGTGTTTATCCCAAAGCCACAGCTGTTGGGCGGATGGGCAAATGGTCGTTACGTCGTAGCATCTCGCGCCGCGGCATACTATGTAATGCACCACCAAGTGACGTCGAACTGGCCTTTAGGCCGAAACTGAAGTGCTAAATGCCCCGAAGTGTAACCAGTAGTCTGCAGCATTTTTCCAAACACATCAAACAATGTCATTTCATTCTCAGATATTGTCATGGGTGTGCTTTATTGTATTAAGAGCCCTCGAGCATGGAAACCCACACCCCTTTGCCCAGCTGGACTCGTCCATCCCTTCAGGTGACAGCCACCAGGCAACGCTGTGCAGACACTTTTCACAAGAAAACGCAATAGTGTATGTAATGTGTATTTATAAAAGAGTAATTATGTTTTCAAAAAGGGAGATTGCCTATAAAGGCCTCCATCCTTGTAACATGTCATTTAGTGCAGTGACACTTCCCGTAAACTTCACATCAACCTTAACAGACATTTGTTATAACGGGGGTGTCACCAATGTGTTTCATTTCATTTATACAACTTTTCACTACTGCCATAATATTACATGTTTTACAATTCGGCATTTGACATCGGTTCTCGTCACTCGTGACGGAAGTCAATGTCACACTGGCAGTTCATCTCAGCACTCAAGCCAGACCGTCTATGTTGGTCGCCCGCTCCGCAAGCCCCCTCGGTACCATCATTTAGGCTGTTATCACTTCACTAAAATAGTAACTTCATTAACTGGTACATTTGATTTCTTTTATTTCTTTGCCGTACCGAGAGAAGAACCACCAGCACTCTCACCAGAGAGCTTAATGCTACAGCGTATCCACATAGCACCACACTCATTTTCACGCTAGGGTCGCCGGCAGGCTGTAAGTTCTGGGTCCGTTTTCTTTCATTATTCACATGTAATCAAGCACAGTGAATAAATAGCTTTACATAGTTCAATGTGCATTGATTATTGTCCTCCGGGACACATAGGGTGATGAAGGAGCCTATTCTATAAAGAAAAACAAGGTAATTCGTTTTTGTTAAAATTAATAGTTTTTGGTCAAAGAGACGCACACAACACACATTTTTAAAAAGCCATAGCATAGAGGTTACAAAACAAGGAGGTAACTAGGAATAATCTATTTTACAATGTTTAGTTATCAAAACTTATCCAAATGTCTAAATTATATTTCAACTTAGGGCACTACACCCGTTGTAGTACCTCCTCCCCGCAATTTTCTAGCATATTTCAGGCATATGAGACGGCTTACTGTCTCGTCATAAGGTGTTAATAGTATAACAGTAGGCACATGACATCATTATCTGCAAACTGACGGAGGACCAGGGCTCCCTGGGCCGTCGACCGAACGACCCACATCACAAACTTTCCACTAGGTTATGGCGCCGGGCAATTCTACACTCAACCTAGGCCACTTTATATTTTTAAAAATTGTATAATGTAGCCAGGCTTGATGCAAGTAAATATTCCTTCGATACTCTATACAACCTCCTCAACAAGTTATATACATGTAAATTAATTAATTGCTCCTCAAAAATATACAATATTAAGGAAAGTATTTATGCATATTGTAAAGTGCGTCTGTTAATAATTTTTATGAGTTTATGGGAAATATCATTCTGTAATTAATGGAATTAATATACATATTTTTAGTCTCTTTAGAACTTCATCAAATCTAGCTTGGAAATGCTTTCAATCATAACAATCTGCAATCAACCCATAATAAACTACTATTACATTTTTATATCTACATATTATGAATAAATATTTTACAATAAATTTCTGGTAAGTTAAATACCATGTACATTATATCATTTTCATGTGGATAGACCTGCAAATGGCTCTGATCAACAATAAGTTATTTTTGGTAACACACTTTCTGATATTTTGAATAGGCAGTATTGTGTTATGTATTATTTGTAATTTTGAAATTTCTCTTATTGAAATTATAAATAATTTATTTAATTTAGCATCATTAATATAAAATATATACCTCTAAAGTGGCTTTTCAGTTACTTTGATTGTTATGCTGGTATAATTTCACTTTGATGTAAGCCCTGTAAGTCTAAATTTTTTTGTTTACTTTTCTTAACATTTCCTGAATTTCATACAATTTATTGTATAAAAATTAAAAATATTTGACGAGTGATTTCTTGCATTCCGTTTGATAAGACCTAACTCAGTATTACTGGTTTTATTTAAGATTTTAATATCAATATATTGTAAGAAGTGAATGGTAATAATAAAATATAGGATGAGTATAAAAGAATACCCTAACTTTGAAGGGCTATAATATCAAAACCAAACAACCTACAACTTCTGTAGACCAATCAAATGAACCGTGGAACTGTGAATTTTGTTTACCATATATTCATAAATTTTCAATGTAACCACTATGAGCGGCCCGAACGACATCTACGTGATAATCAAACTCGTTCCACACTCTTGTCAGCATGTATGGTGTTGCGGTTTGGATGGCATCCATAATTCTTGTTTTGAGGTTGTCAATGTCAGCCGGCAATGGTGGACGAAACACTTGATCCTTTATGTACCCCCATAGATAAAAAATGCACGGAGTAAGATACGGACTTCTTGGGGGCCAGTAATGAAGAGCCTGGTCACCAGCAGCTCCTCGAACAATGCAGCGTTGTAGCAACGTCACATTCCGGTATCCGCGAATAGCTAGGTGCTAATGGAGTGGCGCAACCATCCTGCTGGAAAATGAAGACCTCCGCCACCTCTTCTAACTGAGGAAACAACCAATCTCTAAGCATGTCCAAATAAGGGATTCCAGTAACAGTGAGCTCGTGAAAAAAGAAAGGGCAAAACAGTGTCTTTGGATACAGCGCAAAACACGTTCACTTTGGGGGAAGCGTGCTGTAGTTCTGTGGTTTCATGTGGAGGCTCCTGACCCCATATCCGCACGTCGTGCCGGTTCACCTTATCATTTGTATGGAATGTCACTTCATCGCTAAAAACCAACTTAGACATGAAGGCGTCGTCTACCTTGTTCTGGGCAAGAACGAACGCGCAGAAATCACGTCTCGGTTCTTAATCCCTTTCGGTAAGAACCTGTACAAGCTGTAACCTGTATGGTTTGTACAGCAATTGCTTTCGCAACACTCTCCATACCGTCGATTGATGGATTTGCATTTCCGGAAGGCAACCTGTTCCACGGAACTGACGAAACCAACGTACGATACTCCGCCTATCGGGAGGACGACGTCCGTATTTAAGACGGAATTCATGTTGAACAGTCGTAACCGATTCACATTTAGCAAATTGAATAACACAGAATGCCTTCTGTTGTTTCGTCACCATCGTGATGCGAACTACTACACAACACACGCCCATAGTGCGACGATAGACCATCCCCTTCACGTTGACGTGTCGAATGAGAACTCGCTACCCCCTCGTCACATCAAACCGAGCGTTACAAACGCCATTCAAACCATAACACCGGACATGCTGACAAGAGCATGGAACAGGTTTATTATCGCATAGATGTCGTTCGGGCTACTCATGGTGGTCACATTGAACATTTATGAATTTATGGTAAACAAACTTCACGGTTCCACGGTTCATTTGATTGGTCAATCAAGGATGTAGGTTGTTTGGTTTTGATATTATAAACCTTCAATTTGGAGTATTCTGTTATACTCATCCTGTAGCTTATATATTGCCCATTACGAACTATTTAGTTTTTAACGAGCAATATACAGCCTGTTTGAACCCTGTTGTAAGCTCCTTATTGTGAATTATTGAAATTAATATATTGTAGAACCCAAATGTCATAAAATATTGTTTTTAAGATTCTACGCTTTTCCTATAAAGAAATATTTTTTTCATTTATTGTTATGCCTACTTACTTTTTCACATATATCGTCAAAATTTTCACATTTACCTTGTACAGAACATTTTTGCTTATGCCAGCATGTCTCTTAATCTAATATTCCTTGATAAAAACTCTGTTTATGTGCTGTATATTTAGTATTTGGACAAAATATTTTAACCATTAAGATCACGAATTATGTCCGCATCACGTACATTTCTTCTTCAATTCTTATATGAATAAATGCTGGAAAGGAACCAACATTTGGTATAACATATGAGGAGAAGAAGAAGAAGAAAGAAACTAACTAGTTGACAAAGTGCCTTTCTTTCAAACATGCCACTATTTACAAATTAAACAAAAAAACAAGGTTGTTGAGACATCATTTTATTTCGTTACTTAATTTACATTTACCATTAATTTAATACAAATGACCACATACTGATGTCAGAGTAGGGCAGCAGTAGAATGATAAAAAAAAAATTAGTTTGCTGCTTCTTGTTAAAAAAATTTTGGAATTACAAAAACCAGATGAATCTGTTCGACAGTTGTAAATTTTAGTGCACATGTGATGGTAACTTCGTCGAAGCAGAAGAGGCATAGTGTAGCTCTTCCAAACAGTTCACCATACCCTTGCTAGAGAGTAGCATGATTTATTTATTACACATGTGAGACAATGCTGATTTTCTGGAATGACTAATGTAACTCCCTCTTCCTTTGCATCTCTAACTCTACCAACCCTTGCGCTGCCAAGCAGTACCTTATACCATTTCAGCGTTTTTCTGTAGTCTGTTGAAATGGTTCAGGTGGCATTTTTTTCAAGTATTATACGATTTTGCAGTCATGACAATTTTTAAATCACTTGAATTACCATAAATTACTGTTACAAGAAGCATGGTAGTCATTGTCACCTTTCCCTCAAACACATAGGTGCATGCACATGCTCACCAAACATGGACGCACACACACAAATCTATTTTAATTTCTATCTATTTCTCTTGGATAACTTGCTCCACTCCATTCTTTCATCCACATGCCAGTTCCCACCCATCATGCCCTGACAACTGTCTATTCGCTAATTCTCATGCCACATTTACAAAATGTGTATCTGCTTATAAGTTAGCTGGTGAAAATCCTAACATTATAAATTCTCACAGACTGGAGGTGGGCAATAAATGTCAGTTTTTTTATGAGAATCCCACACATTTCCCACTTCTCCCATTCACGTGATACCCTGACATGAATATCTGGGCGAGTAGTATTANTATGAGAATCCCACACATTTCCCACTTCTCCCATTCACGTGATACCCTGACATGAATATCTGGGCGAGTAGTATTACGCCACATTTCCTGATTTGGAAGGCCAAGGCATCCTATTTTTAGAAGTAAGGGTATTAACATACTCATTGCTACATAAGGGACAGGGCTACTTAAGACAGGAATGGAACATAGCTGATCATGAGAGAATTACAATTGCCTCCCCACTAGCTCGAAGCATATAATGCACACCAGTACTTAGAAATAGTATGTTTGGCATCAAGGGCATTGTGCTAGGGACCCCAGGTCACCGAATCACTGCTGGCAATGCGTAAACCTCCTGCTTTTGCATTCAACTTCAACCATTTTAAAGCCAGTTTGTAAACCTCCTGCTCTTGCATTCCACTTCAATGGTGGTCATTCTGTTTTCAAAATTTTCCACAATTTAAAAAAAAAATTCCAAATTTTTTCAAATTTTGCAGCATTTATTTTTAAACTTTTTCAAAAAAATTTTTATTTTTTTTTCTAAATTATTCCATGGTGGCCATTTTGTTGCGCAAAATAGCCGCAGGCGTGTCCCTACAACGACACCAAGTTACACTGCCTCAGGCGTGTCCCTACAATGATGCCCCATGACATCGCCCCAGGCTATGCACATAGACACAGGCTATGTAGATGTCCCTACAACGACGCCCCATCGCCCAAGACTGTGCGGAACATTTCAACGGGTGCTGCAGTGATGCAGTGGATAGACGACATGCAAAACTTCATGCTCTTGCATTCCATAGCGATGGGGAGCCGCAGTGGTGCGGTGGATAGACAACTCACTGCCCGAGGCTGCGGCAGTCCTTGAACATTCCATGGCAGCCATTTTACCACATAGCCTCAGGTGTGTCCCTACCATGACTCCCCCGACTTCATAACATAGCCCTAGGTTACAGGGTGCAACGGTGGCATAGTGGATAGACAACTCACTCTCTGGGGACATGATGGTGCGGTGGATTGACACCTCACTTCTTGGGAGCCACGGTGGTGAGATGGATAGACAATTCGTTTCTTGGGGCCGCAGTGGATAGACATAGCCTCAGACATGTCCCTACGACGATGCCCCGACTTTATGACATAGCCCCAGGCTACAGGCAGGTATCCCTACAACACTCCTCATAGCACAAGGCGTTCGCATGATTTTCGGAAATATATTGAAAATAATATTTTGCTGCAATGCCACAGGCTCCGCCGACGTCACCGATAAATTCTTTTTACAACACACATGGCCCCAGGCAATGCGTGATTTTCGGAAAGTTATTTAAAATATTATTTTTCTGCTACAATGCCCCAGGCTCTGCTGATGTCACAGATAAATCCTTTTTCAGCGACAACACCTATAGCCCCAGGCGATGCATGATCTTTCGAACCATATTGGAAATTTTATATTTTGTGCTACAACGCCCCAGGCTCCTTCAGCGTCACCGAGAAATTCTTTTTCAGCGACAACACCTATATCAACAGGTAATGCATGATTTTCGGAAAAGTATTTAAAATTCTTACATTCTACTATAACACCCCAGGCTGTGCGCGGCTCTGCCGACGTCACCGAGAAATTCCATTTTACCATTACAACACACTTCATCGTCCCAGGCGGCACATGATTTTTGGAAAGTTATTTTAAAATATTATTATTATTATTATTGTGCTACAGTCAGACGTTGTGGGACTCCGTCAACTCCCCCGAGAAATTTGTTTTACATATGCGGTATACTCACGAAAATCAGTCAGTATGCAAAAAAAAAGTCTTCACACACTCACATACTCGTACTTCCAAGACAATGTGCCAGACCACATCACCCCTTCTCGATCGTTCAAAACTAACATAAGTATTGTGGTTTAACCATGACGCTATTCCCCACCTGTGGCACACAGAGTGGTTCATAGGGTCGGAGTTAATTCCTCCAGGCACAGACTATAAGGTGCCTTGAAGGTTGAGGGTAAATCACACAATGACTTCATCACGACTTCTTAGTTTGGAACAGGTTTATTGAACAGGACTTAACTTATACATTCCCGGCACTGTTGCGGGAATTTACACATACTTTCTGCCGAGGATTTTCTCACACATTAACACCCTGCGAGTTCAAGGCCTGAAGGGCTTGTTACAATGTTCTGGTTACATTTCTGATGCTGTAGGGGCATTAGGTGTCAGGACAGGTCCCTGAGTGACGACGGGGTTACTTATCTGCACATATTGCGTGGTAGTTGTTCCGTCTGTTGATGAGGTCTGGTGAACTGGATGGCCGTGTTACAGGCCATCTGTGGTTGGCTTGTTGCACGCAGCTGGCTTCCTCTCGACGTGGCGCCCCTCAGTTGGGGCTCACCACTCGCTCCCATTCTCGGCGTAGGGTAGTAATGGACTACTTACTACCGTACCACATCCCGGCGAGGGACCACATGTGTGTGGGTCCCACCCGTCCTTCGCGGATATGGGCTGCACTGGACAATCCCACTAGTTCGACATGGCACTTCTCTGTGAAGTTCACCACTCGACTCCGCCTTCTCGGTGCGTTGCAACTGACTGACTGGGAACTGACTGACTTATGCGGTAACTGGCTGGCTAACTCGTGTCCCGACGTCGTCAAACTACTCGTCCGATGTGACTCTGGTTACTGTCTCTGACTCTGCCCTGCATTTCGCGTTTCGCATCCCGCGTCCCGATTTGGCTGACCTCTTAATGTCGCGACTTACTATCTGCGCATTCCAGGGTGGCAGTACCGAACTCCTGCGCCACATGTTACTCGTTGCTTCGCGCGATGTACGTGGCTGGGCTCCGATCTCCCGGCTTAACTCTCTCTGTGCAGTACTGACGAACTCTCGAACTGTTGACGAACTGTCTCTCGAACTAACCTCTCTGCGCAGCAATCTTCAACTGACTGCCACCCTCCTCGCAAAGAGGCTTATATCCTTTCTCACCTCCCTCCCTAATTTCCGACATGTGTCCCCTTGTTGAGGGAGGGGGTGATGTGGTAGGAAGCAGAACAATGCATTTAAAAAACGTGCCATGGTTCCCTAAAGGTTGGGGGGGGGGGAAGTGGTGATCTTGCCCCTTGAATTTACCATCTCAGCTTATTTTTCCGCAGTGCGTGTTTTCTGACTTCAGGCGAACTGCGCCTGGATCTCTCATGATATCTCGGTGCTTACAAATTTTACTTGGCTTGCTAGGAGTGTAGTGGAGGAGGTGGATGGCGAGGACTACGCAGCAGTGACACGTGTAATAGCCTGCACGCGCATCTCTACCTCTGCTTGACCTTTCTCTGCGGTGATTACGACCGACACGTGTCTCTCTACACTGGTTTAAGCTGGTGGGAAGGGGGGTGGTGGGACAACACCACTCTAATACTCCTAATACGTCACGCATCAACCATTTTGCATATCAGTTCAACGGAGATTGTGCCACAGACCACCACACTTCCTGTCCGCAACAGTGATGTCNATCAACCATTTTGCATATCAGTTCAACGGAGATTGTGCCACAGACCACCACACTTCCTGTCCGCAACAGTGATGTCGATGACAATGAAACTACCATCTTCAGATTACATCATGGAAAGCTACTACCTATAATAGCACTGTACAAGGTATCATAGCAAGAACAAGCAACTGTGGCAAGATGTGTGTGATGCTCAGCCTTCTGGAGGAACCCAATGGTTTTCAGTTCGAGAATATTTACCTGTACTCAAAATCACTACAACAACCAAAGTACTTACGCCTAACGCAAATACTACAAGCAGTGGACGGACTTCATTATTTTCCCTTTAGTGAAAATGAAGCAGTCGTGCAGCCAAGTGATACATTACTAAACTAGGTGTTTATTTTCGACGACGTAGCATGTGAGAAACAGGCGACAATGCNGTGCAGCCAAGTGATACATTACTAAACTAGGTGTTTATTTTCGACGACGTAGCATGTGAGAAACAGGCGACAATGCAGCAGTATTTCAGCATGGGACACCATGTAGAAGTGGATTCTATTTACCTATGTCAAACTTATTCACGTATGCCTAAACTGTTTTTGGACGTAGGCCTAGCTAGCGGCTTGGGACTGGTTTCGAAGCTTGATGGGGGCAGTCAGCTTGAGTACATGTACTGGGACGATGTGAATGAACTTGTATCGCGTCTACGGCTACTCATCGCCTCTCAACAGGCAGGCAATCATTCAAACACGAATGAGATTGTGAATATCGTGAAAGAATTAGGTGAAAGCGGATATATGTACTGAAAAAAAAAATTTGTGTGTGCAGATTGCAGCCAAGCTTTACCGGCCTTCACAAAGAAATTTTTGCAGAAGAGTAGTTGTCTTTGGACTTCGTGATTTGTATCAAGCTGACCTGGTGGAAATGATTCTGTATGCCACTGTTAATAAAGGGTATAGATACATGCTAACCATAATTAATTGTTTCAGCAAATATGCTTGGGATGTCCCCAGTCGCCGGAAAAGCGGGACGGGCGTTGCTGACGCGATGAAAACTGTTTTACAATACGGCCTTCTGTTAACTAATGGATGCGAATAAAATTAATCACTACAGTACACATGGCGATAATAAAGCCTCCATCGTGGAAATATTTAACTGTACACTAAAAACAGTTATGTGGTGTGAGTTCTCGGCGCAAGATAGTTGCATTTGACTAGATATTCTGCCACGCTTAATTTCCAGTTACAATGGTAGAGTACATATGACTATCCGTATGCGCCCGATTGACATTAAAGATGATTCTTTTTGCTGGCGACTGTTTTTAAAAATGTGAAGAGATTGGATATGCACATGGCTATGGCGAAGATTGGTGACTATGTCCGCATTTCACTTATCAAATCTCCTTTTGCAAAATCTTACATGCCTAATTGGTCCATGTGAATATATCGGGTTGCTAAGATTCGTCATTACGAACCTAGGACCTATGAACTTGTCAATTTAAATGGCGAGAGGCTGAAAGGCGGTTTCTACGAACAAGAGATTTTGCCGACAAAGTTTCCACACACTTATGTGGTCGAGAAGTGTTACGACGAAAGGGTAATCATCTATTAATTAAGTGGCTAGGCTTCCATCCACGGTATAACAGCTGGAGCCTAAAATCAGAATTTACTGATTCATAATTTATATGTTTCTGCAAGAGTTGTGTTTAAATGTAGTGTAAATATGAGTAAATAATAATATTTGGCAATTACTTGTATTCATTTCTTCGTGCTTCAATGAGTAGAAGACTCGCAAAAGTCTGCCACACTGCGTTTCGTCACAGGCCATGGCGTAGAGAAAACTTCGAGTTCATGTTTTCCTGCGATGCTGTGTATCATCACAGGTGATTATGCGGGGGGAGAGGTGGGGGGAAACATGTTGTGCGTGCTTTAGCTGCGTCCTTGGACGGTCACCCAGGAAATGTTGATGGCGACTTGGCCGGGGTGGACGGTATTCTTGGGGAGAAAGTTATCTTTGCCGTGGTCTGACTCGTACCCTGGCAACACACTAAAAACTTTCCATGGTGGGCGTTGTCGCAGGCTGTATGTTACAGATACAATATCGTCCAGATTCGAAGCCTGGCCGACCAAAAAACGTATAGAGCAGTTAAGCCAATAAATTTATTTGTTAGTATGCCGTAATGCGTCGTGGGAATGTAAGATCAAGAGAGGAGGACATGGTCTGGTAAGTACGATAATAAATAACTTCCCTTCGAGACACATATTCCAGTCTATAAGTATTGTGGTCTGGGTATGTGGCTAGCGCGAAGATTGAAGCGANTCATAATTTATATGTTTCTGCAAGAGTTGTGTTTAAATGTAGTGTAAATATGAGTAAATAATAATATTTGGCAATTTCTTGTATTCATTTCTTCGTGCTTCAATGAGTAGAAGACTCGCAAAAGTCTGCCACACTGCGTTTCGTCACAGGCCATGGCGTAGAGAAAACTTCCGAGTTCATGTTTTCCTGCGATGCTGTGTATCATCACAGGTGATGGTGCATGAGGAGAGGTGNCGATGCTGTGTATCATCACAGGTGATGGTGCATGAGGAGAGGTGGGGGGGAAACATGTTGTGCGTGCTTTAGCTGCGTCCTTGGACGGTCACCCAGGAAATGTTGATGGCGACTTAGCTGGGGTGGACGGTATTCTTGGGGAGAAAGTTATCTTTGCCGTGGTCTGACTCGTACCCTGGCAACACACTAAAAACTTTCCATGGTGGGCGTTGTCGCAGGCTGTATGTTACAGATACAATATCGTCCAGATTCGAAGCCTGGCCGACCAAAAAACGTATAGAGCAGTTAAACCAATCAATTTATTTGTTAGTGTGCCGTAATGCGTCGTGGGAATGTAAGATCAAGAGAGGAGGACATGGTCTGGTAAGTACGATAATACATAATCTTCCCTTCGAGACACATATTCCAGTCTATAAGTATTGTGGTCTGGGTATGTGGCTAGCGCGAAGATTGAAGCGAGGTATCGTCCCTGTCAATTCGTTAGACGCGTGTAAGGAACACGATATCGCCTACGCGACCAGTAATAAGTTGGAAGATAGACACGCAGCCGACACCATTCTTGCAGATAAAGCCAAGTCAATAGTTCGTTCATCCGAGTCGAAACTCGGCGAGCGTTTAGCTGCGTCGCGGGTGTCCTAGATTATGAAATCAAAAGTTAAAAGGGGCATGGGTTTGAAATTTGGAAGGACGAACAAGAAACGCACTGGCAGGAAAGCACACAAAATAGTAGTGAAGCGTGGAGGTATTTTACCCTTCATTTTACCTGGCATTAGGCGTTCTCGGCAGCCTTAACGGTGGTGCCAATGGCATTGCCAGGGCCATGAATAAAGCCAAGGAGGAAAACAAACGCTTATCGGAGATGTTGAGACATATAGGAATATGGAGTCGCTTGCCAGANTGAATAAAGCCAAGGAGGAAAACAAACGCTTATCGGAGATGTTGAGACATATAGGAATATGGAGTCGCTTGCCAGAGGTACAAAAAACGGACGAGGACTGTATCTTCGCCTTACAGGCCGGTAGCGGACGGAGGCGGGAAGAGAATGCGCCGACGGAAAAGAACGAGACGATCTTAAGTGGGCTGCCTACCCACCCGCTAACCAACATTTAAATACGAAAGTTTGCACGAAAATTAAAAATAAGTAATTTCCGAGGTGTGTTCATGCGCGATCGACTACCACACAGCGCGCTGCGGGTCGAGTGTGGTATAATAAACCTAGATAAGAGCACTGGGCTGGGAACTCATTGGACCGCATATAAAAAGATTGGCAACACAGTCGAATACTTTGACAGTTATGATAACTTAAGGACCCCACCAGAACTGAAAACGTATTTTAGAGGGGCACGAATATATTATAATCACGAAGCAGAGCAACAGCCATGAGAATGAAACTGTGGAGACCTTTGTCTGAGCTTCCTTGCAAGATAGATACTTAACAAGGATGCACTAGATGTACGCATCAGTCATGTCTGTAACCCTGATCATATCGGGCAATAGTTCAGAATTGCATTCTATGCACTTCCCCCCACTCGCCCTGAAGGTTGTGTTGTCCATGGCGGTGATAGATTTTCAAACTTACTTCTCGGTACCGAACATTGATGAACGTAATTGTATGTTTCGTTATGTTAAGGAGGGAGGAGGAGTCGGTAAGAGAGGAGTGGTGCGTATACCCACAGGTTCGTATGATATTGAAGATAGGCGAGTACCTTAAGCAGGAGCTGGGACCAGACGTGACGTTAGTGTTGCATGGTAATACAAATGCCCTACACAGTGACATATTTTGTAGTGCTCAGATAGACTTCACGCGAAGCGATACTCTCGCCTCCATGACAGGTTTTGAGTACATAAAATATGAGGCGAACAAAACACACGAATCTATCCTGCCTGTAAAAATGTTCCCTGTGAATGTTATAAGAATAAACTGTAATTTGGTTAGTGTGTCGTATCTCAACGGTAAGCCAAGCCAGACACTACACGAATTTTCTGCGATGGTGCCACCAGGCTTTAAGGTGGTGAATGTTCCGAAGACATCCATTTATGTTCCAGTTGTGACGGAGAATGTACAGGAAGTCATAGTCTCTATAGTGGACCAAGACAGTCGTTTGTTTAATTTTCGAGGCGAGGAGATAACGGTACACTTACATTTAAGGAAAGATGGGGCTGAAAATTAAGCATACAAAAGCAATAAAAGCTGCTTACTGTACCAAACCTAAAGTCAGTACGAGTCGAGCCCGCAAAGCGCTAACATCTGAAAACGCTCGTTTCCTTAGAAGATTGGGACTAACTATCAACAGCAAGTATGGACGTGGAAATATTAAACGTGACAGAGCCGGCGGGGTTCGAAGACACGATCACCAAGGCTGAAATCCACACTCACTCTCCCTATCTGCCAGCCCCTTACGTACCCTCGTCCGAGGTTCGAATACCCGTGCAAAACNTGAAATCCACACTCACTCTCCCTATCTGCCAGCCCCTTACGTACCCTCGTCCGAGGTTCGAATACCCGTGCAAAACCAAGTTATATACATCACCCCGTGTAATTCATATTTGCGCTTCTGAGGAACTTTGACAAAGCCAGGCAATGTTCTTCCTGCGACGACTAAAATCATTAGAAACGGTATACTTCACATGATAAGTAGAATCACGTATGAACTGAACTGGTGTGAAGTAGACGCAACGCAAGATGTTGGAATCATGGCCACCATAAAGAACTATTTCTCATTAATGCATTATCAACTCCTGGCCGCCAAAATGACCGGCTGGGGAATCAAAGAGGACTTTAAGGTTCCTGTCTACGCCAACGGTAAATTTGAAGTGTGTGTTCCACTAGTTATGCTGTTAGGGTTCGCGGAAGATTACAAGCATGTAATTATTAATTCAAAACAAGAGTTAGTTATTCAAATGGCCAACAATCAAACGAATGCGCTCCAGGACACTGGCGCAGCGCCAGAAGCTGCAACGCTCTCAATACGATCTATTGAGTGGTTACTGCCTCACGTACAGGTAAACATGACAGAGCGGGTAAAATTTTTGTAATTCTGCAGAAAAAGGCAAGAATGTAGATATTGCGTTTCGTACATGGAGTTAAGAGACGTGTCCTAGCGTACCAGCCTGGGTGAGCATAAATTGGAATGTTAAAGCTAGTTTCACGAGTGAAAAACCGAGAGATTGAAGATATTACCAAACTACGCCATGAGAACAAGAAAGTGGACCATACCCTGCGAGACGTAGATACCGGCTCAACCTACCGCTGGACTGAAGAGTGTACATGACACATACATACGAGCATGCTGGAAGACTGTGGCAGCAAATGAATTCTCTCCTGCTCTGCTTAGGTATGATGCGTCTTCAATTGAAACTGCAAGTGCTTACATGTGTGGGGAAGCTTCCCCGCCCTGTGAAGTGTATGTAAGTGAAGAATAAAAAAACATATTCTACATCATGAACGTTGAAGCATCAAACAGCAGCATGACGGCCGAGGGTGNGTAAGTGAAGAATAAAAAAACATATTCTACATCATGAACGTTGAAGCATCAAACAGCAGCATGACGGCCGAGGGTGAACTGACATGTCACAGCAAGTGCAAGTGTTGTCAGGTTATGTATGACCTTATTGCACGTATTCTACTGCTATTGACTGAAGCTCTGCAGTAGTGTTGATCTCACGTAGAGTATGCTATATAAGCTACGTGTATCCTGCCAGTCTGCTCCAGTGACCTAGCAACAACAAGATGAATGTGCAATTTCGTCTAGAGGCAGCCTACCGCAGTGTGACGCCTGGTAACAGCTCCATCACCTATGAAGTTGTTGGAGATACCACCTAGCCGAGAACCTACAGTGAAGAGTGTGACGGCATCGCGCATTGGCTGCATCATACGACCACTGCCAGCAGATGGTAGACTGTAATGTTCTAGGGAGGTGTGTTGTTCATAATATGAGAACAAACACTCCCCTGTCATGTAGAGCGGACGAGGTGATTACGCATGCTATGTTGCACAATGCAATTCACGTTCACCTTCTCGACTACGTGCTGCTACCAGAGTCTCAAGTTCCCATCAACGCCGCTGCTGTATTTACATACTATAAGGTGCCTTGAATGTTGAGGGTAACAGGGTAACAATAAGGTAGTCACTCGGTGTTTCAATTTACTGGGTTATATTGTCTGGAATTATACAGAATACATAACACCGAGATGTGGTAACTTGCGAATTGGGGGCCTTAAGGGCTAAATTAACGTGCTCTCTAATTGTTGCCGACATCTTGGGAAGGCGTCTGGGAGGTTTCTTCGAGCGGCGACTTGATACTTAGCTCTGCTTGTAGTTCTGGGTCTGTAGGCGGCAGTTGAGGTCTGGTGCTCCGGACGGCCTTGAAAGGCCCTGGTTTCTGCGACGTCCCTCCATGACTGCGACTCTGGGTTCGCTTCTCGACGTATACCTCCACGACATGCTTCTTCAAGTAATCTCCCGATCCGACTTACTCTAGCCAACTGACCCTGTTCCATGTCCCTCACATTGGCTTTTAAACTCTCGGGCTCCCCCCTTAGAACCTTACACGTGTCCCCCTCATTGTGAGGAGGGGGAGGGGTAAGGTGCCGAACAAAGACCCAATTTCTTCCACGTGCCAGGACTCTTGTTGGTGGAGGGGGGGGAGGTGCTCTAGGTAATTTCCGCCCTCATGGGCGGAAATCGCTAGCCTATCTTGGCATTTCTTCGGCGTGTCCAAGTTTCACGCGGTTTTGTTCGGGGTGGTGGGTGTGGCCCCGCGCTACAACCATGACACGTGTAACTGCTTCCCTTGGGCCAGCCTGGCTTCGCCACAGGCGTTAATGGCTGGCATGTATCCTGAGGCAGGTGGCTACTGGGAGGCACTTGCAGGAGGGGATGGGATGGGGGTATGGCGTGCGTTGCGACAGCTAAGCTTCTACGTACAATATGGCATGTGTCATGGTTTTGAGTAAAAGTTATGTTTATATATTTTCCAATGTTAACAACGCTTTACCAATATCTTTAAGTAATTTGAAAGGTCGAAGCCTGTTCACTAATTAATTCCAATGCTGCTAAACAAAATTAGAAATGGCCCAGTTCTCAAATAGAAATGTAAATAAAACTTATAAAAAGAACATTTAAATTCATGATGAATTTGTTATTTACTGCATGCAGTCATCAATAAAACAAAAAAGTTAAGGCATTGAACAGAAAAATGAGGGCCCTGATCATAACTTTAAACGGGTTTTAAAAGTAACTGACCAAGACAGAGATGATTTTGATAAATTTGAAACAAAATTTAGAAAAAAAAGTCTAGGAAATTGGGGGGTTGGAGCCGAAAAATGTAATGTCTGAAAGTTCACCCCATTAGCTGCCCCAGATAATAATAAAAATTTAGATTCAATTTTAGTGTGTCGGGTCAAAATTACTGACTGTAAAAATGTAAACAAAGAGTTTTCTTACTGAGAGCAATAAGGTTAAAAATAAAAAAAAAATAAAAACTGAGTGTAGGAATGAAAAAGAGGTTATTACCGATGGTGACAATGTAAGCATAAGTGAAGAGTTTAATGCTAAGTGTAGACTTTAAAATGATGTGATTACTGAATGTGACGATGAAAATAGTTTTGTGAACCAGATTTTAGATGAGTAAATTTAACTGAGAGGACTGTTGTTGACCAGAATGAGAGGGAAATAATTCAGGTACCTGATGTACCAAAATTACCTGAAGGTGAAATTTGTGATAATATTGATAATCCTAATTTCTGTATATTAATTGCACCAATAAGAGATGTAAGTACGGAAGGGAGACCTGATGTTTGGGGGGTTAAATCACAACAGGCTTTTAATGAATTAAAGCTGCAGCTAGATCCAGCTGTTGTGTTGCACCAGCCAAGGTTAGCACCAAATGTTTACATTTCTTGTGGCATTACTGAGACCAAAGTAGGGAATGCAGAAGGTTAATACAAGAGTGGAGGGTTCTCCAAACAGGGTTATGTCTTATGTAAACCAAATAAGGATAATGCTAAACCAAATGTGGATAATTTTAGACAAGTGTCAAACTTGTCTACTATTCATGAGTTGTTGATGAGAAAACCTATAAAGCGAAAGAAAAGAAAGAAATGCAGGGTTAGGCAGTTAATGATGAAAATAAAGAGGAAAAGTAGATGTAGATTCATGACACTCAGGCGTAGGAAAAAAAGAAAAAAGTGTAGACTGAGAATGACAGAAAAGAGGTTAAAAAAACATAAGAAACAGAATAGTCTGTGATCTGGGTAATCTGATTTAAGTAGTGTTAATTCATCTTATGTAATTTTCAGAAAATATTATTTTCATTTAATTTAAGTTGAGAAAGTTATTATGAAAATTTTTTTGAGCTAATATTTTTCAATGTAAGGTAATGTGCTATAGTATTTTTTTTTTTTTGCAATATCATCTTATTTTATTAGTTGATGCTATTCTGGTAAATTAAAAGAAATTTGAAGGTAGTTTCACAAATGAAATGTATGTTAACATACGATTTACTGTAGCATTGTACATGTAATATAAAAAAAAAAGTGGAGTGAATTAGTATTATTTGTCGATATTGGTAAAACAATATAAAGTATTATGATTATGATGTTTCCTAATATGAGAAAGATTGCTAGTAAACTTTATTAAGGGTTGATATTTATAAAAATTGGTACTTTATAATGCAGTAAGATACTGTAGAATATATGTATATTTTTCATGGAATGTTGAATGTATTATGTTCTGAGTGATAAAGTTTCACAAGTAACTCTGCACATATATAAATAATATTGCAAAGTTTTGTGAAGGTTACTTAACTGTAAAAGGTTGACATTGACTTTTGCTATGTTTTATATAATATAATGATCTGACATGTGATGTTGGGTGATTGATGATGATGTCACGGTCGAGCAAGGTTTTGTGTCAGCCAGACACACTGGCGGTATGCCTGTATGCTTGACTGACTTTACTGGCTGCTAACCGGACCTCGGCCGGTGTTTAGACTAGGGCGCATGGCTTGACGGCACGGCACAAATTCAGCTGTGGGCTTGGCTTTCCTTTGTATTACTGATTGGCACACAGCCACTGGTTTACCTGTATTGGACGTGGCCCGGGGTAGCTCCCAACTCGGCCGCTGTTGCTGCTGAGGTCGGCCGGAACTCATGTTCAGTCCTTGGGCGGGAGGTGGTGGTGCTGCGGCTGGCAGTGCTGGAGGGTGCCCACGGAGTGCTGCTGGTCCTGGTACTCCGGAACCATGGGTTTGTTATCCCCAGTGGCACGTGACGTCCCTGATGGAAGTCTGTGACGACCAGATGCAGATGGCCAGTGATCTTGAATAGGGGCTAAAATAAGGAGGGGGAGGGAGCTGGGAGGTGAGGCCCCTCCAACTGTTGGGCGGCTTGAGCTCGTTTCTGGTGGGGTTTATGCTGCAAAGTGCAGTTGGGGCTGGGTTACAGCTCCTGTAAGGCAGNACTATGAGAAGGGTAGTGCGTGTTGTAGGGGGTTGAAGACTTCTTCGGGGGTTGCTGGTGAAAGTCTTGAAGAGCTTCTGGTAGGTCGCGAAGACGGAGTTGGCAGAGCGCTCCAGCACACGAGGTGGTGGAGTGAGCTGCTGAGAATGAACTCCTGTTCTGCAGCAGTGCACGGATACATATTCCACCTGCCTGCAGGCTCTCTGAAGTGCGATGTACGTAAAACCCAGTTAAGGGAGTCCGCAATCCTACTCTAATTTAGGAAATAGTTTGGCAAGACACGGTCACCTGGAACTCTCCTTCGGGACTGTATTTACAGGGGGGTTGAGATGAACAAATCANATAGTTTGGCAAGACACGGTCACCTGGAACTCTCCTTCGGGACTGTATTTACAGGGGGGTTGAGATGAACAAATCACCCTTGGAAACAGAACGCAGTACTTAGAATGTATTTATTCTCAGGAGAATAAATATGGTGACCCATAGTAACTCCTAGGCTTTCGTATTTACCAAGCAACCAGCTGAAATTACGTTAATAACAGGTGAAGGGGACCTGTTAAAGCAAAGAGTAAGTCTATAGCAACTAATAAAACAGTCAAGAAAACGACACAAACCCCACTGTCGGCTAGTGTGGTCCTGAAGGGATGAGGGTAAGCACTCCCGAGTGGAGTGTGTGTGTCTTGTGGGGTTGAAGCAAACTTTGCTGGTGGAAGATCTGGTTGAGGCAGAGAACCCTAGCACGGAAGTGGTACNAATAGTTTGGCAAGACACGGTCACCTGGAACTCTCCTTCGGGACTGTATTTACAGGGGGGTTGAGATGAACAAATCAGCCTTGGAAACAGAATGCAGTACTTAGAATGTATTTATTCTCAGGAGAATAAATATGGTGACCCATAGTAACTCCTAGGCTTTCGTATTTACCAAGCAACCAGCTGAAATTACATTAATAACAGGTGAAGGGGACCTGTTAAAGCAAAGAGTAAGTCTACAGCAACTAATAAAACAGTCAAGAAAACGACACAAACCCTACTGTCGGCTAGTGTGGTCCTGAAGGGATGGGGGTAAGCACTCCCGAGTGGAGTGTGTCTCTCTTGTAGGGTTGAAGCAAACTTTGCTGGTGGAAGATCTGGTTGAGGCAGAGAACCCTAGCACGGAAGTGGTAGGGCAAGTTGCTGGGTTGCCAAAGTAGAGGAAGCCAATGCAATGACAACTCAAAGTCATCTGGCGTACTGGAGGCTCGTCCGGCCCTAAATACTGAATGGAGCCTTTCTTCAGTTTCCTTTGGGTCACTTGGGCATCTTCAGCCGGCCGGCTCCTCCGTGTGTGGGCGGCATCATCCCTTCCTTCGCTCTCTTTGCGAGGGTTGGAAGCGGAGTAGCTTTGTGATTGCGAGTGTGGTATCTGACACGTGCTTAGGAGCAGGTCGGCTTCATTCGGATGGCTAGGCAGGGACGCATGATTGACGTGCATATTTAGTATTACTGGTAACGGCGTGTAGTAATCATCTTCGGGACNCATATTTAGTATTACTGGTAACGGCGTGTCGTAATCATCTTCGGGATGTGGCAGTCCGGGTTCAATCTCCGGTGTGGATGCCATGGCTTCCCACAGGCAGAGTTGAAGTCGTAGATTCATACAAGGTATATTGCCAGCTACGCGTTGTGTGTCAAGATCATGGTCTTGACTCTGCACTGTGCCGACATGGTCACAAAACACACAGAGAAGCAACATAACCTGGAAAAGAATACTTGACATAAACCCTGTTGACGTACGAGTGCAGTTGTATGGCCAGTTATATATAGCATTTGCTGCTGGCGCTCCCCCTAGGCCACCGTAACACTAAGCACCATATATTTTCACGCCTGCTGTTGCTTGAAGGACGAACCTCAGGCTTTCGTATTAGCTTGCTACTTGGTGGCCGGCAACCTGCCTGAAAGTGGGTGAACCCACCTCCTCAAGAAAGATCTAGCGGACCAGGCAAGTACCAAAGATGCATCTCGGCACTGCACACAGGTGGTTACCCCTCCAGCCAGCCATCTCAACCTGCCCCTCACTTACCACACACTCAAGAGCCCTTGAAATACTGCTGCACATCCGGAATCGAGGAAGTTCACTAAGGGTCATTCCACAGCCTGAACTCTGCCATACACAGTTCTTGTTAGTTATATGTGCTAGCTTGCATATTTGTTCGTTGGTGCACAAAGCTACCCACTTGTATGTTTAAATGTAGACAGCTTTCTTGCTGCAACCCACGCCATCAGTCTGAATCAAGTTGCATGCCATTGTCCCAAATGGCACGTCCACACCGGAATTAGGTTTATTCTGGGGCTGCTTTCACCCTGAAACACCGCTCTTATATCTTAGTACGGTAACTCTGTGCACTGCTTGGCAAACCTGTCCCTTGTCCTTCAGACACTTGGTTGGGCAAAGGTCGGAGAAATCTGTTATGTCATCATTAGAAGGAATAAAGAGTTATCTTCTTGCTTGCTTCTGTTATTCCAGTCATTCACTTCATGATTCTTTCCCTTACTTCCTGCTTACCTACTGTGTGTTTCTGTGCACGTGCTTCCAGGCTCACGTCCAGCCGCCGGCAAATAGGAACATGAACATTACGCTCTGAAGAACACTCTTCTCTCATTGGAGTTTGGTAAACTAGCTGCTGGCAGGTATCGCCACCCTTCTAGTTACCACCATGGCAAGGGAGGAGAGAATCTTTCTATGGTCCACACACTTGACGAGATAAACACTCAAGGATACTTCAAGCAGGCCACACTGCTCATCTAAGTACCATCGTGGTCTCAGTGGAGAACACTGTGATTCCAAGAAGGACGTTGAGTTCTGCAGCAATCGCACTGCTCGCTTAACTATCCCTCAGGGAGAACAGGGGACACTCTCCTCGAGTCTCTATAGGCTTTAGCACAGTCAGCCAGGAGGCATACATCCCAGCANCTGGCAGGTATCGCCACCCTTCTAGTTACCACCATGGCAAGGGAGGAGAGAATCTTTCTATGGTCCACACACTTGAGGAGATAAACACTCAAGGATACTTCAAGCAGGCCACACTGCTCATCTAAGTACCATCGTGGTCTCAGTGGAGAACACTGTGATTCCAAGAAGGACGTTGAGTTCTGCAGCAATCGCACTGCTCGCTTAACTATCCCTTAGGGAGAACAGGGGACACTCTCCTCGAGTCTCTATAGGCTTTAGCACAGTCAGCCAGGAGGCATACATCCCAGCANCAGGGAGAACAGGGGACACTCTCCTCGAGTCTCTATAGGCTTTAGCACAGTCAGCCAGGAGGCATACATCCCAGCAGGTCACGCAGCTAGAGATGCCACCTTCTTATAAGGACCCAAGCGGAGTTCACCTCACTGCACCAGCACAGGGAGCGTTGTTTATGCCCTGGGTATCCACGCCAGCTATTCCTCTCTGCACTACTAGAAACTGAATCTCTTACAATTAACCTATGGCTGCATGTAGCTCTACTGGTCACCTGCTAGATCCTGTAGCAATTAATTTTACCTTGCTTTTTTTGTCCTCTTTAATGTAACATCCTTGAATTGCAACAGTTGTATGCTTTGCAAGTGTTTCCAAGCCCAGATGCTGGCCTGTACAAAAGAAGGCAGCGATCCTTGCTCCTCAAGTTAGGCACTCAGCTGAACAAGGGCCTAACGCCCTAAGAGTATCATAATTAGAGAGAGGAGGCAGCATTGTTTAGGTGTATGGCTTATGCACCTACCCCCTCAAGGGGTAGAACATCAGCAGCAACTCTAGTGCCAACCGGTATAGGGAAGGCTGTTTTGCAATCCCACAGAGACTACCACCTTTGTCGCCTACACATCCAAAGTGCCAGCAGATAGCCGCCTCCCGGCCCCATGACACACCTGCGGTCCAGACACTCAACCTCGGCACCCTGTGAAACAGTGAGCGCGTACGCCCCTGTGAGGGCCTCCATCAGGCCCGCCACAATCACACCTGAACCTTCATCTGATGTTCGACAGATAATCAAAATACTAGCCACCCAGTGCCCCTAATGAAGTAAAGTATGCAGGACAGATACCCCGTCAAAGGAGCACAGCTTCTTAGCTCCGAATTAGATTTTCAATTTTAACTTTATCCGAGTTAATGTCTCTGTTAATCCAAACTGAGTATGTGAAGGTCAGAATTACTGCCATTTTGGGTTTTTCACCTTCAGTCTCCTGGTAGATGCAGAGTGCATTGTACTGTATCCCAAGCAGCCACTCGTGTTTCTACTTGCCCCCATCAACACGGAAGGTAATGTATCTGTTAATCCAGAAAATTAATGACTATCAGTATATCCAGCAATGCAGAGGCCAGCTTTCCCAAGTTGTTAGATAAGCAGAATACAGTTTGAGTTAAGTGCGTACTTCATTTAACACAATGTCCCAAAGGTAGAAAATCAAGACCAACGAAAAGGTAGGTCCAGTGACGTGACCAACTGACAGACAAGACAAACAGGAAGAGACACTTTTACAACCCTTATGTGCCAACCAGGACATAGGGAGGATCCCAAACCCACACTGGATATCTACCCCAAGAGGAAAAAATTGTTCAACAAGAAATAAATTGGGTAAGCAAAGCACACATGATAAACTTGAGTGTAGTAATGAGATGCAGCAGGGAGTATAACAAGGTCAATAGAACATAACCTAGTTTCTCGGTTTCTGAAATTTTAACAATAACTTGGAAGTTATTTTAAACAAACACCTTGAAGTCATTAACATCCATACCAGTTTGTAAATCAAAGCTCCGCTGTAAGCGTGCTGATAGTTGGGCTTTGGTGGTGATGTTCACGTTATCCTGCAAAAAACAGTTCTCTCAAATGTAATTTGTTATTGGCTCCTTGCTCACACATGAAAGAAAGACTGAGCCGTACTGTTTTCATTTATATGGTGACTTGTTATGAACACAATGCAGTGTTTCTGAGTACAAGAGTAATAAAAAAGTAATTACTCACTAAACTATATGGTGTTGTAAAAAATGATACAATTAATTTAACATTACTGCTTTTAATATTTACAAATTCTACAAATTCAAAATAAGTTACTACATCTAACAATTTATATATATTGAATCAGTAATAACAAAGGACAAAAAACAGGCTTGTACAAAGTAAAACAACACAACACACACAAAATTAGCTAGAACATATTTGTGCATTTCAGATAAATATTTACTTAAATGCTAAACAGTACCATCCTTAGTCATTCACTTCTGTTTTTTTACCAACTAGAAGAATACTATTCATTATTTTATATTTATGTCAAAGCCACATATTTTTAAAAATTATTTTGTATTCATGTAAATTTTCAAACTAACTGCCAAAATCATTTTTATTGTTGCTGACGTACCCAAATAACAAAAGTTAATCCACTTGCAAAAATAATGTGGACTGGAAAGCGGTGTACCACGAGCTACCAAAAGACAGGCACACAAATAAATCTTGGGTATTTCATTTTATAATCATGTGTTCACACATTCTAGAAAAGAGCAATGATTTAAAAAAAAACCACAACTTTCTCTTATCAATATTTAGAATACTGTACATTTATGATGCAAATACATTTTATATAACTGTTTATATCTGGCAACAAAAAAATAATCTCCAAAACGAAACTGAAAACATAGTGTGAAATTTTAACCAGTGTATTAACACTCACCAACATTTACATAACAAGTTATTCTGTTTAAGACCCTAATATGTTGCACATAGGTATAATAAACCATTCACAAAATGACATAATAACCACTGCGGTATAATATTTTGAATGCTAGAAGTGGGTTAACCAAATCTCATGCACATTATGAGGTTAAAAGTATTCACGATTCAAGAATATTTCTCACTAGTTTCTCAGTATTTCAGAACATATGAAATTACCCAAATATCTACATCACACTCATAATTAATCCCTGCAACNCACTAGTTTCTCAGTATTTCAGAACATATGAAATTACCCAAATATCTACATCACACTCATAATTAATCCCTGCAACATATAGTGCAGTTACTAACGCTATTGATGCCGTCACATACAATGAAAAAAAAAATCTTATCTGGTCAACTAACATAATGGCTTAAAAGCTACTAGATGTACACTTCTCAACTGAATAGTCAGACCTCTTTGTAGCACTGGAAATACTCTACAAGAGAATTTTGGGAATAGAACATCNCATACAATGAAAAAAAAAATCTTATCTGGTCAACTAACATAATGGCTTAAAAGCTACTAGATGTACACTTCTCAACTGAATAGTCAGACCTCTTTGTAGCACTGGAAATACTCTACAAGAGAATTTTGGGAATAGAACATCCAATTGTTTCTCTCAAGTTTGCAAAAACTGGCCCAATCAAGAAATACTGTAGTTTCCCAAGGTTGGGTGAAGTCCAATATTGCTACAAGATAAAGATTGTTACTTCTTCAAAAACTTTTAAACAAAAAATAATAATAATAATAATATAAGAATGCAAAAAGAAACAGACCATACGAACAGAAAGAATACCTATAAATTCATCANAATAATAATAATAATAATATAAGAATGCAAAAAGAAACAGACCATACGAACAGAAAGAATACCTATAAATTCATCACATATCAAAAAATAATTTACCATATGTGTATAGCGCACTCTCATGTATAGTGCCTACCATGATTTTTTGCAAAAATTTGTGGCTGGTGCAGGTGATTTACTTTTTTTCATTTCCCTCTTATTATTTTCTCTCCCTTTTTTGTTGAATACTAGAATACGACACTCCCCTTCCCTCCTAGTACCTTCTCCCTTGTGACTATAGACCTTCCATACACAAAAACAAAAAGCTTGGAGGAGTATCGATTGGTCAGCAATAACTGGGCAAGGGAAGGAAAACTTAAACATGGGAGAAAGTGAGCAACTGCTGTTAGCGTGGAAGCTGGGCTGTGACTGACACACAACCTTAACATTAGTGATGTGAAAATGATGAGACCTTTTTGCCCGTGTAATGCTACAAAGCATAGACCATGAAGTAAGGAAGATAAAGTCGCAACTCAATGCTACAACTAACGCTCTTATTTTCTTTGGGAATTCAGAAATAGTGCGGCCATATGCAAGCACTTAAAATAAGCTACTTAAAAATTTTTTTCAACATTTATTACAAAACTCTTAACGAAGATGTATAATTTTTGAGAGTTTATATTTGGAGTATGAATATGTTGAAACTGTTAAAAAAATTTTTAATACAGTAAATTTTACTTTTGTTACAAAACATTCCCAGGTAACCCTGGCAGTTCTTTTTTCACATGTAGGACAGTTTTTATTAAAAATGGTAGTGTAGGTGGACAGTATGGTACAGAACATTTTCTTTAAACACACATTTATCACTAACAAATTATTTACAACAATGCACAAACACATTGGTATCCTGTGTCTTGCTTTGTATCTAACTTGTCTCTTATCTCAAAGCAGAGTTTTTGTAGCCATTTCTTTTTATGCTTACTGCTGTGCTGCCACAATAACAACATTATTGAACAATAACTTTACAAGTTATACTCGCTAAGTTTTTCACCTTCACTATGAACTAAATACACTAATACAAACTAAAGATCTTTTAGCAGTTATAGCAATTATAGGATTCAGTAAATTACATGTGATAAAATTGATATTTTCCACGTTGGCATTACGCTGGGCGTTCTAATTTTTATTGATCTGATTCCACCTATAGAAGATTGGTCCTCTGGTACAGACGGGAAACACTGGCAACAGGGACATAGATAAGCAAAATAGGATAGGAGTCGCTAACAACGTTAATGTAGGAGATGTGGGGTGGCTGGAGGTACGGCCAAAAGGGGGCACCAAGAAATAAAAGGCAGAGGAGTGATGAGTGGAGAAAGAAAAGGCAGAGGAGAGATGAGGGGAGAAAGAAAAGGCAGATGTGTGTGAGGGGAGAAAGAAAAGGCAGAGGTGTGTTGAGGAGTGAAAGGCAAGAAATGATGAGATGAGAGCGAAAAGCCAAGGAGTTATGAGATGATAAAGAAATGGCAGAGGAGTGATGAGATGAGAAAGAAAAGGCAGAGGAGTGATGAGATGAGAAAGAAAAGGCAGAGGAGTGAGGAGATGAGAAAGAAAAGGCAGAGGAGTGAGGAGATGAGAAAGAAAAGGCAGAGGAGTGAGGAGATGAGAAAGCAAAGGCAGAGGAGTGATGGCCTGGCATTATTTCAAATACTGTGCCGCTTGTAGGCACTCACTTATTTTTAACTATGTTCTTTTAACCTTGTATTCTCTTACAGGGAACATTTTTTGTTTTCTTGGCAAATTCGCTAGTTTTCTTTTCCAGCGCCTAGCTTTGTTGTTAATTTCTATGTAAAAGCAAGTTTAGATAATGTTTTAGTCACAGTTTCTGTAATTTTGATTATTCAACTAGCAATATGCCAAGATTTTGTTACTTTTCCATTTTAAAATTTATTGGTGACCAGTTACTCTGATCAGGTTAAGAGCTATTGTGTCAACCGATTGAAATAACTTTATTTAAAAGGGAATTGTAGATTTTGTAATGAAATATCTTGTATTTGGTTTGTGAATTTCATATTTAAATTCCTTTGTCAATATAATTTTATTTTATAAAGTATTAATGGTATTAATGTAAAATACTGCATAACAAAAGAATAGTATCACTAGTTGCGTGAAGCGACTTGAGATCTGTGATAGCAACTGGTATTTTCGGAATGCACCGTAATTTCTTCTTCTTGCTCTCTACTAGTTATGGCGTGACTAAAAATATAATTAGCTCTGGCTATCATTCACCTTTAATAGAGTGATTTTTACCGCTTTGGGCGAGGGTTTCTTGTCCTGGTTTTTTTATTGTCGCCTCAATAATGTATAATTTCGTCCTCGCTTCTTAATTTTTTGCGTAAATTTTGTATTTACTGTGGTTGACCTGTTGGGTTGGAGAATGCTGTATTGAAGCCATTTTCTACCTTGCTGCCGAGGTGTAGCACAATTTGTTTGAAGTTGCCTCGTGTCTTCTTGATACTTGATGCCGCTTTAAAGATGTAGTAACACCTATGCTGGCATTAGCAAGGGAGATGTCCCGAAGATGGGCCACATCTCAGGAAAGTCCAGCCACGTCTTTTATTTTCGGCATGTGCATGAAATACAGCAATCAAGTCACTATGTTATTTCAGACTCAATCTTTTATAAAAAAATAAGTAACCTTTAAAGTTTTGTATGAATTGACATATTTTATAATTCTGTCTGTGTTAATCTCATTTTGAACATTATCTATCATTTAAAAAAGTAAACAATGTAACCCCTGAAAAGTTTATTATGGCTCGACATATTTTGAATTTTTGAATTTTAATTTTATTATTGTGGGATTCCAACAAAATTAACAATAATTTCTTACGTAAAATAAACTTATGTTATAATAGTTTTTTTGTACCAAAGATATATATATATATATCCTTTACACATTTGAAATATTTATTATTATTTATCAATCTTATTAAAAAATAATAATTTTGGTCACACAAATATCAGTTCTACTTTATTTACCAAACACCTTGCTCTTTTTATTCTAATTGTCATTTTGCTTTATTGCTGTATATAAATATAATAATAATTATTATTAATATTATTATATATGTGTGAGAGTGCTGGAGTAGGAATTTTGACTCGGCCTCTTTGTTTCTACATTTTATATTGGGGTCACACCTTCACAACTAGATCCTTCGGAGCTTCTATTTGTAGCATTCTCGTGGTTTCCCCCCCACGAATTTTCTCCTATGCTACAATACTGTACTCACTATACATCAATAATAACATAACTACCAAACACTTTAATTTGTCATATGAATTAAATTTCAATGACAATTATTTATATAGCTAATGTTGATCTTAACTATTCTTATTTTAACAAAATGTGTTGATATCACATTTGATTTTTTTTTTCTCAACTATTTGCATTTATAATAGTGTCTTTCAGTTTGGTTTTAGTGGCGTAAGTGGTTACTGTATATAATTGATCATAAGCGACACCAAATGCAAGCCAACCCTTTTCGGAAAAAAATTTACATATTACTGAATACAAGTCGAATTGGGGTGAGGTCGATTGTGCCAGAGTTTTCACGTTCGTCTGGTGTATGGTTTCGTCAAGGGGGAAGAAAGGGGCGGAAGTAGCGAAAAGATGAGACAGCTAGTGCCATGTCACCGTGTGAAGATGGAGGGAGGTAAAGTAGGACAAAGAAAATGTGGCTGCTTTTGTGGCTGGTGGATGTGAAACAGGAGGTGGGGGTGTTAGGAGCAAGAGGGTGAAAATGCTGATGAAAAATAAGGTTTAAGTTGGGGGGGGGGAAGCAAAATAGATGAGAGAGAGGGTGAAGAAGGGAGCCTAGAGTAGTGTGGGCATGGCAAGACAAAGGAAAAAGAGGAAAAGGGAGTAGAGGGGTGTGGGTGTTACCTAGTGGTAGGGAGGGAGCAGAGTGTTACAGCGAGTCAAAGGGGAGGGAGGAAGGTGAGCAGAGTGGTGTGGGCATTGCGTGGGGTGGAAAGATGGCCTGGCGGAGGAAGAGTGTGAGGAGGAAATAGAAGGGTGCGGCCAGTGGCCATGTATACTCCAGGACTGCTGCCGCCTGCTGCAGTGACTTTGTTACAGGTCAGACCCAGCCAAGCAATACGGGGCATGCTTAGCAAAAATCGTGCATTTATATTAACTGGGACCACTTTATTACATTGGTATTAGAGCTGCAACAGTACTGATAAATATACAGTCCAATTTTTATCAACTTGTTATATATAAACTGGGTTGGAACTGTGAGTAATGTTATGTAATGTTATGCACTGTCGCTTGCACCGGCCGCAAGCTGGGAGCTCCCGTTATGCGCGGTCCGGCTATGTGGGGNGGAACTGTGAGTAATGTTATGTAATGTTATGCACTGTCGCTTGCACCGGCCGCAAGCTGGGAGCTCCCGTTATGCGCGGTCCGGCTATGTGGGGAGTGACCCACCTCGACCCTCCCCAGGCAGACGTGCTCGCTGCCTCGTCGCCCCCTCCCCACCACCCCTGGTAGCAGCCGGGGAATGATTGACAGCAGCGAGACTTGGCTGGCAATACAGCCCCTCCTCCTCCCTGTTCTCTGGAGAAGTCTACAAGAGTAGAGGTTGCGCAAGAATATTCTGGGAACTAGGACCCTCTGCGCAACGTGGCAAACAAGACAAATTTCTGGGCGATGGCCTACAGCTCTATAAATATAAGCCACAGTTGGAGTATCTGCAGTCTTTCTGTGGACGCCAAGTGGCTTAGTGCATATCCAGGCGAGGACGAGCGATGAGACGGGAGCTTATGGGGCGATGGGGGACGAGGTGTTCGTGGTGTCAATGGATGAGAGGGTGTGATATCCGATGAGTGAAGACTACTGTTGACGAGGGCGCTCGGAAAACTCTTAGAACATTGCGGACTGGTGGGACCTGGACTTAACTGAGGTGGGACTGAATAGCATGTGATACTGACTTTATTGCAAATATTGGAACTATCAAATATGGACATATAATTTGTAAAATAATTGAATAGGTTTTGATACATTGTCTTTTGAAACCGATTTATAGTTGTTTAATTACATTAATTTCTTTAAAATAATTGTAAATTGTATTGATTGAAGTCATTAATTGTAAAGAGCAAGTGATAATTTATTGTGAGATGTTGAGTAGAGAGAATTTTGTTTGTAGTTATTGTAAACAAAATTAGGAAACTATAATTAACATTTTTATTTAATTAAAACCTCCATCCCTTAACCGACCTGGTTTATCCCATTGACTGAGAGAAAATTTTAACAGTAATATTGCTTGTCCCAATTCTAAGCAGAGGTGTGATTTTGGATTTTGGAAGATTCAATTTGATACATAACGGTTGGCTTACAATGCGGTAAATACGAGTAATACGAGAGTGTATTGTGTACATTGGTAAGCATGGAGCATGTGTGTAGCGTAAATTTTGAAAATTATGATGGGTAAAATAAGACACAACAGAAATGTAAGATGGTGAGTGCCCTTACTGTTACAACTTGTTGGCAAAAGGAACTATGTAATAAATAATAACCTATTTACACTTTTATAAAAATGAAACCCTGACATGACAATGGTAGGTGCTGCCCTGCATAAAAAGGTGAGAGTTTTCTAATACAAATTAGCAAACAAGCTTAAAATAAGGTGAAAGTTGGCCTACAAAATAAATTTCCAAGTATAAAAATTAATNGTGGTTGGTACCACAATCATACATTATTTTTCTTTAACTTTCCCCCTCCCCCAACCCACCCAGATTTTAATGCAAATAAGGAGGACAACATAACTTAAGTGTGCAATATTTCTCCTGCCCATACTCAATGTCTATCATCCTCTTAAGTATCTCCCCGACAGTTTACAACTACTGCTCCACCTTCCTTTGAATTTTTTCCCTATTTATAGCGCATACTCCAAATATTTTTTACATTATTTTGTTTAAAAAAAAAAAGTAAAAAAAAAGACATGCTATACACAAGTATATGTGTACAGTATTTATAATGGTGGAAAAGAATTTTAAAAAATTAACATTCATGTAAGCACAAACATCATTCGGTGGTATCTCTTCACATTTTTTAAAACCAAACCTCTAAAAATCACCCCAAGTACGACATGTGTGGTTGTTTTCCATAAAAAATCTTATGTCACAAGTATTTTATACTTCTGTTAACGTTAAAGTATCTTATTGTTGGTTAAATTAAAATTTTACTTATATTGTCCATAAAAATCACAATATTTTATTTTTAATTAATATGAATACAAACAGGGAGAAAATAGGTGTGTTGGTAATGCCTATTAATAAATAGTTATCATACTAAATATTATTAAACTGAGTGAGCACAAATGCGGTGCATTGTCCCTTTGGTGTGATTTTCTAGACTCAGTTAAGCTATGTTCACACACGGCAAAGGAATAGCCTGGAAGTAGAACTTTGACAGGGTTTCAGGAAATTTGTAAGTAACCATAACTGACTATAAAAACCCATTCCAGTAATTTTTTTTTCAATATTATTTTCTTGAATTTAAAACACAGTTCTAAATTTAAATTGACTTGCACACCTGATTCCCTCATCATTACCATTCTGATTCCTTGATTTTGTCAGAAGATTTATTTTATTAATGGATTTTTATTATACGTATAGGTATTCTTATCTCCTCCACAAATTTTTAGTTAGTCCGCAAACAGTCAACCTTAAAAGATGACACTTCACTAAGTTCATAACATTCTCACAACCTAATAAATTGACAANAGTCCGCAAACAGTCAACCTTAAAAGATGACACTTCACTAAGTTCATAACATTCTCACAACCTAATAAATTGACAAGGCTTAAATTTTAAAGGATGCTATATTTCAACGGAATCGTTAGAACAAATAGGAAAGAAAAATTAAATTGGTTACTTNGCTTAAATTTTAAAGGATGCTATATTTCAACGGAATCGTTAGAACAAATAGGAAAGAAAAATTAAATTGGTTACTTTTGTTTCAATACAGTTTTGGGGAATAAAACTAGTATCATCACACTACATAGTAAGTTCTTGGGACAGTTAGCAAAACTTAACTGTATTATGATATTATTCATTTACAATTTTATCTGCATTAATTGGCGAAAATGGGAGAAGGGAGATACTACTGAAGGCATAAGTTAGACCCTGAAGAATGGACCACACAAGACTCGTGTGCGTGTGTGACCAAGATGGGAATTGTTTAACNAGGCATAAGTTAGACCCTGAAGAATGGACCACACAAGACTCGTGTGCGTGTGTGACCAAGATGGGAATTGTTTAACGCAAAGCATTGCTTCCAGTTTGAAGTCTGTAATACTGTACGTTGCTTTCACTTTTGCTGGAGCTGGAATAAGGGTTGGCCCCAGAAACGATAGTTTGACAGTTTATAAGCAAACTGTTTAACAGCACTGTACCTTAAACTACTGCCATTATGGTGGTGGCGATGGCACATTTAAAACAAAAGGCACCACACCAATTCTTATTGTTAGCTGCCATACTGTAAGTCAGTTTCTCTCAATATTTTGCACATAGCTGCTGGATTATCTTCCAATAATGACCCTTTCAATGAAAGTAGAAAACTGTGACAGCTATTAAGTAACAAAAATCACACTTGATGCACGTCAAGTTTTCCAAAAGTACAAACAACTCGTAGACAACTAAATATTATAATGAAGGTCACCAATCATTGAGATAAATACATCACATACAATCCCTGCTCTCAATTATTCATGAATAATATTTGTAAATATTTGACACAATCCTCAATGCAGTAATTAACATATTTATAATGTACACTTCCTTCAGAATTCTAGTACATACAATTTTTAATGAATTTCAAACACTACAAGACAACAGCATAATATTTCTGGTTCTATGTTTATTATTAACCACCTTTTACAGCCTGCTATCCCACAACACAGGACACATTGGAATCACCCTTAATCAAGATTTGCAATCAAGAAAATGAAAACCGTATGTAGTAATGGCGCACTAATTCAACAATTACTCACAGCTGGCAGTTACAAGCACTTTATTGTTCAACTTTAATTGCCATTATCAAATTTTTGGGCTGAACTGATTTATTATCAAGCTCACAAAAGTCTTGAAATTGTGAACTGCACATACAGCAAAATCAAGCATCTGAACCAATACACTGCAATTTTACAGTCCAATTACTGACATGAATTTATTAACAAGATTGCTTATTAATTAAATTCTATGGGTAAAAACAATTTCTCTTATATAAAAAAACTGACAATTAAGGCAAAATTATTGTATATTGTGTGTATTATATTAGTAAGCTGATACTTTCTGTGACATAATATTAACATTCCACTAAGAACACTAAAATGTCTCACTTTTCAAGACCAATAATTGAAAACTGAAGAAATACTATAAACTTTTAAAACACGTATGAAGTTCTAATTCTCCGACAACAAATTTTGCAAAAACTCTTGCAATATCTCACAAATTTATAATAAACAAGATGCTGCATTACATAAGGAAATATGACAGTCAGAATTTACACATTTTAATCTGTTAGGCGGTACAATCCTTTTATGTTTACATTTTAAATTAAATCTACATAAAATGTATAGTAAACTTCATTCCAGTTACGAAAGCAAGATTTTGACAGTTCGGCAAAAGTAGCACTGATGTTAACTTTTCCCTTGTATATCCCTACGCCATCAGTTAATGGGCCCAGTAGCAGCTGTATTGTTTATTTGCATGCTGTCATCAACTAATCCATTTGTCACTAAACAAATTTTATGGTATTTGTAGATGAACTTACATCTCAAAACTTGGAAACCATTCATAAAATGAAATATTTGTCAAGCAATTATAACATAGAGTATCAACAAAAATTAAGTTTAAAAATTGGCACAACTCAAAACTGTACAAGCATGCAGGCTAAGAACCACTTTTATTATGCAGCCAGGCTTTAGACGTCAAGATTGCCGTATTTTTTCAGTAGTGGCCTCTCTTTTAGTAATACTTTCTTTTCCCAAACCATTTTCAAAGGACACTTGTTCACTGCTGTAACCTGTATGTAGGTCATAGCATCTCCAGCACTGGAGGTCATAGATTGTGACACTTCCACTTCCAGCAGGAAAATGTGTTTGTAACTCAAAATTGTGGATGTAGCAGCATTTTTATTACAGACTGTGCATTTGGTTTGTCTTTAATACAATGGTAATTGTGGTTCTTATAGAGTTGCAATTTAGATGTTACCATTGTGGAGCATGGAAATATCAGGAATTCAGGGAAATTGTCAAAAAGCACAATTTAATTCATTATAATAAAGTATTTTGCAACTCAAAGTGGCATTTGCTTGTTATAGAGGCGAGTCCGGGTCTTAAAGTTTGCACAAGCAATAAGACTATTTATAAATTAACTGTGCTAAGAAGCATGCCTGGATAACAATATAACCAGTTAATATAAATATTATTTGTCCTGAAAATGATTCCAGCACAAAACAATGCATGGTTTTAATACAGAACATTTATTTTCATCTTGTTGTAGCTGAAGAGGGAGGGAAAACCGAGAGACAAAATGGCAGGCTGGCCTGAGAAAGGTTCAATGATTACAAACCAGCAGAATCACTGCATATTGAAATATAATACTTAAAAAAAAATATAAAGAGTACACAGAAAATACAAAACTTTGGCAATTTGTTCATTTATTTGTATTTTAAACATGCAAAATGAGTAATTTTGTTGAAGGGCATGGCTTGGGAAGAGCGAACAACAGTTTCATGACCACGTAAAATAAAATACGTTTACCATTTGTCTAAGCACTCTTTCCTGTACATGTATTCACTGTGGTCTAGTATGTGTGGGTACAGCTGTCAGAATAACTAATTTAATACACATTTTCAATCATTCACAAATTAGCTGATACAGGATTTTGTATATGGTGCGTAGTTACATTTGTTTGTGTTATGTTACCACACACTGACTGTCAAAAACCTTACCTTTGTAGCTGGAATAGAGTTTATGTCAAGTATGTACACACATTTGAAACCATTTAAAATATATCATACTATCTTTGATTTAAAAAAATATATATTACAACCAATTCTTATGATTTCAAATTATTGCCATGCACTACACATTTCAAATTTTAAATTTAAAATTGAACATAACCACAAAGACACACTGTCATGAACCTTTTGTACTGTTTTACATATACCTGTGTGGATAACCCTCCCTTTCCCCTTTCTTTTCCCTTCTACAACTTAAATGAGAAGCCTTATTTTGGTGGCTGCAATGAGCCATGATACAAACCCATCATGGCAGCATGTTGAACAGTGAGCTGTCAGGATGAGATGCAGCAATGAGCCATGATACAAACCCAACATGGCAGCATGTTGAACAGTGAGCTGTCAGGATGAGATGCAGCAATGAGCCATGATACAAACCCAACATGGCAGCATGTTGAACAGTGAGCTGTCAGGATGAGATGCAGCAATGAGTAATTATTGTCTATCGTTAGTTGGCTCCCTACAACCATTGAAGGGAGGTCAAGTGGAGTTGGGTTGGATTCCTTATAGCAAGAGAGACACTGAGGAATTGATCTTCTGTGTGGCTGACATCATACTCTGCACTCTCTCCTGGCCCTATAAAAGTATATGAGGTAAAGGGCAGCACACACTGCAACCTACTATGTTTTTCACCACTAAAGCACACTCATCTTGGCCAGTCAAAGTTCTCTGCAAGCCTGGCCAGTCCTGTAATGTGAGAGGGAAACATTTTGCCAGTATTTCGTACTGGATTAAGCCACAGTGTGCCATGATGGTGGTACAGCACCAGTTTGGTCAGTACAGAAAGTTACTCCTGTTTGTCTTGGGTGATATGCATTTCATGAATAAAGGTGAAATTTTTATGTGAGCTGTAGGTACAGTTTGTTCCACACTCCAGATAAATGCACACTCCACGACTCTCTAACGTGTTTTGGATTTTAGGAGGGTCACGGAGTGTTTTGGTGCTATGGTTAACAAGCTCCCTTCATTGGTGTGGCCAGAGGTGGCCAGTGTTCTGGTAAGTACTAGTTAGTCGTAGATTATTTATTATTTAATTAATTTCATACCAACAATAAGTTTATGAAGATTTCTCTTAAGATCATATAATATAGCTGCCCCCTCTTTCATTCAATTTAATAGATGAAGTTTGAATTTAAACACTTAAATTTACAATGCAGTGTGGTCAAGGCTAGCATATATGTATCTGCAATGATTCCTTTAAGGACTTTTAAGCCCATATTCCCCTAGCACCTACAATAAAACCAAGAAATAAAACAAAAATAAATACTGTGTGTCTGAGTGCATTTATTTTGTGCTTTCTGGGATTGCAAGTCACAGGAGAGATTATTACTGTATTTTTAACTTTTCCGNTGGATTAAGCCACAGTGTGCCATGATGGTGGTACAGCACCAGTTTGGTCAGTACAGAAAGTTACTCCTGTTTGTCTTGGGTGATATGCATTTCATGAATAAAGGTGAAATTTTTATGTGAGCTGTAGGTACAGTTTGTTCCACACTCCAGATAAATGCACACTCCACGACTCTCTAACGTGTTTTGGATTTTAGGAGGGTCACGGAGTGTTTTGGTGCTATGGTTAACAAGCTCCCTTCATTGGTGTGGCCAGAGGTGGCCAGTGTTCTGGTAAGTACTAGTTAGTCGTAGATTATTTATTATTTAATTAATTTCATACCAACAATAAGTTTATGAAGATTTCTCTTAAGATCATATAATATAGCTGCCCCCTCTTTCATTCAATTTAATAGATGAAGTTTGAATTTAAACACTTAAATTTACAATGCAGTGTGGTCAAGGCTAGCATATATGTATCTGCAATGATTCCTTTAAGGACTTTTAAGCCCATATTCCCCTAGCACCTACAATAAAACCAAGAAATAAAACAAAAATAAATACTGTGTGTCTGAGTGCATTTATTTTGTGCTTTCTGGGATTGCAAGTCACAGGAGAGATTATTACTGTATTTTTAACTTTTCCGTAATGGGCGGTCTGATGCATACTCCCGACAATTCCATGGTCATCTTTATGGCTTTCTTCAATCCCTTCTTACCACATTCAGTCCAAATGATGCCCTTCAATCAGTCTGGGAAAATCCAGATACCCTAGGACAGGGCTATTCAATTAGCGCTGTGGGCCACATGCGGCTCGCCAGACTGGCTTGCGGACAAAATATTTCATCAGCAATTCTTTTAACAAATACTTTTGAATACCATTACCTAGAACTTGTAATAAAATTTTACATTTTCATTTATTTTATCTTTATGTAAATAAACCATGCATAAGTAAACTATGACTTTGTAATACGTCAGCGAGGCCCGTCAAGCATTGTAATTATTTGTAAATTGCCCATTAAGAAAACTAATTTAATAGTCCTGTCTTAGGGCAGGAAGAGATATGAGTTAATTCAACCTGTCAGCACTAGTTTAGCCATTTGCGGCATCACAGTCACCAATGCCCACAGCATCTATACACTCCCAATTTCCACAACCTAATGCTCGATAACAGCATGCAAGTACAGAACCTAAGCTGCTGAAGTTACCACCGATACCTGTGGCCATGTCGAGAAGGACCAAGAACAAGGTCTGAATCCCCCACCCCTCCTCCTCCCCCACCATTTTTCTGCCACACTGATGATACTAAGCTAAAACTTATGCACTATATTAAAGTTGAAAAACAAAAGTGTGAAATAAAATTGATTTTAAAGTGCATAATTTGCAATAACTGAGGTATATTACACAATAAGACCTGTATTAATATATTATACATCACATGTACCGTTTTGTAAGGTTCAGACAATTAACTTCAGACAAAAAATGTTTAAAACAACATAATTACACTTTATTTAAAGAACACACTGTAAAACAACATATTTTTCCACATGCTCAAATGCTAATTACAAACCATTTTTGTAACTACTGTACAAAAAAATAAAGAAATTTAACATATTTCCAAATATTTCTACAAAGCAATTTAGACACTAAACGTTTTTACACTCTTAACAAACATAAACTGCAAAACTTTTTAAATTCATTTCACTGTTATAAAATTACATTATGAAAAAAGCACTTGTGTAACAAACTGCTCAAGGTAACATAAAACAATTATTCATTTCTGGAACATATTACTTTTATATGCCACTACATCTAATTCGAGAAAGCACCTTTAAAATTTTACAGGGGTATTTTCAAGGCCTTGTCACTCCCAATGATGTAGTTTGGTGATTTTTTTAATTTAACTTTCTTGAAAGGGAAAAGTTTGAAATATGAGCTAATGGCACAATGGTAATTTATGCTATTACAGACTTCAACTGGAAAAAAAAATTATATAATACATTATAAAACTACTAAATGCCCAGCCAATCAAATTTTTTATAACATTAAAAAAAATCACTTTTTGTAACACAATTAATTTAAGGAGAAATCTAGCTTTATACCACCAAAGTACGTAGTTTAGCCACATGTCACTTAACTATTGATGCAGACACTTAGCACCACTGTACAGTACTATAACTACTGAAATGCCAGATTACAGCCCCAAACAATTTGTGCATTGTTCTCTTATGAGAACAAGATTTACAGTGATTGCATTGATAGCTTCAGTAAGCAGGTCTTTACAGAGAGATTATCTGCAATCACTTTACAAGTATCAACTGTGTTGTGATAAAAGTGTTAATGTGTTTATTACAGTACTTTGAAATGAAGAACTGCCTTTAGGACAATGATACCGCCCTAAAATTTGGAAGGGGGGTAAATGTCTACGCTCATAAAAACTTGGCTCTGTATTTTTAACATGAGCCCTCATCTAAAATTACTTAATTCCACAATTTTTTTTTTATATAAAAATCATATATCTGCAACAAAATAAACACCAGTGACCTCACAGTTGAGATCACACATTAAGTAATAAAAACTTTAAACACAATTTTTTATTTAAACAATTTATTTTACTGAGGCACAAAAAAATTTCAAAATATTGTTATGCAATAATGGGAAAATTCTACCCACAAGATATAAACTATATTGTAATTAATGCCTACTAGCTTGCACATACTACAAAAAATAATGGTTTTTCAAAATTTTTTTAATGTTTTTTGAGGAACCAAGCATCTATACATCACCTTGGAGCAAATACTGAACTATGTTTTGGTACTATTTACATACAAATAAATGTGGGGTATTATTTCTAAAAACATTAATTTTTTTAGGAAATATGTATTTTTATATTTTGTGATGTCTTTCCAAATAAAATGTGTTTGAGACAAGTACCCAGTTGATAAAACTGAACCTTCCCAATTTTATCAATGATATAAAAAATTTATGCATGCTTAACCATATACAATATTTCAAGACTTTTAACATTTGGCAAATGTGGGCTACACTCACTAAATTATCGTTTAAATATCATAGGATGGTGAAAGGGATTGAGGCCTGCATCTAACATTTTCTGAAAATGTTTTGGGTATAATGAAACACATTTCAGGCAGCACTAACTTCATCACATACTGTATTTATGCATGTATAACACCCACCCCACTTTTAAACAACAGAAATTAAAAATAATTTGTATTTGTGTATAACACCCACTGCAAAAACTGTCAACCCTCCACCCCTTGAGTCGGGAAACAATGGACTCGCCCAGGTATTGATTTTTTACGGCCAGCGGATGGTGACCATGTTTGTGAGTCAATGTCGCTCAGCTTAGTGTGGCGCTTGCAATAAACACATGTAATGGCCTTTTGAGTAAGAACATGGGGAAAAAAAAACATTATATTGCTGGTTTTAAGTAGCAAGTAGTTAAATACGTGGAACAAAATGGTAAACAGGCAGCTGCGAGACATTTTTATGTTAACACAGTGCGTTCGGGTGTGGTGCAGAACCGAAAGCACTGCGCACACTTGAAGTCTCTAGATCGAATTAGGGATTGGGCTGACAAAATTCAGAATTTCTGTGATACGAGAGACTGCAGTANTGCGAGACATTTTTCTGTTAACACAGTGCGTTCGGGTGTGGTGCAGAACCGAAAGCACTGCGCACACTTGAAGTCTCTAGATCGAATTAGGGATNTAACACAGTGCGTTCGGGTGTGGTGCAGAACCGAAAGCACTGCGCACACTTGAAGTCTCTAGATCGAATTAGGGATTGGGCTGACAAAATTCAGAATTTCTGTGATACGAGAGACTGCAGTAATTGTGGTGGTGCATGCAGATATCTCAGGTGGTAATGATCTACCAATGCTTCAACCACTGCATGGTCTTTCGGCAGTATGATTGGTGCTTAGTTGCATACTCCATGTTGGCATTGGACAAGCGACCGCACACCATGCGAATCCAGAAAGAGTGCCAAGTGCTCTATTCGTGTTAAACAAGGCTTTCCTNAGCGCTGTATTCATGTTAAACAAGGCTTTCCCCTCCATTGAGGCATTTCAAGTCGTCATGTAGGCGAGCATGTTGGATGCATTTGTATACAAGAAGGGCAGCTTCCTCCCGTTACAAACTTGTTAAGGACCCACTGTTATCAGGTTGTGTTTTGGCATGTCTGATGAAACGCCTAACATAAGCCATATTGTGAACCAACTTGGGCCATGATGAAATTCATTGGAACACAGGAATTTCATGAGTGTTCAGTAAGTCGAGTTGAGAAGGTTTGAGCTCAGGGATATTGTCATCATGCCCCGACACAGCTGAGAAGGAACCCATTTTCTTGAATTTGAGACATGCAATTAGCCACAAAGGTTTTCAACAAGTTTGACGGTGACTTTATCCAAGCTAGAGCAACACTGTAATTAGTCCATGCATGGGTTGCTGAGATATGCAAGTACTGGCTGAGGAAGTTGTGGCAATAAAAGATCAATTTTGCCAGTAAAATGCCAGTAAATGAGCTCCACACAATTCTAAACAAGGGAGAGAGACTTGTTTCAGAGAAGCTGCCCGTGCCTTAGCCAATACCAGATGCACATACACGTTCCCTTCAGTGTTAGTACTCCTCAGATAGATGACTGCTGCATAGGCTCTATCAAAGGCGTCAGAAAAACCATGTAATTCTCCACTGACCACATCAGGGCATATGAAGCGTGGCAAGCTAAGGGTTTCAATTTCAGTCAGGCCATCCATAAATTGATTCCACGTTGCCTGAGATGACTGCGGCAAGGGGTAATCCCAATTCAGTTCTTGAATCCACAACCATTGCATTAGAATTTTGGCCCACACAACACGGTTAATGGAGAAAGCCAACCCATAGGATCATATATACGTGCAATCTGCAAAAGAACAAAGCGTTTGGTGGGACTACCAGAGTGGACCTGTACTTGATACGAGAAAGAGTCCTTCACTGGATTCCGGTACAGACCCAGGATGTTCACAACATGACCTGATGAGAAGTCTAGCACCCTAGGACTTTCACAATGGGTCGCAGGCACATCACTGAGGAGCTGAGGCTCATTACTAGACCATTTATGAAGCTCAAACCCACCCTGGCTTAAAAGTTCGACCAGCTAAATTTTCAGCAAATTAGCTTCATATAACGACATTGCACCTGTTATATCATCCACGAAGATGTGATTCTCAAAAGCATTAGCAGCTAGTGGATATTCATCACCATCATCAGATGCCAACTGATGCAACGTACGAATTGCCAAAAATGGAGCTGATGTGAAGCCGTAGGCTGATAAACTGTAAGGGGTAGTGATGGGTCCTCACGCTACAGAATGAGCTGGCAAGGTCGGTCAGCCTCATGAACCAAAACTCAGCTGTACATTTGCTTAATGTCACATGAAAAAACTACACTGTAGAGCCTAAATCTTAGAATTATGTCATTGATGTCATTCTGAAGTTTAGGACCTGGGAGTAAAAATGTAATTGTGTGATATTCCATTGCAGGTGTGTGAGCTGCCATCAAAAACAACACTCAATTTGGTCATAGAGCTAGATATTTTGAGCACCCCATGATGAGGGATAAAACACTCTGTGGTTTGTCGGCCACTATCCTGTTTGCAAGAGGGGGTATACGGCTCCATATGACCTACCTGAACATAGTCAGTCATGAACTCTGTATACTTAGTCTACTTCTCAGGCTGTGAATTAAGTTTCCTTTCTAGCGAATAGAATCTATGTTTGGCAATTTCGTACGAATCCCTAAGAGTTTGGGCCTGGGGTTTTATGGGAAGAGAAACCTTGTATCGCCCAGTATCGACTCATGTGTGAGTATTCTCTAAGTGTTTTTCACAATACTCATCTTCAGGTGGCTTTGCATTGACCTGAGGAGGCTCTTCAGTCTCCTAGAATTGTTTGAGGATGACATCCAACAAGCTTAGATACCAGTCCCTGCTCTGTATATGTACAGGACTCAGGGTATTCCCCCAATAACACCCATCCCAACTTGGACTCCAATAATACAGGCATGTGTTGTCCCAACTCTAACTGCCCACTCATGCCAACACAAGCACAGATGTCAGCACCCAGAAGTATATCGTGGGAGCAGGTTTATCAAAGTGAGGGTCTGCCAAAGGAAGGGAAGCCAACTGAGCATGAACACAGGAATCAACAGACACTTGTGGCAAGTTGCTAGTAGTAATCTTGGACACAACAAAGAGTGAGAGACGGTACACTGAGGTTCCATTGATGACTGAATCTGACAGGTTATTTTCTCCTTCAAGCTGACAGCACCATGACAAAGGCCCGGGACCCTTTCACCGGTTTTGTGTAAGGGCAATGAGAGGACTTCCGCAGATGCTCAGAGATAAAAGATGCTTGCGCTGCACTGTCCAGCAAACACCACATGACATGAGGATAATTGTTCGCACCGTAAACTTTCACCAAGGCTGTAGACAATAACACTGATATGCGTTCCTGAGCCAAAACACCTGCGAACGTTTCGCCTGGAAGCTGTGTGGGGTCCAACGTTTAATCTTGGGGAATTGAAGATACAGTGGGGTTATCTGTGTGGAGCAAGGTATGATGCTTTAGTTGACACTGATAACAGATGCGAATAGAGAGACATGATGCTAGCCTATGGGCTGTCCCAAGGCAATTGAAACATAAAATTTTTGTTTGGAGCTATTTGCCTGTCTGTAGGTGAGGCATCAATGAATTCAGGACACTTGTACACAGAATGAGTGGTTTGCTGACACACTGCACAAGATCTTGTTTTAGGTTCTGAACTGGTAATAAATACTGCCTTTGGTTGTAAGGTTGTATGACTTGACTTCGTCAGCAATGGTTTCCGAGACATGTTATTTGCACTAACCTTATTTGCCCCATGGCTAGGATCACAACATCAAACAACATAACGGCAAAACGTAAGGAAACAAATATAATACACGTGATCTGCAAAATGCCAGATAAGCTAATAAGTTATGTCGACATGTCTGACAAAACATAAACATATTTGCAAAAACACTCCTCAGCACACAAGGAAGAAACAAGATAAGTCATGTAATTACTCTCACCCACGTGCCAAAAAATATGCACGAACACCAAACATTACGTTTTTGACAAAAAATATCACCAAAACTGAATATTTCATCACAAAATAATATAATAAAGAGGGGTGAAAAAAAATCTTCATTTTATCTGAGGATGCTTGAGTTGCAAGAGTGGATTCAGAGTGGCGGCGCAGTCACTTTAAACACGTGGTACACTTTACATTTACGTCATGCACGTAAAAACGAACAAAACTTTATTACAGTGACACATTACAATCTCTGGAAACGAAATCTGACCACAGAGGACCAAATGTTGTAAGATTTGATTGATAAGCACTTGTGAGAGAAGGATAACAATGGACACTCATCATACGCGAACTTACCACCTTGCCATCTTGGTATTCACTGCTCCTCCTGGGAATGCTGCTGGACTTACTTGCGAGATACTGGATACATGCGTGCTGCGCACTGTATAGTTCCACGCCCACACACACGATATAGTACATGAAAACATACACGTGCTGTCCACTTAATGCCTACTGATACCCCTCCTTGTTTAAGTTAACAAAACTTCAATGGAAAAGATAGTAACTAAACATGTTAGGGGAAGGAAAGGTAAACATTTTGTTGAAATGGGGAGGTGACACAATCCAACCCTCAGCCCTATCCCTGTGTAGAAGGAAAAAAGGAAACTAAGAATAGCACCTAGCTTTTTAAAATAAGCCTTCAAGCATTTCAACAGTAAGGGAAATCCATTCTGCCTGATGATGACCATATAATGAACAGTTCCTCTTTTAAATTGGGATACTTGCATTTACAACCACACAAAACACACTTCTTAATTTTTGACAAGCTATTCATACCATGTTACATGCATATATAACAACTTATTTTAAAATCTGCTTGATCAATAGTCTGCTCTTTTCCAATACTTCACCAAAACAGTGGCAGTACATCATACCAAGTCCCCACATGCATGCAGGATATCAAGGAAACCGAGATCAGAGATCAGAATAAGTATTATATAATATTATATCAAAATTTCACTCAGCTGTGATGTATGTTGTCAAGAATGGTTTGGGGTTACTTTCTGATAGCATGGTTGCCATACTATTAACTGTTTCATTTATCATTGGCTATTAAAAGTTGGTTGTAACTCAAAACTTTATAGCTAGTTTTTGAAAATAAAAATTATGGTATAACCCATACCTACATGGCATGGTTTACATATTACAATCAGTATATTATTCTGTGTGAGGAAATGTATAATGATTTTATATACATTTTAAACTGGAATAGTTTAACTCTCTAACCAAAAGAGAATAAGCAATACAGATGAAAAAGCTATAAATGTCTCTCCCTCTTGTTTTTTTTTAAATAAAAAAGTACTTTTTGGAAAGACGTAAATTTCTTTACAAAATCTACTTATCTTATAACTGAATGTTAAAAGCATTTTCAAAAGTTATGGTTTAATTATTTTTATTTATGACAATTTTCTTTAACTACAAGTTGAGAGAAATTCACTCATGCTACATAAATCCTCCATACTGAATAAGCTGGAGATAAGCAAGTAACATTAAGGAAAAAAGCAGGCAAGTTTCGACATCCACTGTGGTAAATTATGGTCTGCTAGTCATGCATACAGTTTGTTAAGAAACCATTCTATCTTAAAGTTGACTTTTCTTATTCTTGAGCAAGGAAGAATTATGCTACCTCATATTAAAATTTTCTGCTCACCAAAAACTTTCTTTCCTTAATCCCATATACCACCAGCATTTTCTAAGACCTTTTAAAGCCTCCCTAATAATCCTACTTTGTAGGATCCCAATCACAGTTTGATTATGCTGCCATGTGCTGCCTCCCTCATTTGCATCCATCTCCGATACTATCTCTTTCCCCACGTACTTTAGTCACACACAAAGAAAAGCAACTGTGTAAATAAGCCCCAGGATTTTGAAAGTACAAGTATATGCAAGTTAAACCTATGGCCTCACTGCGACATGCCGTGGAACACGGAATGCTGCTACTGGCACGTCCAATCGTAGCACCACTGGGGTCAAAAAACAGGCTTATACAACCTTGACAGATTCCCCATTGCCTCAGTGCAGCTCAGCGAGACCCAGCTGCCGACTTTGGTTTATATCACCAAGGGATCTTTCCAAGGGAAACCAATCCTCACATTGTGTTAAGTAACCTAACCCATCATATAGTCCCAGGAAATGGTACAAAAGATACCTGGATGCTACATTTTCGGGAGACAAGTAACCACACATGATACTTGCTGCAGTCTTACAGGGATTGACTCTACCAACTGCCACCCTATCAATAGGTCACCCCGGTAATAGATGCAGCCCAGGGCAACTCCCTATAAACATTATGAAACACTACATTAATTCAATACCAATACCTCAGATAAATACATCAGGTAAGTGGGCATTCTGCAACAAATTCACCCTGCAACCTTGGCCATGCATGATTGAAGCAGCTCAACACAACCTCTCCTAAATACAGTGGAACTGCATGAACCAGGGTGTACACTAATGTATGTTGCACAAGGATACATAACCTCACTACTTTTACCCACTGTATTAGTGTAACTGTATTCCAATGAGAATTCAACTCTGAGAACTATGACAACACTGTTGATGGATGCCCCGCACAAAGTCGCACTATCCTGAAATTGGCTCTGCATGGGGCATCCTGTCATTCAGGTCCCACTAACTACAGCACGGAGGCATAATCGGACATGAACCTCCTAACATTCAAACCTTCCTCACTTCCCACAGCAATTGCTTACATTCAGCCAGTTTAAAATTGATACATGTTATGTTCTTAATCTCCGGTACAACATTTTACGTAGTAACTTAGCTTAAACAGACACTTATTCTAATCTGTTAAATTTTCATAATTTAAAATACTAAAATTTAACTTGTTTAATTACATGAAAACTAACATACCCTTCAGTCATTTTCTGAAAATACAACATGTCAGTAAAAAATATAATTACATTAAGAATAGGAAACAACATACTTTTAACAAAAAAAAAAAGTTTTCATGGGGATGACATGGCCTCTTACAAAAGGAATGTCAAAACTAAACTACAATTTATTTTGGAAGCAGTTATAGGTATTTCCTTGTGTAAAGGAAGGAACATGACAACAAACTTCAACTAAATATTATAAACACAGAAACACTGGTACTAAAAAAAGGTACACATTCATGGAAAGAAATACATTTATTTATTTTGTTAAAATACAATTATAATATTCCTGTGCACAGTGAAACTCATTCTAGTATTTTCTATATAGTAAATGATTTTTAAGCACCAGTGTTTCTTCCAGCTTAGCAGAGTATGTAAAGTTTTACATGACGCAATTTCTTTAATAAAAGATAAAGCTATATGTGGAATGGCAATTTCAAAGACTGCAAAAATAAAATTTCCACTTGTTCTGCAAATTCCAAGACTTGCAACTCAACATCATAATACGTACCTCTGGAACCAGACGGCATAAACTGACACATCACTACACAGAATTCAACAAAAAAGTTAACGTGTTATGAAGCATCATCATCTTCATTTCCCTCATTTTCTTCCAGATCGTCGTCGTCATCTACCTAAATGACAGCACAATAAAAAAATTATCAAGCATATAAACTTCCAGTTTTTACATTACACTGCAGACTGAAATGTTCAAAATCTGTACATGCCTGCTACTCTCTCCAACACTCTATTTACTCTGTCTCGTGTATCTGTAAGCTTACCAAAACAGACACCTGACAAACTGAAAAACATACTGCACTACAGTTACTGATGTCAGAGAGAGAACTGCCAGAGCTACTAATGCAAGAACTGCTACCAAGATTAATCCTGCTACCAACACAAACACCAGAGATACAGTGAATGCAGTTACCACTTCTATAGTCCGTCTCACACTTAGATTGCAGTACAGGGCTTATGGCGCACGCTGTTACCAGATCGCAAACACGTTATGAAGTTCTGTACATATGCTGCTTTGGAATTCTGAGTGCACGAGTATAGCATTAATCATTTTACGGACTGATATAGTTGTAATTTATATTATTTTATACGATCACGCTTATAAATTTGTAATTATTCACATTAGTTTTTTTACATTACCTTAAAACAAGAAACAATTCACACAGATCCATTGATACAAATTACAATAATTGTGTTGTGCACTTGATAAAGAAATTAATAATATCACAGCCCTTTTAATCACTATTGCTACTGCTGATCAAAGGTGATACTCCTTCCATAAGAGTAGCACAGGGCTGACCAAGAATGGGGTTGGGGCGATTGAGATGATTGTGATGATTTGGATGAGGCTAAACATATTAAAAACCTTCCCTCGTAATCTTGAAGTTCGTCGGCTCTCTACAGCTCTTGTTCAATGCTTTTTACCTTGTGAACATAATGTGTCAAGTTTTCCATTGATATGTGGCCATAACCTAGTTATATTAAGGAATCCATATCATGCACCTTGAAAGTTGTGTTATGAAGTCTTATGTACAATTTCAGTAACGCCCGTGCCATTTTAATAGGGTTGAACTCGCAATGATATGGGGGCAAACTAAGTACAGTACCACCTACGCTATAGACTATTTCTTCAAGTTTGTATTTTTTGTACTTGTACAGTTCCCATTCTACTATGTGTAGCAATTCCCGCCTAATCATAATGACATCATAAGGAATGCCTTTTCCATGANGTACAGTTCCCATTCTACTATGTGTAGCAATTCCCGCCTAATCATAATGACATCATAAGGAATGCCTTTTCCATGAGCCACTGTCTTATGTCCCTCACACTACTATGGTACGACACCTAATCTAAAACGATAACAGCCCCTCTAGAGTGTTTGGCAATAGTTGTTCGGAAAACCACTTTTCATACCCATCTGCAGTCATTTCATCATGGGCGTCAGCAGTGTTATTTTTGCACAAGAAAGTAAGGGCAGCGTTTTGAACAAAACTGCCCTCATTACCTGCCATGCAGTATTGCAAAACGCGCACCACGTCCAGTAAGAGGTTTAAGACCTGAACTTAGACCTTCAACAGCTGCCTGTCGAACGCTCTTCACAGTTGTTTCTTCCCATTCCTTTTCCACACTGGGCCCTACATTTACTCACGACTCATCTGTATAGATAACTGGTTTTCCTAAACCCCTGAACCTTTTTACTTATCTTAATAAGGTATGCAGGGGTCACGTTCTATAAATGCTGACTTGTTTCCTCTTCTTAAGTACTCAAACTCAATGTTGTGTAGGAACCTATGCAGGGTGGAACGGAAGAAATCTGGCAATGATTAGTCAATATTCAATTTTGCGAAAATTACATTTAAAGTGGGAGGAATGTTAGCAAACAAAAAAGTATGAACGATTCACTGTAACCCACTGTGTGCAATGCCATCGTAAGTTTGTTTCCGGGAATTTTTTTCTTTGTCTTTCCTTTTGGTTTTACTTTTGCAGGCGCAGTTAAGGTACCATGCTGCTACAGTTGCTTCCTGAGGGAGTAAATGGTTTGTTCGGAACAGCCAGTTGCTTTGAAAACTTCCTTAACTGCATTGGTCACATTCATATTTTTAAAAAAATACTCTAATACATTCAACACAATCTTTCGCTCCCTCCCTCGTAGCCTACCTATATAGTTTCTTTTCGGTGTTTCACCTTCCATAGTTTATATCTATCATGTAACCCACATAACTGTTAAAAAGATAAATCACACACAAATAAATAACACTTCTAAATTGAGATTTTAAAGAGTCGCCGGAAAATATAACCCTAAGGGTGGTTGCGAGACACTGCACTAACCGGTGGGCTGGTTTTACAAAATAGTGTGTCGAAGGAAACAGCTGCCTAAGGAAGCCTTTATCGTTTTACTTTCTTTGCAGGACAGAACCTAACTTCAGCACTTTGGGAGTGAGCCTCGTCCTATTTTGGTTGCAGCGCGCTCTTGTGCTGATAAGCCACGCCTTCACAGCTCTGTACACGAAAACTGTAGGAGCAATTGAGTTGGTGTTGCTTTTAAAAACAAATTCAATGTATCATGAACAACTTTCATGATTTTGTCGCTATCTAACTTTAATAACAAAAAACTTTGCCACTGATCAACTTTTTGACGTGTCACTTTGTGAGGAAATGCACTTGTGTTAAAAAAAANAATAACAAAAAACTTTGCCACTGATCAACTTTTTGACGTGTCACTTTGTGAGGAAATGCACTTGTGTTAAAAAAAATGTATATAACTGAAATGTGATGAGTTTAGGTCTTCAGATTTGTTCTGTGGTGTCTACAAACATAAATTTATTAACATAAAACATTTAAATAGAATACTGCTGTAGGTTAACTTTTTATGATGAGTCAGAATTTAGGTTACACCAAAACAGTTTATGGTGAAAAAATTCAATTTTTTAATTTTTTCAAGCCTTTAGAAAGGTTTTATGTAAGCAAAATATACAGTAGAACCCTGTTATACTGTGTACCATATGAAGAGGCCACATTCTTGACAGTTGACAATTGCAGCGCCTTTTCGTTTATGTATTCATTCGCCATCAACTGGTGTGTCAAGTATGGGCTTTGATGTGGCAAATCAGCGCNAATAACAAAAAACTTTGCCACTGATCAACTTTTTGACGTGTCACTTTGTGAGGAAATGCACTTGTGTTAAAAAAAAATGTATATAACTGAAATGTGATGAGTTTAGGTCTTCAGATTTGTTCTGTGGCGTCTACAAACATAAATTTATTAACATAAAACATTTAAATAGAATACTGCTGTAGGTTAACTTTTTATGATGAGTCAGAATTTAGGTTACACCAAAACAGTTTATGGTGAAAAAATTCAACTTTTAAATTTTTTCAAGCCTTTAGAAAGGTTTTATGTACGCAAAATATACAGTAGAACCCTGTTATACTGTGTACCATATGAAGAGGCCACATTCTTGACAGTTGACAATTGCCNGAGGCCACATTCTTGACAGTTGACAATTGCCGCGCCTTTTCGTTTATGTATTCATTCGCCATCAACTGGTGTGTCAAGTATGGGCTTTGATGTGGCAAGTCAGCGCGTCCAGGAGGTGCTGCTATGTGTTGCAATTGGTGAACTGCTTGGGTATCGCTGCATTCATAAACGGAGCTTGGTGGACGTGTGTAGGGTCGTTCGTAAGCGCTGTACATAAAATATATGTTACTTTAAACATTATACAGAGCTCGCTGGAAAATGAAACCATTTGTATATGCAAGTAAATACGTTATTTTAAACAACAAAACTATAATGTGTTTCTGGGTGTAGTTTGGGATATGGATAACAGATAGCAAGTAAGGGCATGTTGTACCAGATGGCATGCCTGTACCTCACAAGATGGCAGCACATGGTTGGAGAGTCTGGAAACGTGAAAAAGGTTTTGATTTTTTCGTTACATTTGGATACAGATCGTTTTATTGTGTATCTCATTTTGAACACCTATACATTACTATTTTATCAAGAAGTTTCGCTTCTAAAACTAAAAACTGCTGTTTTATGACCACGTAAAATAAAATGTATTAATTAATCTACGAACTCTTTCTTATCCGCGTATTTTCTGCTTGTCTGATGTGCGTCGGCACTGCTCTCAGAATAGCCAACGTAATATTAATTTCTGTTCGTTCGTGCATCAGCTGATACAAGATTTTGTAAATGGCACGTTGTTTGTTTTGAATGCATCAAGTGCCACTCACTGACTGTCAGAATGTGGCCTTCTTATATGAAATTAACTATATAACATTTCTCAAGGGTCCAAGAAATGTCTGTCTTATACAATGGAAATCTTTACGAGGGTAATTTTGTTTTGAAAAATATATTTTTGGGTCAAGAGACAGCAGCTTATTAAGCAGGAAAATGTTATAAGACAGGATGTCATAACAGGGTCCTACTGTATATTGTCTGATGCAGATTTCGATACTGTACAATATGCAAAAACTTTTAGCCCAAAGTTCAATTAAAATTTTTTTTTTATATCTGGCAAAATTGCACGCAGAAACAAGGACAGCACTTACGGCGGTTGGCACATTAGAAAGAGAGAGAGCAAATGCCCATTTACCCCCCCACTGCAATCTAAGAGTGGGATGCTCTATAGTGTAAGTCTGTCTTCTTCTTTCTATATATCTATCTCATGTTTCTCAATCTATGTCTCCCAAACAATGTATATGTANCTCCCAAAGTCAGCCAGGGCAGTACCGGGAGTCACCATGGCGCCCTACTGTTAAATTTAGATGGCCATATCCACAGCATGAGGCCTTATGAAGAAAGCGAGGCTGCCCGTGCAAACCAAATACTTCCCACATTGACTGATATCACACAAATGCAAAGTGTACAAAGGTACACCAGAAATTTTGTTGTAAATATCTGTAATATTTTGAGCGGTATATGTTTTTTCATTACTTGTAAGTGATGGAAGGCTTAAGAGCCGGCACAGCTAGAAACTTGTTACATGTAAATTACCTGCAGTGCGACCAGTTAGGAGGCTGCAGAGCAGAGCCAGTTAAAATGCCTTCAGCGCCATAGCAGGTAAACAGTAAGTTGACACACTCCTTATGAGTGGGACTTGAATACACGCCAGTGTTCAACAGTTTTTTTTTCCATGTACGCCTGTAAATTGGTTTATTCCAGGTTAAAATTTGTCCTATGATGCAGCCTTCAGCTGACTTGTGTAAGTGACACGCTTCATGTAACAACAGAAGGGACGAGAGCATTCACCCGTACATTATGCATGACAGCTATCCTCCCCAGGGGGTATAACCCATTAACGAGCAGCTCCCCCGACCAGCCTGCGCGCTAGAGCGAGAGAGCGCTACTTCTAAGAGACGGAAAGTGACACGCAACGTGCCAGAGCCCAGAGCAGCGCACAGAAGAGGAGCGCTACAGAAGCTAACCCAGATATTTTTAAGTGACAGTTCTAAATCACTCACGAACCAGATTTCTACCAGATGAGTCTACATCGTAACGGAAGGGGGGGTCGATTGACGCATAATGCGTATTGACATTATTACTAAATATGACTTCACCTCATCTTCACGTGACGCCATGTCACCTTGAGCGGGGTTTGAACCCAAGACAACTCGCTACCAGAGCCCACCAGCACGCCCCTAGGCAAGGGGCACCCGAGGACATGGCAATTAAGGCCGTCTACACCAGTACGTCAGATTTCACGTGTCTATTATTCACCCCGTGTGCGATAGAAGCGAGCCAAGCAGCCCAGTGCAGCCCCTACACTTTCGGGAGCAACACAACCCGCATACAAGGAAAACAGCATTTCCAATCTCTCCCGATAGATTGCGGCCTTCACCGCTAAGGGAGGAGCTCCAGCCCAAAGATACCCGACCAGCCAAAAGGAGCCGAAGGGCCCACAGTCGGTCGTCCATATAGGCGAGCGCAGAGCTCCAAA
>NQII01000060.1:1327092-1499145 GCA_002778355.1 Clitarchus hookeri | reverse complement strand
AAAAAAAAAAAAAAAAATCAGGATAATCGAATTTACACATTTTTACAGTGATATTGGCTCCGAGAACCATGATAAAACACAGTACCTATCATACGTTTCAAAGCAAACACAAATCACGCACTGTATGTGCAGGATTTAAATTACTGTACTGTACTGTACTGTATGTAGTACAGTACACAATACTTTAACTGATATTTATGTTGCATCAAATGTAGTGTAATTCACGGCACATCGAGTATATACATCATATAGCCTGCACCGGCGCCNGTGTGTGTGTGTGTGTGTGTGTGTGTGTGTGTGTGTGTGTGTGTGTGTGTGTGTGTGTGTGTGTGTGTGTGTGTCGCTTCCTAAAGGGCACACAGACCCATCCTTGAGATGGCAGAGTGAGTTGAAAGTTTAGAATGCAATGGAGTAAAGACAATAACGGGACTTTAAATGAGGCAACCTGGCATTAAAACAATTCAGTACACTCCCCATTAAAAAAATAACCCTTAGAATACAAATGCAGAACCTAATGTTAACTTTAGCTGAAACACGGAAAGGACACATTTTAAAAAAGTCTAAATTCATTCATTCATTTCAAAGTTTGTGACAACAATAATGAATTTTACAAAAACTTAAGCAATCACCTCTATCTATAAGANCATTCATTCATTTCAAAGTTTGTGACAACAATAATGAATTTTACAAAAACTTAAGCAATCACCTCTATCTATAAGATTAGGCTGCTTTCTCATTCAGTCTCAATAGGCTGGGTTAAAAAAATCTTACATTCCTATACATCTTTAATTACTAGGAGCTTATTTAAATTTTACTGACTGACAAACACACACACGTTTGAAAATTCTTAAATGTTAAGTCTTTTGTAAACATTTAAACACTTGATATGAAAAAAAAGTAAAAAAAAGTTAAACCGTGCCTTTCTTAAAAAAGTCTTCCTTTTTTTTCGTTTGGCACCGGAATTTATATTTTTCTTTATAACACACCATGCTCAATTTTTTTTATTATTTCTAACTTTTCTGCAATAGTTAAAACTGTCCTTTTACACTTTGTTGACATGTTGCTGAGACGAATGCAATCCGATACATGATGCCACATTTGTAGATGTCCATTCTTGAATCAGTAAGAACAAGAAAATTACATCAAATGTTTGCAAATTCAAGCAAAACTATGAAAAATTGTGACACATGTATATTTAAGTTAAAAAAAAATATTTACACTCAATCACAAGAAGATTTTCCCATCAGTTATGTACAGTATCACTGTTATCAATCTACAAAGAACAATGTTCTCATGAATAACATGCCTAATTATTTGCAACATATTTTACACAACAAATAAAGGTTTTAGCAGCATTACCTTTTCCCCAAGGGCACGCAGCCGCTCTTTAAACATATTTAATCTGGTGTCCTGGTCCGNCATTCATTCATTTCAAAGTTTGTGACAACAATAATGAATTTTACAAAAACTTAAGCAATCACCTCTATCTATAAGAGTAGGCTGCTTTCTCATTCAGTCTCAACAGGCTGGGTTAAAAAATCTTAGATTCCTATACATCTTTAATTACTAGGAGCTTATTTAAATTTTACTGACTGACAAACACACACACACACACACACACATTTGAAAATTCTTAAATGTTAAGTCTTTTGTAAACACTTGATATGAAAAAAAAAGTAAAAAAAAGTTAAACCATGCCTTTCTTAAAAAAGTCTTACTTTTTTTTTGTTTGGCACCGGAATTTATATTTTTCTTTATAACACACCATGCTCAATTTTTTTTTATTATTTCTAACTTTTCTGCAATAGTTAAAACTGTCCTTTTACACTTTGTTGACATGTTGCTGAGACGAATGCAATCCGATACATGATGCCACATTTGTAGATGTCCATTCTTGAATCAGTAAGAACAAGAAAATTACATCAAATGTTTGCAAATTCAAGCAAAACTATGAAAAATTGTGACAAATGTATATTTAAGTTAAAAAAAAATATTTACACTCAATCACAAGAAGATTTTCCCATCAGTTATGTACAGTATCACTGTTATCAATCTACAAAGAACAATGTTCTCATGAATAACCAGCCTAATTATTTGCAACATATTTTATCCAACAAATATAAGTTTTAGCAGCATTACCTTTTCCCCAAGGGCACGCAGCCGCTCTTTAAACATATTTAATCTGGTGTCCTGGTCCGTGAGCAGTTCCAGGAGATCCTCTTGGTCCTTACGCATTTTATCAAGTTCTACATTTGCACCATTTAATTCTGCTAACCTCTCATCAGCTGTAGACACTTTCTGTTGTAGTTCAGTGACTTGTAGCCTCAGCTGTGACAGCTGGTTGCAAACAGAACAAGCAGTACATAATTAAGACTGGTTCAGAGTATAATGACAAAACATAAAAACATAAGATACATGAGCATTTCCTCATTGTCATGAAGCATATGTGGTGTGCAATATAAAAAAAATAGTGTGAACATTGATGATGTTACATACTAAAATAGTGAATGAATGAATATTCCCATTTGCAGTGAACTGATAAAGTTGGCATTACCTAAATGATTGGCATATCTTGAAATGAAGAAAACTTGAAGTGCACAATCTTAGAATATTAGAACTCAAACAACCTAGTAAGATTTGTATTAAAAACAAAAGTTTGTACTTATTAGCGTACTAGTTCCCAACTCGGGACACTCACCTCCTCTTCATACTGGTTCGGCATCTGTTCATCAGCTCTCAACCTCTGCTCCTGCTGACACACTAGGCTCATGGCCTGCAACCTGGAGTTCAGTATTTCTGTCTTCTCCAGACCTCCATTACTGGAAATATCTATTGTGTTCTCATTCTGCAAAAAGACTGTCTCAACTTCAAAACCATTTCACTCACATACTCAAATGTGGTACATAAAATGATGAGGAATCTTGGCATGTAAACTGGTAAGTTGTCTGGATTGAATTCTATAATATTGCTGCAGCTCACATGCCACCTGATTCCACCTCTCTGCTGCTTGGAGTGAGCAGCATGCAAGAGAGGGGTGAGATGCCCCAGCTAGAAAGATAAATTGAAAAAGAATTTTCCATGTGGCCAGACACCCTCCACTTCAATCACTTCTAACCTATTGCCATAATCTGTAGGTGCATGTGAAGGCGAGTAGCATCACTGACCGTGACCGCCACTGTAATTTTAGCCTTCACCTACTGGGATATCTCCATCAGCTAGTAGGGGCTCCGGTGGTGAAGTGGTTAGACTACTCACCTCCCTCCTAGGTGAAGCAGGTTCAATTCCCGGATTTTTGCACGTGGGAATCGNGGTGAAGTGGTTAGACTACTCACCTCCCTCCTAGGTGAAGCAGGTTCAATTCCCGGATTTTTGCACGTGGGAATCGTGCTGGACAATGCCGCTGGTTGCCAGGTTTTCTCGGAGATCTTCTGTTTCCCCTGTCCTTTCATTCTGGCGCTGCTCCATCCTAACCTTGCTTCACCCTCATCGGCTCTCAAGACCACGATGTTAAGAGCCGCCCAAATCTCTTCACTAACTCCATCAGCTAGTACTAAGCTTCATGTAAGAGGACATAAGTNTCGATGTTAAGAGCCGCCCAAATCTCTTCACTAACTCCATCAGCTAGTACTAAGCTTCATGTAAGAGGACATAAGTTTTAGCCCAGCAAGAGGCAGTGCTGGTGCAGCAATAAATCAATCTATTGGATGGTCAGAGTCCATCCTGGGCTGATTACAGCCAGAGTCTTCACTAGGGAGCATTTTGCCAATACATAAGGTCTCGTCTACTCTTAAGAATCCTTCCTTCACCCAGAATTTATGACACACTGGTTAGAAAGAAGGAAGGTATTTGGTGACTGCCTAGTTTGGAGCCCAATTAAATATGGCTACCTTACATCATTTGCATTGATGCAGTGCAAAGAAAGGAAAAATATGTACCTCTTTGCACCAATATGTCAAGTGAAGCTTAATACGTGATGTTACGATAGCGTGAGCAGGCCTAATTCGACTGCCAGCCTGAACACACCACCACTCATAAGCAGTAATCAGAACAGCCAGTTGTCGCAATCGAGACCTGCATTGCCCTAACCCCGGTAAGCAGGAATTCCCTCTACCAACGAGGGAATCAGGCCATGTTGCGTTATGCCACGCCAATATGAGGGCAATACAGAGTGGCAGCAGGGGTCTTTCTCCATGTGACACCGGCCGAGATGGACATCATAAGAAGCCTGCTGTGCCGACAGCCATAACTCGTAATACTTCATCAGCCTTTGGATACTTCTCAAGGTGAGACAATTACAATATACTAACGTGGCTCTCAGGAAGGTAGTGGGTGTAGTTAAATTAACAATGCTCCCCCAACCTTACAATATTTTATGTACTCTCCAGATGTTTCATTTTATAGCCATATAGTAACCTATAGCTTCTTATATATATTTACCATACATGCTCTACCATCATGAGATTCCCCCAACCTTAACAAGTATGGCTTGACCTCAACAAAGTACAACATTGGCAGAGGCTTGATTCTTCCTTACCCTCTCGCAGCCTTGCATTAGTTACTCTCCATCCACCCCTTCATTAAAATTAATTTTCCCACCCATCCACGCTTAAATTAGTATAACAAAATTAATAAAAAATTTGAAGCCACATAGTAATTCTTCCAATTACTTTTTACATGTAAATCATTGTAGCTGTTAAATACCAATGGCATTAGTACAATAATTAAAATATAAGATTAATCAGTTTTCAGTCATGTCAATGTAATGTACACACTAATACGTCTGTGTGGGTAGGTCGTGATTTATTTCCAATATGTAAATTTAGGCAGTTCAAGTAATATTTGTTTCTAATAGATAAATTGCCCATAAATAAGAAAAAAATTCCATGTATAACTTTAAATTAAAAAAAATAATGAGTAGAGCAGATATATAATACAAATGCAAATTTAAAAAGTAAATGCTTTTAGGATGTTATATTAAATATTAAAAGGGAAGCGTAGTAGTAATAATCCAGTATTGCATAAGAATTTGCACAATTATTAATAATTCATTAATCATAATAGTAGATAGTATGCGCTAGTTAGCCACCATATAGTTGCGAACTTTGTCGTTGCATGCACAGAGCAGCGTGACCCAGTTCAAAGGAATTGCTGTGCAGACACTGTCCATGGCACGCTCAGCGTTTTCGAGCAACATAAGAGCCGACACGGTTACGCCATGGCGTGGTGTGACGAGCTTTGATTCAGCACATGTCTCCTCCTCCCACCCATCCTCCTATATACTAATACCTAGTTATAAGTTAAAATAATCTCTCAGCCCCCACATCCCGATTTCCATAATATGCGACTTCTACACCCCCACCCCATGTTTCTTGCAACACTCCCAATCACAGGCCCTCCCCGCCCCATTGTATACCCATAAGTAGTTAAGTTATGACAGTAAATAAGTTATAATAATCCACTTAGTTCCAACTTTAAAGTTTTTCCCACACATCCAATTCCATGTATACCCACATGCAGTTATGCCATAAGTTAGAATAATTCTCCAAGCCCAGATTTCAAGATTATGACACACTTCTTATCAACACAAACACGGAAGGAAAGTATTCGTTAGAGCTAACCAGTTCTGTAATTCACGAACTTAGTCCATTACCCGCGGCTTTTGGATGTGCAGAAATGTGCGCCAGTCCTGAAGTAGATATGCAGACTGCTAAACTTGACGTGAGATTGAAGCTGGAGTGAGATGTTGAGGGAATTTTACGAAATAGGAATTATGCTACTGCTGACCCTTTTCAGCTCGCATCTGCCCCAGTAGAGTGTAACCTTACCCAGGAGGTCAATCTTACGTTTTGCGTAAGGTGCGGAGCAATCTTTGGGCCTCTGGCCGAGTGGTGACCCTTCTGTGCTCCACTGGCCTTGAAAGAGTTTCAGGCCATATTTCAATATGTTTTGAACTTTTGCTGTGGGTCCTTCTATGCGACACAGTACCTTGGAGGTGTAACACGAGTGTACTTGCCATTTTCCGACCTCCTTGGGGTAAGTCATGCATGCAGTAATTTTCCTTGTATCATATATTATTTCTGTTACTAAAGTGTGATAATCAAGTGTGTTATTACATGTTACCAAATACTGTGATCCCCACTCTCCTTTCTGTATAATTTCTATACCCACGTGAAGTCTGTATAATATGTACACAATTACTTTATGTTTAACTTATTTGAACTCATTGAATTTAACAGTGTCAAAAGATTCTTNCTGTATAATATGTACACAATTACTTTATGTTTAACTTATTTGAACTCATTGAATTTAACAGTGTCAAAAGATTCTTCAATATCACCTGATATTTAAATATCACTTGATATTTCTTTCTCCATTGCCACGCACACAGATGGTAATAAAAAAATTAAATTTAAATTAATTTCTATAATTTATACAGCAAGATTCATCCCGTCATCCCCATTCACAAATATTGAATAAACTCNAAATTTAAATTAATTTCTATAATTTATACAGCAAGATTCATCCCGTCATCCCCATTCACAAATATTGAATAAACTCACAGTTTCATTTTCATAGCAAATAAAAATAAATAAATAAAAATAAAAAAATTAAACAGCTCAGATAGAGAATTTACCACTTTTGGGAAAAATTCAAAACTAGGCATAATTTTAAAAGAAAACTTCGAAATAACTTACAGTCCCACAAAGAAAACCCAACTCAATAACCAAACATAATAAAACCTTCATTGAGTCACACTATTACTATCTAATACCTAGTATTCACTCCCATAGTTTATACAATATGTCAATGAATATTCCATTCATACTGTTTTTGTAAGTTTCGGATAGCCGAAACAGAACTGCAGCACCGAGCTCGGTGATGTCGCAAGTCTTTAGTCCCTCCAGAGGGCGGCGCAAGTAGCAGTGGCAGCATAACAGCTGTCATAACCATGCACAACAATCTCAGCACTGCACTTACAGCCATTCTGCAATCTGTTTTAAGCAGCTCGCGAGATATAAAATGATCCAAACCAGGTAACAAGCGTTTCTAATACTACACACCTCACTTACACGTTACCCTGCAGGCAACACACAAAATATACATTTGCACACCAACAATTTGCAATAAGCAGCTCCCATAAAACTAATTCAGCATGCTTAGACTTATGTTAAAACAAAATTTCCACTAAGAAAAAAATTTAAGTATTTGCTTTTGCTTACAAGATAAAAGAAAATTCAAACTTACAATTGTATGCTTTTTGTGCATAAAAATATGGATATATTGAATGTAACACAAGTCTCATGGGAGGCGTCCGCAGTAGAATTTAGATATTTTCTTCATCCAAAATAAATAATTCATTTTAAGTGCATTGAAGACTTTAGTCTCACTATTATGTTAAAATCAGACAAAAGTTCAAAAGGAAAACCGTAAAAGTTACCTTTATTTTAAAAAAATTCAACTATTTTCATGGCAGATAAATCTGAATATTAAAACAGCATAAGCTTTACATAACAAAAAAAATTAAACAAATAAAAGAACTAGTTAATCAATAATATTTTGCCATATATTTCTCCAAGAATTTGTTCCTAGTGTATCAAAAAATGTAATTTTATTAGATTAAAACTGTACATTAAAGTTAAGTTATTCTTACCATGTATACCTTCCGTNGTATCAAAAAATGTAATTTTATTAGATTAAAACTGTACATTAAAGTTAAGTTATTCTTACCATGTATACCTTCCGTTCTTCCAAAACAATTGATCCATAGGATGGAGCTGCACTCTTATACTGTTTACAAGTAATATAATAAAATACCTCCTATGTATCAATTACATCCCATCTATTTCCCTCCCATGCCAGCTTACATAGATTAAGATATAGGACTTTACATTCATTCTGTTTCCAATCATATTTGTAAACTAAAGTTGCCCAGAAAACTCTCAAAAGAAAATTAAAATTTCCGAAATCCTTGTCGAGAGGAGGACATCTCATGTCGTTAAGATGTAGAGATGTTACGAAAGCGTGAACAGACCTAATTCGACTGTTGAATGGAATAGTGCCTAGCCATGCATGACTGGGATGTTGTCAGACCTTATACTGACCATCTGACCATCTGAGTAACAGTCAAGCAAAGAAAAAATATCTCAGGGCATTTGATTGTGGCCAGATTATTAGGGTCATATTTATGGGGCACTCCATTCCCGAAGTCATGAAGGCACTCGGATTTTTATGGGCCACCATGTCAAGAGTGTGCAGTGAGTTCGTAAATTCAGGTAAAATCACAGTCGTCAGGGGGAAGACTGCCTTAGCATACAACGTATTGATCACAAGAGTCGCTGTAAGCTAGCTCAGTTGGTAACAGTGAATAGACAGGCCACAGTGGAGTAGATCATTTGCCACTTCAATGCTGGACTACAATGACCTATGAGCAGCCATACTATAAAGGTCTCCTAGATGGATGAGTTAAGGTACATACTGGTATACGCTCATGGCAGGGTACTAGTGTGATGGCAAGCATATGAAGCCACTTCATGGCGCAAGTTTGTGGGAACAAGATTTCCTTTGTGAGCCAGTCGTTGGCTCGTGTCTGGTTGGTGTTTCACTATTGACAGCTCAGGGTGGCTGGCAGACTTAAGGTCTGGGTCTGTAACTTAACTACCTATATTGTGTTCAATTCTGATTGGGTTACTCACTGGGCTATGTCGCACAGACACTCAACAAGGGGCCTTGTCACTGGTACTACAAGCTGGATGAGCTCGGCAATTCTGGGTCAGATAATATGGACAGTACAAGCGGTTGTTGGTTCGAGGAGGGTTCCAGCTAGGGTTCTGGACTGGCAGACATTGAAGTAGTTTACCCCGTACACTTACTACTGGTCAAATTAATGGTCTGGAAGAAGACTCTTGATGCTGCTGGTAGTGCGGAGAGCTTGAGAGACTCGCAGTGGCCGACTTATCAATGGAAGGGTGAGGCCCTGTCCAAGAATGTGTGCCGGGGACTTTTGACTACAGGACCAAAGAGTCCTTCAGGTGGAACAGTCAGTGGTGCTACAGTTTGATGTAGGGTTAGATGAACTTGATCTCTCGAATCACAGCATTGACAATAATCATGGCCAGTCACTGTGGAAAGGCATCAATGCAATTGGTAAGCCATTAAGCTAGTTGTATCTAGAGAATACTCTATTACTATGCTGGCTAAAGTGTAGTCGGAGGAGAAACAACCATCCCAGGAAAATTTTCACGGCATTGAGCTGATGAAAGCTGGGCACATGATAATGCAATAACCTGGTAGATTAGCCCTCCTTTGGTGTGGAGTGTACCTAATAGGGGACTCCCTCATGGCACATCAATAGGACTGTGTACCAAGGCTGGCTGCAGAATGTGTATATCTTTGTGTAAGTGGGTCCTTGGGTTAGGGGTCTCACTGATACCTCAAGTCCTATGCTCCATTGATGGGCGAGATTCCTTTAGGCATGTAGGTTTAGAAAAGATTTGAGTTAAAGTATTATTAGGGTATTTAGACAGGGAAGAGTTGAAGAGGTTAGGGTAGATGTAAAGCCTAAGCAAGGGGCTGAATCTACAGAAAAGCCAAGCAGTAAAACTTGTAGTTTCGCAGCTATCTGGATCACAGTGGTTCGCGGTGTACTGAAGTTACCAAAGGTACTTCCTGTATCTGAAGGATATTAATTACTAAAAGATAAGCTAATTTATAAAGAAATGATAAGACAGTAGTTTTGGTTAAGAACTAGATTTATTGCCCACGATAAAAACAACAATAAACAGACAACACACATTTTGATAGTGAAGTAGAATGATAGTCACTCTAATGCTAACAGATGAGAGCACCTAGTAGGACTGTTGAAAGGCAGCAGACAAAAATTTATGGGACTGAAACCAACAAGGACACACAAAAAAACCCTACACAATAATAATACCCTGGTGTAGGTTGTAAAGTGATGGTACCTAGATCTGATGCAATTTGAGAAAGAGGTTTAGGTAGATGGCGAGTGTGGATTGTACACTGTAGGTGCCCTGAACAGACTCTGGAAGATAAATTGTGATTGGAAGCTTGGATGGCACCAGCTGGTGTCTGGATCGAAGGCATCGCCGCAGTCATCAGGGCAAAAAGGGGTGCTACACTACTAGGCAGGCATAGGGATGTTGCGATACCACAAAAGTATCGATACCAGTATCGGTACTGATATCGGAAGGGTGGTATCTATACCCGTTCCGATACTAGTATTGAAACAAAAGTATCGATACTAGCATCGATTAAACCGAGTAAAAATAGTAACTGCCAAATTTATTTTTTATCAGCGATATCAAAGAAATAAACGATACGATAGTATCATTTATTTAAAAATAGAATGAAACATGTTGGGTGTGAATATGTTCTTCAGAAAAATTTCTTAACTACACCTTTAGAATAAGACCTTTCATAAGTCTCATATCAATAATTGCTAGTACATATTCCTAATTTTTGTTGTAATTATACTGTTTCACCCCCATCTGTACCCTCCATCATAATCATATTGACAATAAAATAAAGTCTCTCTACCTTAAAAGCACAAGTGGACGACGACCCTTTTAATGTAATGAATGAAACATGTGATTATTAAAAATAATACAAAACAAAATTGGAAATAAACACTGGAAGTATTTCCACACCAATCTTTTCGGAGGCGACATAATTTTAATAAAAAAAAAAACTGAAATTAAAACAAATAGACAATTAAAAAGTAAACTAAGTAAGATGTAACTTAGTCACTTCTCTTAACGCCAACGGTTGAGTGAGTGAGTCTGAGTGGACATGTAGCGTCGGCGTGGCCTGGGATTCCCTTCACTTCCCTTCACAGTAACTAACCGACCGTTAGTAAGTTACTAATAGTAACGGTTCATTAACCAGTATAGTCTACTTCTGAATTTATTTATTTCTTGAAAATTTAGTTTTTAAACAGAAAGGGAAAAATATTGATTCCTGTACTAAGTATCGGAACAAAAGTAGTAATATGGGTAGGTAGAGTAAAGGAAGGGAAAGTATCAAATGAATTACCCGGTATTGAATCAAAAGTATCGATACCAGTATCGTATCAGTGTATAGCAACATCCCTAGGCAGGGATCTCTAAATCAAGTGCTCATGAGTGTATAACACCCCAACCATGTTGACTATACAGAAAAAATGTCAACTTTCAGGACTCAATTACTCGAACATAGGACTTTTTTTTAATCTTAATGTAAGGCTCAGAGTGGCTCTTGTCAATAGGCGCAGAGGCCTATTGCCCTCCCAAATAAAATTTAACATGCTACAGCAAATACATGCTCTTTTATAGAACTTTCTTTCATAAACCAAACTAACTACATAAATTAAAGTAGTTTATAAAGTACTGTAACGACCTCCACATGGCAGCGGATTTTCAAAACACTGTTGAAATCAGTCTCAACATAAAGGAGTATTTGATAACTTATTTTTCAGAAGATCACAGTTTCAAAATTCTTGTGGGTATCTCCGTGGTTGTTTTGGTAGCTTCCTTCTTCCTAAAACTGTACTGTCACTGTCACAATATTAAGCTTAATCAAATTCATCCCTAGGTAAGATTCCACTGTGTCTCAAATATCAATGGTTGGACCGGATTAAACCTATCAGTCCCTCTCCTTTATGGTTTTGGTCCAAAAAACTTTAATTGGAAAGAAAACATACATAAAACTCCAATGCACTTTATGTATTTTAGTAAGGTAGGGAGGAGCTCCACTGTCCGTCTGTGGAGATTCTTAAAGGAAAATCCCTAATATAATCCATTCACGGTATCTTCGATACTTTTGAAAAGAACCTTTGAAAAATCACCCTAGGAGTTACATGTCCAATTGNTTAAGGGGAATCCCTAATAGTAAGGTTACTTCTGGCCATAAGGAAGCATTGTGACGGGCCCTCCCAAGGCTGCAATATGCATTCTCAAGTAGTTTAATTTCTCACAAATTAGATCTGTAACAGTAGGATATTATTGCATGCAATGAAAGCCAATGGATTAAACTACAGATGTCGCTTTGTAATTTTTTTCCTTTTCCTTCCAGCAGTTACAGGGTATAGAAACCTGTCACTTTACAACAAAATTAACATTCCNATTATTGCATGCAATGAAAGCCAATGGATTAAACTACAGATGTCGCTTTGTAATTTTTTTCCTTTTCCTTCCAGCAGTTACAGGGTATAGAAACCTGTCACTTTACAACAAAATTAGCATTCCTGGCAATAAGAGCCTTTTCCAGCAAACATGTCATACTATGGATGTGTCTGTCCCACTTTTTACCGGTTCTCAGTTTGGTTCCAGTTCTTAAAAATAGGTTCTCGGTTCTAGGTTTTTCTATCAAAAGTGTAAAAAAATACTTTGTAAATTTTTAAAAATATGGTTTACCTGTGATTTGTGTATTTTGGCAGAGACGAAATTGTACAACTCACTTTCNGTTGTAAATTTTTAAAAATATGGTTTACCTGTGATTTGTGTATTTTGGCAGAGACGAAATTGTACAACTCACTTTCAATGAATGAATATTTGTTAAGTGTGTGTTTAAGTTTGATGTTTATTTTGACTCGCCACGAGAAATTAGTTTTTCACACAATTAATTTGCATAGAATTCATTTTTACTCTGAATAGCAAAATATTACCACACTTTAAAAACCGTTATTTGTTTTTTATCTTGGAAAATATAAGTAATATCTCATCTAAGTTGAAGAACTACTGTNACACTTTAAAAACCGTTATTTGTTTTTTATCTTGGAAAATATAAGTAATATCTCATCTAAGTTGAAGAACTACTGTCTGTATATTTTTGGTACTAATGCCACGTGCAAACTTGCGGCAATAAAATCTTCTTAACCTCAAAGCACTTTGTTTAGGCCATAGATGCTTTACCATTTTGTAATGACCATAGTTTTCACTGATGATGTATAAACAGTTTACATATATGCCATCTTCCTGTGATCAACCTCTCAAGTAGTTCATTGGAATGATGGTGGTATTACTAGTGTTGATAGCGTGGAAAACCAGGATTCAGCTACATCTATGGCAGTTTCTTTTAGAATGTGGCTGGACAGACTTGTTTGTTTACAGTACCAAAATTGTGTTTGCGTGACGTGCTGTTTTCCTGGTGAATAAATTTTACGTAAAAATTATTATTGTACGTAGTACGAATTTGGCAGGAACGATGTTGGCTGCTGTTATAAATAAAGCAAAAGAACTGAGAATATAACTCCGATTCTCGGTTACGGTTCTCAAGGCTAAGAACCTGCGGAACGAGAACCGAAACCAACCCATCCTTACACATACCTATGCAAGTCATAATGAAAGTTATTGCCCAGGAAGCAGTCATTAAACAAGTTCTCACAATTTGTGCTCCTTTGAGAAAATATGAGTCCATGTCTCCCACAGGGCTTAAGTATTAAAAAAATAATTCACCTACCCATCAATAAAGCTAACCAAGTAAAAGCTACACAATGGCAAAGACTGTGTCTTATACCATGTAAGCACTCCTTCCACCACCCAAAAGATTACAGCTTACACTAACCAACTGTTTGATTTGTAAACAAACAGATATACAAAAAATCCCAATCAAAGGTAAAAGATGCAAACTTCACATACTCCCTTCAAAATTATAACGCCCAATATTAAAACAAAGCAAACTGGAAAACACAAAATGTAAATTTTAAAAAAAGTTAAGATTTTATTACATTGTTTAATAAAAGTTTCTGATTGCTGCATCAAACTGCAACTACAAGTACCATGGAAAAAAAAAAATAAAATTACAAGATAATACTGACCAGTTTATGAAATAATGCATCTTCAGGATTGTGCTGGTGAGATAGTGGGTCCTGGTTTGTGTCCTGTTGCTGACTGGAATTAACTGTTCTACTGTCTGTATTCAGCCCTGCAAGTGCCTGTGCCCTCAGCAACTTATTCTCATCTCGCAGCTGAGATACAGTAGCCATCAGTTCTTCTATACATGCCTGCAAGTGATATAAAGCACCAAATGTCAGTTTAAATCTATTATGAAGGTGCATACATAGAGGCAACCAAATGTGCTATCATACAACAAAAGCTACTTGGAACTTTGCGATTGCCTAGAATAGAACACAATAATATGCTAATTATACAACAAAATCATACAACCATTCTGGTTACCTTCACTATGCTTTATTTTTGTACAAAGCCGATACAATATAGTTACCCTGATAAATGTGTATTAGAGAAGCTGTTTTTGAATTTATATAATTAAATCTGCAAACTTTTACAGTAATCAACATCAATATACATATACCGTGCACATACAGGATGGGTATCAATTTGGATGACCGACTTGGGCCCAGGAAAGGATGGGGAAGTGCATGTCATGTCACTAACAACACCTCAAAGAAACTTTACAAAGATATGTCACAAAAATCTGCACTTTTCATAAAGAAATATAGTGTATTGTATTTAAATACCCATCATAAAAATCTTCCCTTTTCATAATAATAATTTTTTTTTAATTTGAAGTTTAATGTGCCACCCAACAATATTAACCATTAACTAGTTGACACGCACATACAAACATACAAAAAAGAAAACAATAATTGACAAATATAACAAATACACAAAAATGATCAGAAATAAAGACAAGTACATAAAGAACAAACAATAATAAATATTACAAATACACATTAAAAAATCAACACAAATTAGGACAAAACCACACACATGAACAAATACACAAACATTCTACACAACTATAGTACAAAAACATAAAAAATAATAAAATTAATGACAATTAATAGTTGAGTGCCCAAAATAATTAATGACACAATCAAGTTAATTTCAGATAATTGGCGCTCTATCTATTATAATGCTTGAATAGCTCAATAAATTTAATTTTCTTTCCCATAAAGGGATCAAAATCAACAAACAATTTGTTATAATTTGAAACACACCTTTTGACTAAATCATTTCTATTATTTAAAGTACAAAGAGTATTCAAAATTCTACGCTTATAATTCAGAATCTTTAAACACTAACAACAGAACAAAAAAAAATATAAAATCTTGTCTGACTTTCAGAGTCTGGGTATTATATTTTTTTGCTGCATATTATAATTGAAATATAAATTATTTAATAAAAATCTACAAANAGTGTGAAAGTAAAGAATTTACTAAAAATTATGTATCTATAAAATCTTGTCTGAATTTCAGAGTCTGGGTATTATATTTTTTTGCTGCATATTATAATTGAAATATAAATTATTTAATAAAAATCTACAAAAAATAATTTTTTTAATTTTTCTTTGAACACTTTCCAGTCTCCTCGAATCAAAGGTGGTAATGTAATTCCAACTGGCTGAACAGTATTCCAATTTATATTGTACTAAAGAATAATATAAACACAATAATGGTTCAGGTGAAGAAGCAGAGTAAGTAATAAATTTAATTAATCCTAAAGTACGAAACGTATTACTAATAAGATTATCTACATGGTAATGGAAATTTAATTTAGAATCTAGTATCACGCCCAGATCACGAACATAATTAACTCTGTTGATTAATGATTATGAACCAAAAATTTATATACAATTGGATTAGTTTTCCTCGTAAATGAGATACACATGATTTTCTCTAAATTAAGTGACATAGCATTGTTGGTACACCAATTATAGACAAGCAAAGATGTCTTCTTGCAGCTGAGCACAATAATATTTTTATAAATTTTCAAATCCGCATATAGAAGTGCTTGAGAATTATTTATAGCACTAATAATATCATTGATAAATATATTAAATAACAATGGTGATAGTGTTCCAACAAGTACAACATCATAAGATTAATTAAAATGAGATGAAAGTGAAGTTTCTATTCTCACTACAAACTTTCTTTCAGAGAAATAACTAGAACACCATTTGACATAAGTATTATCTAAACCTACTGCTTGTAATTTTTTCAAACTTGCCGAGCGTTGACAAGTATAAACAACTATACGTAAATCAAAATATATTGCATCAATCTGATTTCTGGATCTAACATCTCCATATCAATCCTTAACAAATTTGAATAAATTAGTAGAAGTTGTTTTACCAATTTGAAATCCATACTGACTATCTGATATTAAATTTTTTGTATAAAATGTACGTGCATATGAATTACTTTCTCAAATACCTTTGAGAAACAACAAAATAATGATATAGGTCTATAATTATTAACATCATGTTTATTACCTTTCGTAAAAATAGGAACAAAAATTGCTTTTTTCCAAAAGCTTGAATAGACACCACAAAATAGACTAAAATAAAAAATTTGAGTTAAGAGTGGAACAAATATAATAGCAAAACCTTTGATTATAAAATTAGGAATTTCATCAATCCCGTTTGCCTTACTGTTTTTAAGTCTTTTTATTGCCCAAAGAGCCAAACCTTGAATAATTATCGGAGTTGGTAGGTGCAAATTATCACCATAACAGCTACATTGAGAATTAACACTATGAGTTAACTGAACATACACTTCTGAAAAATGTTTGGCATAAATATTGTTAAGGGCTTCAGAATCTTGAACCATTGTACCGTTAGATAAAAATGTTATTTTCTCTCTGCAGTAGTTTTTCATAATTTTACCATATTTCTAAAAATTTGATGGATTACTTTTCAAATTATCATTAATATTGGCTTACCATTTGTTCTTATATATTTAAATTTTTTCTTTCACAGCTCTCCTATACTTAGAAAAGCGAGAATAATTATAGTCAGTATTTCTTTAGTATAACCTAAATAAATGTTCTTTAATTTTTAAAATTCTAATTAGATCTTTTGAAAACCATACAGGATATTAACATTTTGAAATTTTAACCTATGGGATAAACTGGTTGATAAACATTTGAGAGTTGCTAATAAGGTAATCTACCATTTGGTTGACATCTTGCATATTATACAGGCTGATTCTAAAATCATGGGACAAACATTGAGGGGTGGTAGAGCTCACTAAAACAAACAATTATTGTATAGCAATATATGGGCGAAAGTGACGCATTGAGGCACAAACACAAAAACATAACACATTAACGGAAACATAAAATGTTCATTAGCAGCATACTTAACGAGTGATTCCGTACAGAAAATGTTAAAACAGTTGCTGGAAATGCACCCACCAACAGTAACGCATGCTTGGCAATCTCTACATATGGCGTGATTGGTTGACAATAGTGGCGCGCGTGAAATACCCGGCGTATTTGAATCTGTTCGTCAATCACTCCACTGACGCTACTAAGCTTGCATTACTGTCGGTGGTAGCAATTTTGAGCAATTATTATAAACATTGCTGTAAAAAGGCATTTAGCGGCGACGTAAATAAACAATGTGTTGCATTTCGTGTTATTTTTGTGTTTGTGCCTCAACGCGTCACTTCCGCCCATATATTGCTATACAATAGTTGTTTGTTTTAGTGAGCTCTACCACCCCTCAATGTTTGTCCCATGATTTTAGAATCATCCTGTATATAGGGCTCCAATCAAAAGTACTAAAAGCTAAAAATAATGATAAGTAGTCTCCTGTTTTATAATTCCTGTTTTAGTATGAATTGTTACTTTCTTTACAACTTTCAGACCCAACTTTGCAGTAACAGAGTAAAGCAGGATGATACTCATCTTCCTCTACAATAGGATCCTCGGACTTAGTCAAGTAATTCAAAATGTGGCTTAGTATAATTAAATTTCTCTAAATTAAGAAAACTCATATTTTTCTATAAGGATCTGCCCTTTTTGTTTATTATAATAATGAACAATATTTTGAGTGTGAAATTCACTCCAATCAACACCAGGAACATTAAAATCACAGATTATAATTATTTGATGAGCATAACCGAGCAATTTAGAATCTGGGAAGTTAACGTAATCATTAAAATCACTTACAGATAACTGTGGAGGAAGATAAATATTTCTGATCAAAATTCTTTTTGCATTATTGTTAGTGATTTCAACCCAAACAGACTCAATGTTATCTTTTAGAAAATCAAATTTTTGTAACATGCGAGGATATTTAGATGAATTTACTGCTATAAGAACATTGCCTCCTCTCACGAGGTTAGAGAAGTTAGGATCACTATCTTTGCGAAATATATGGTAATTATCCAAAAAATAGTGAGAATCCACACAATTACTACTAAACCAAGTTTCAGTTAAACAAATGACAAAGTAATCAACACTATTAATATTTTGAGAAAACAAAACAGATTTTGTTCAAAGACCCCTTACATTTTTATAATAATTATCAAAATCATCCTTCCCTGGAGTCATTCATAATTAATAACGGCACCTCCATTTGCCTCAACAGACATTTAAACAAGATAATATAGGTAGATTCAATTACGACTCCTCCAGCCGTCTCACAATTATTACTGATAACAGAAGGCTGATTCTCATTCCAGTGCCATTAAATTAGGAGACTTTGATGCGCTTGTTGCATCAAACAGTTGATCGTTCTGAAGCCTGCCATAAAATGGGCTAATTAGGCAGTCTGTTTGCCAAAACATCGTATGAAAAATACATTCATAATTGGTTTCTGCCATTGACGCACAGAAGGAGGAATATGAGTCATACATAGTGTTTAATTTTACAGAATTTTTAAATTTGAAAGTTTGGGTTCATGATTGATATATGTAACTATATCATTCTCCAGTACGTCAGGAGCAAAACAGGAAACAAAGATAGCCTTCATGCAGGATTTCACCGTTTTTGGGACTATTTTTATATTCACATTGTTCCTCACACCAAGTTGTACTTGCTTCTGCGCCGCAGCTGGCTTGGATGCCAGTGACCCACTTACGGCGGTGGACTTTGTTCCACGTCTGCGGACCTCCATAAATCCGTCCGCATCAGCGGCTGGCTGTGTAAACATTTCCTGCTGACCTGTTACTTTTGTTGCCAAGCGAGATGGCCCCGCGATGTCGTTACATTTTTCTCCAAAAACTGAGACTTTTGGTTGTTGGACAAATCAAGGCTAGCGCTAGAAGCAGACGCCAGACTATTAGCAATTACTTTGCTATAGGATTTTTTAGACTGTGAACGTGAAACCCCTACTTGTGAACAAGAAGCACATGAATGTTTTTCTTTGTTTGTTTGTGCACTTTCAAACATAGTCCGAAGCAATGCATTATCATTCTTAAGTTCACTAACCTGATTTGATAATTCATCTATTTTAAGACATAATGCCTCAAACATAGATTTCACACTGTTGTCCATCTTCTCCGTAGGCGTGCTAGACATGTCCGCTAAACCTTCCACTTCCTCTACACTGTTAACAAGCGTCACGTTAAGCGTTTGCCCAATGTTTTTTTTAATCCTTGTCAGAAGATTCAGTTGCTCTGTTCACCTTATTACCACGTTTAGGAGACGTGAAACTAAACATCGTTGATTCATCACTACAGTCTTTACACTCGTAAATTTTACTTTTGTTTAACATATTAAGCAACGCACACTGAACATGTAAGCAGGTTCCACAAATTCCCCAACATTTAATAAATTTCTGCTTTCCATAAAACGGATTACCGCATAATGAACAAATATCCGAACAAGGGGGCATAAAATTACCCCAAAAAAAAACAAAAGGCAAGTACGAGTAGTGAAACATATCCTCCTCCTAGAAGTGCCAATAATAATAATAACAATAATAAAAAGGTAACAAACATGATGTTAATAATTATAGACCTATATTTTTATTATGTTGTTTCTCAAAGATATTTTAGAAGGTAATTCATACACTCACAAATTTTTACACAAAAAACTTAATTTCAGATAGCCAGCATAGATTTCAAATGGGTAAAACAACTAATTAATTTTATTTTGTTAATGATCTAAATGGAGATGGACATCTAGAAATCAAATTGATGCAATATATTTTGATTTACGAAAAGCTTCTGACGCTTGTCAACACTTGGTAATTTTGGAAAAATTAAAAGCAATGGGTTTAGATAACACCTATGTCAAATGGTTTTCCAATTATTTCTTTGAAAGAAAGTTTGTACTGAAAATTAAATCTTCACTTTCATCTCATTATAATGTATCTTCTGATGTTCCACAGGGTGGAACACTATCACCATTGTTATTTAATATATTCATAAATGATATTGTTAGTGTTATAAATAATTCTCAAGCACTTCTGTGTGCTGATGATTTGAAAATTTATAAAAAATATTAAAGACTTGTACAGTTGCAGGAAGACATTTCTGCTGTCTAATTGTTATACGAATAATGCTGTATCACTTAATTTAGACAAAACTATGTGTATGTCTCTTACAAGGAAATAAAATCCAATTGTATATAAATATTCTGTGTATAATCATGTAATCAACATAGTTGATTATGTTCGCGATCTGGGTGTGATAGTAGATTCTAAATTATATTTCCATTACCATATAGATAGCCTTATTATTAATTCTAGTTGTACTTTAGGATTAATAAAATTTATTACTAACCCTGATTCAACACCTGTAACATTATTGTGTCTATATTATTCTTTAGTTCAATCTAAATTGGAATACGGTTAAGTCATTTGGAATTACATTACCACCACTGATTCAAAGAAACCAGAAAATGTTCAAAAAAATATTTTTAACATTATATTTAATAGATTTTCACTAAATAATTTAGATTTTAATTCTAATATGGAGCTCAACAGATATAATACCCAGACATTGAAAGTCAGACGAGATGTTATAGATGCTTTATTTTTAGTAAAGGAGGATCCAGTAATACCCCGCGCCGAAAGGCGGAGGCCGGGTGGGGGCCGGGTGGGGGCTCGCCAGGAGCACCACGCCGGGACGCGAAGTTAGTCAGCCGTGTGACAGGAGTAGCGTCAGTCGTGTCGAACCAGTCGTATCATGAGTAGTCAGTCTTATCACATGCCGAGAGGCGGCAGTCAGATGGGGGCTCGCCAGGAGCACCACGTCGGGACGCGAAGTGAGTTAGTCGTGCGATAATGAGAACGGAAGTCGAGTGGTGGCCTCAACGAGGGGCGCCACGCCGAGAGGAAGTAGGCAGTTGGAAGTCCGCGCCGAGAGGTGGCAGTCGGGTGGGGGCTCGCCAGGAGCACCACGCCGGGACGAGGGAGTCAGTCAGTCGAGTGAGTCAGTAGAGCCAGTCGTGTAGAGCCGTCAGTGATGTAGAGTCAATTGTATCGTGGAGTCGACAAAAAGAGAACCCGGAACAGTCAGTCGTGGAGAGCAGTCATCGAGGCCGAAGGATCAGCCCTGGAAGAAGGAAGAAACCAGCTGTGTCCACAACATCAAGAACGAGTCAAGGCCCGTGAAGGGCCACCCAGCTTGCCGGACCTCAACCTACCGCCGGAACACCCACAACTACAAATACAGCTAAGTACCAACGTCGTCGCTCAAGGGACCTTCCCCGACGCCTAGCGTCGGGGAAGGTCCCTTGTGTCGGGGAGTGCTTTAATTCGCCCTTAAGGCTCCCAACTCGCAGGGTACCGTCTCGGAGGTGTCTATATTTGTATTGTTCTTTTAAGCCAAATAAAAACTTTATAAACTGAAACACTGAGAGATGTTATTGTTTACCCCCTATTCAACACCCAAGGCGCCCATAGTCTGCACCAGAGAGGCAACTCGTAACTTACGAACCATCCTGTATACCGTAGGTGGCAAGTAGAGTCATTACATATTATGCAGAATTTTGAATTAACCAAACTCCAAAGCATGTAAAATTCCATTCTTATGTTCAGGGGCTAATAAAACTCTGATTTACATAGAATTTCAAATTAACAGAGTTTGAATTAACGAGGTTTTATTGTAGTACCGCTCAAGAAGAGAATCGCAACTATTTGTGGCCATAATAAATGTAACAAACTTATTTTTCTACCCATTTCCCTTGAATTTTTCATTTTTTAAACTAAATTTTGTATGGTTCCTGAGAAAAGGGTCGTTACTTCGAGAGGGTCACTATTTCCGGGGTCATAGAATCGAGAGTTGACTGTATTTTGGTCCCTTCAATTTTTTATATATAATGGTTTTACCTTGTACACAGTTTGTTCTGAGCGACAGTGAAGGGAGCCACGTTAATTACAACTGCATTAGGGCACCTAACTTTTACCTCTCCTGTGTCCAGTGTATATAAAACCTGCAAAGGATGATGTGATGGATCTGTGATAATGAGTTAACATTTAAATAACGTAATTTTACTGCAAGACGACAGTGAAAATTTAGTTTGTACTTGCTAAAATTTGCTCAGTGCACTGTGTTTAGGCTTTCTTTTGGCTACATGGGGAGGACCCATGCCCATCTAGGGTATACTGTAATTTCTCTCAGAAGGCATCAAAATATTACAATAAGTTAATATTTCACTAAAACAACATGTTATTCCATTCTAGAAACATTAGAACACAGACACAACAATTTTTGAGTTTTTTGGGGTTAAAGTCAACCAAATAAGTCAAATTTGATATTGCATCAATTCACAAGAACCATTTCAATGTACTTCAGCAAATATAACAAGAAATGTTGTTGCTATAGTTGGACAAAAACAGCTCAAGTAAAATTGTAATACAATTTTTGCATATAAGAGGCAGGGGTGGGTCAGAATATGTACAAATTTAAATAATGACCACTTCAAAGTAACAAACATTTTCCTGGGAACAGTGAAAGGTTGTAGTTTCGAAAACTGACTGCATATCCATGTTACAGCAACCTTTGTACCATGCCAAAATACCTCTAGTCCCAACCACACTTCAAAATCTTTCAAAAAATTGTGTCAGTCCAACAACAAAAATGAAATCAAGCTCTACTGGAATAAATGGACACCATCATCTCACCTGAGCTGAATTCTTTTCATCAGCAAGTGTATTCACTGTAGCGGTGAGATCTTGAAGCCTGCGGTCCTGCTCTCTGATGAGCTCTTTGTACTGCAGCATCCGGTTGTTTTCTGACAAGGAAAGCTCTGCTGAACCATTCACCAGGTCATTCTGAGGCTTCAATGTAACCGCCTTTAAAATCATACCTTCATTGGGGGAAACAAAAATCATCACAATGCATGTGTATAAATACAGAAAACTAGATAAAATAAATGTGGTCACTGTTATTTATGCCATGAAAAAAATTATGTATTTGGTAAGAAAAATCAACAGATGTCAATTTTTTTCTTTAAATGTACATTTAAGTTCTTGTATTAGAATTAAAAATTAATTATATTAATTTAAAACCTTAAACTGTTCTAGATAAATCTGAAATAGTATGATGTATGTTTGTCAAGACTATAAATGGACACACAACTATCATAATTATTATTTAATTTTGAAAGTAAAAACTAATTTGTACTGCAGCAACAGATTGTTTTCTGACACAAGCGAGCACAATAAATTCCTACATTTATTCAATTATTCAAATTACAATTGCAAGTCAAGACATGCAAGCGAGCACATGCAGGAGTTCCCCAGAACCCAATATATAACAAATACGTGCTTCACTCAATAAGTTCAATTATATGGTGTGCTATTAATGTACCATGAATAAAATTATGTTACGATAATTATTTCATTGCAAAATATAATTACCTATTACCTGCTACACTGATAGTGACCTATTGATCATGTATTACGTATTTGGTGAGAAAAATCAACAATGATGCAAATCTTTTTTTCTTTAAAATGTAAATTACAGTTCCTTATGAGATGGAGGGGTGGAACCAAGTTTGTGCACACCTTTGGACCTTCCTCTATGGACCCCCCTACCTCGCCTCCCCTCCCCCTGGGAGGAGATGCGAGGACCAAAGGGGCAGGCTTTTCACCTTTTTGGCCTGGAATCTGCACTTTTTGACCAATTGAGTTGGAATTTGGTGCCAGGATTTCATTTTAAACCCTCATTGCCACTATTAGAGGTTAGGCCCTTGGGGTAAGTACCCCTACCATACTTGAGTACCATAAATTTTTAGCATAATTATAGTACAAAGTAACTTTGCCCACTTTTTGTAAATCATAATTATGGTGTTTATTGTAGTAATTTTGGGATTTATACCACAATTTACTTTACGTGGTGCCAGTTTTCCAATGGGATACTGCAGGTTCATGCCGGACCAATGGATCACCTGAAATTGTGCTAAAATGGTACAAATGTACCATAAATTTGTATTTTTGCAGGTTCACAAGATGCAAGCGCCAATAGGCGCAAGCGAGCACCTGCAGGAGTCGCAGATTTGAAATGTGCGAGCAAGCGCCATTAAGCACGAGCTAGCACAATAAATTTCTATATTCATCTAATTATTTCAATTACAATTGCAGGTCTAAATGTGCACGCGAGCACCACTAGGCACGAGCGAGCACATGCAAGAATTCCCTGGAACCCAATATATAAATAAATACCTGCTTCACCCATTAAGTTCAAATACATGATGTTTTATAAATGTACCATAAATAAAAATATCTTATAATAATTATTTCATATCAAAATATAATCACCAATTATCTGCTACACCGATGGTAAACTAGTATCTATCTAGAGAGAAAAATTAACAATGATGCAAATTTTTACTTTAAAATGTACATTACAGTTCTGTTAGAATTCAAAATTAATTATAACAATTTAAAACCTAAAACTATTCCAAATAAATCTGGAACAGTAGGATCTATGACTGACAGACTAGAAACGCACACACAACTCTCATAATTATTATTTAATTTTAAAAGTAAAGTCTATCTCTGTTCTGCAAATAAGGGTAATTTTTTTAAATTTTACCTAAATAAAACGTGGATGGTTCTAAACAGATTCTTGGCAAGTATACACAGTTCACTTGCACAGTATATACTCAAATAAATTTATGCTGAGTGCACCAAACAATATGCAATATAGATTCACAACAGATCTCTTCTGTCACAGAAACCTAGTATTTGGATTAATGGAACTTTATATCTTATTTGTATCTAGTCAATAACTAGGTATCTGTGTGTAGTCAATGCTCCCCTGCCTTAACAGCTCAAGTAAGCTGTGTGCTATTTCTGTAGTCTCCATGTGATGGGATCCAAACCACTCTCTGGCAACATGAAAAACAGTGAGAAGTTGGGTATGAGTGACAGTACTCCAAATGCTGGCCTGCAACAGGGTTCCACTCCTTTGCTGTCTGAGTGTGGCAGCATGAAGGGAGGGGTAGGATATCCTGGCAACAGTGAAAATATCAAGGATATGGATACCTATTTAACTTTACCTCTCCCCATATTCTCAAAAGGATTCAAAGTAGAATACAAAAACCGATGCCATCATTTTGTCCACTACCACCGACATACAGTTTGATAGATCTTATTTGATACATATTAACAGGAAAGTTGCATGATATGGTTAGTGCTAGTGTGATTCACTATTCATTACAGATTTAGCCTACCAGACAATTTGGCCCCAAATCCCATAGGGAATTTTAATTAGCCTGCAGTTCACAGTCTTGGCTGAGAGGCACACTGGCCAAATAGATCAAAGAAGTAAGTGTGTTGCATACACCTTATGTTGACGCACCATGGATGATGTCCATCATCCCTTTCGGGACTTCGCTTCAGGTGCACTCCCCACATGCTAAACCACGCCATTGCCAGACTTCCGCAACATGTCAGCTTCATCGCCTCAGAGTGAGCCCGCAAGTCTGCTACAGTCTGGACGCAGGCAACCTCTGCTGCACGTGTGCCTAACTTAGTAGCCTGGTTGCATTTTGCCCCTTAGACTAACCTTACAGACAGGTTACCGAATGCTCATCCCACTCGTGCAGCTGGGAAACAAGCTCTCTCTTCTCCATTGCTCTTCCTCCCTCACTTGCCCCCCGGCCGAAAGGTATAATCAGGGCTTCCACAGGCCCCTCTGGGCAGTTTGTTTTCATCTGCCTAGCAGATCTACATACAGGAAGACGTTTGGTTGCTGGGCAGTACGGTTAGCAAGACTCACATGCAAGACAGTCTACCATGCTCTGTGCACTAGCCTGTCTGTCAAGTCATTCCTCCCAGTCTAAGGATAGGGAGTTCATGCTGCCATGCTGATAAATTTATGCCTGGAACCTAAAGCTTTGCTGTCAGGGGGTTGCCCTCCCCTGCCATTCCTGCATGAGTGATTGACTTTCTTGGCAGTCAAGTTACCGCCACCCTTCAGGCATCCTGGGAACAGCCTATTCTCAAAAAACCCAAATAAACCATACCTCGGTCTTTTACCATTCTGTTCACCTAGTTCTTACCCAGCAATCCACCACACCCTTCGGCTCCGACATTTCATTCCCATAGCTCTTCAGGATTATACCGACCACATTGGTAAACCGCTCTCTACCTGTCTGGGAGCCTGATTACTAGCAATAACACCGCTTGCGTGGGCACTGCTGGGGCTGAGAGTAAACCCTAACTACGAAACCTACCTTGAAGGAAACTTAGTTACCAGCAAAAACACTGCTTCTCCGGACTCTCCAAAGAGTTCGTGTGCTTCCCAACACTCCTTGGGGTATGTGCACATTCTCAAGTTGGAAATGTTACTAGACTCAGCTGAGCACCTGGCTACCAATGTAGCGCCACTTCTCTGAAGAGCACAAGTTGGGGAGAAGGGCTCGCCACCATCAGGTGGATGGACACCCTCCAATGGGAGTGAACTGATCATCAGGAACCGTCACGAGAGAGAGACTCCGGCTCTCTGGAAGACCCACCCTTCCTTGATACACAGTTTAGGTCATCTTGACAATCCTATAGGTCTTGCCTAAGCTGAACCATTTACCTCGCCACATGCCTCACCATAGAGCAGGGAGGACAAAGGCTGAGAAAATAGCCACTGTCCAGGTTTGTTAAACTGTGGAACAGGAGGCTGACTTTCAAAAAGTCTATACTCACTTGCATGAGGATGCTGCTCGTCTATGGACTGGAAATTACTCAGCATCCACCACCTGGAAGACTCCATCCAGGACCAGAAGTTCCAGCACAGTAGCTTCTTACCATCCAGGGTGCTTTAACATTCCAAGACCAGTATCACCCTTACCAATGACCCCACCTAAGCTCCGTCCAGAGCCCATCAGGCCTACACCAGTTGCTGCCACAAAGTGTAAACTAATGTTCCCGACACATCTGCCAAGTGCTACGCCTGTTAGTATGTCAACTGCATTTGCTCCTACAGTGCTGCTACTCACCCCGCTTCAATCACTGTACCTCCAAGAGCAGAAAGGCGAGTCATTGAGATACCACGGAGGGACCCCAGCCACTAAAATACCTTGTGAATGGAGCAACAGCTTTCAGGCTCCGAGGAGGAAAGAGGTTTGGCATCCCTATCGACCCAGGTTGTGCGTCAATGTTACATCACATGTCTTCTGAACATGATTATGGACTGGAAAAGTTCTTTGGACCCAATGCATCTGGTAGAGGAGTAGAGGACTTGTTCCTTTGCCCTTACACATTGCACTACCTGATTGTACAGACACTTCAAGCTTTGATCTGTTAAAAAAAGACACTTGAAACAGGAGAAGTGCGAAAGTTGAGTTGCCTACTTGTTTACGGGATTATATTCTCTCATGAGTGACATCCTGCCACAACCACCCACAGGTATTACTCTAGCTTCTATTTCTGTCCCAGATACGACACAGGAACCCAAATAGGTGCATCCTCATTCAAAACTTAGTCAAGCATGCCATCCAGTCTAGACAAAAGATGATTATAGATAGTAAAATTAGATGAAGTCTTGGCCAAAGTAAACAAATAATAAAAATATATTTGTGAAATGGGCTCCACATTATGTAGGGGTAGGCCTGCCCACAGCAGTCAAGAAATCCCAAGTCTACCTTGTCAGCCATTTCCCTATGCTGACTTAAACTCCAAGAGAAGGCAACCAGAAAGAGAGAGGAGAATCCTGAGAGCAAATTTTACCAAACAGAATCTACAAGGAATTCTTTGCAGTCCTCAAAGATTATCCTAGTTACTTATCATGTTACCACTTAATTTGAGTATGCTCACATGCACCTACCTAAAAACTCTAGACAGATGTTTCACAACTTATAGCTTTCATAAGATGTAAAATAAAACAACGTATCGTACAAAGACAGAGCAACGACTGATTTTATTGTAAAAAAATCTTAACTACTAATGACAGACGTAGATGGCAGCACTAGACATATATTGTAGATATCATAACAACACCCCCACTATATCTAACAATATATACGCTTATATTAAACAATTTGCACACCCAATTTATCTAAAATTTTATAATGTTTAACAGAACATAAACTTTTGGTGAACAAATCAGCAGGCATTTCAGCCGTAGGCAAATACTTAACATTTACAACATTATTTGCCACACATTCTCTACAGAAATGATATTTTATGTCGATGTGTTTGGTTCTCTTATGAAAAACTGGATTTATAGTTAACTTTAGTGCACTCTGATTGTCATTGAACAGATCAATAGTATACATATTTTGTGTAATTTCACATTGCAAATTTCTTAAATAAATAGCCTCTTTACAAGCTTCTGTTATCGCCATGTACTCGGCCTCACTACTTGACAAAGCAACTGTTTTCCGTTTCTTTGTTTCCCAAGATATTACACAACCAGATAAAGTAAAACAAATTCCAGTATATGACCTCCTGTCAATAACATTTCCTGCCCAATCAGCATCAGCGAATCCTTCTAATATTGAACTACCATTAGCAGAATACTTTAAACCAAAATCTCTAGTACATTTTAAATACCTCAATAACCGCTTAACATATGCACAATGTTCTTTAGAACAACAATTATTGAATTGGCTTAAATACCCAACTGTATATGCTATATCCGGTCTGGTCAAAACCGTTAAATACATAAGACATCCAATTATCTGTTGATAAGGAAAATTACCTACACAATGCTCACTGTTAGATATATTCAACTTAGTCTCCATTGGAGTCCGAACTGGTTTACATTGACTCATATTAAATTTATACAGCAGCTGATCAATATAATCTCTTTGACTTAATGTTATTGTTTGCTGAGATTTATCGACAGTAACATTTACACCTAGACATTTTTTTATTTCTCCTAAATCTTTTATTTTGAACTGATTTGCTAGGACATGCTTCAAATGATTAGTCTCATTAATATCATTTGAGAAAATAAAAAAGTCATCGACAAATAATGTGACTACAGTTTTCAACTGATTTTTCATTTTTGTATACAAACATGGTTCTATTTTAGACTTATTATAACCCATGTTTAACAAACATTCATCTACTTTTTTGTACCAAGCTCTTGAAGACTGTTTCAGCCCATAAATAGCCTTTTTTAATTTAAGCACTTGGCCATTTTCTGTTTTTTCTGAAAAACCTTTTGGTATCTGCATATAAATAGTTTCTTCAAGAGTACCATTCAAAAAAGCAGTTGTAACATCTAGATGCGTAGTTTTAAATCCTAGTTGTACTGACAATGCAAAAAGTAATCTCAACCTTGTATGTCTCACTACCGGAGAAAAAGTTTCTGTAAAGTCCACACCTTCAACTTGCGTAAAATATTTTGCCACTAAACGCGCACGAAAACGGACTTTATTTTCACTATCATACTTTTTACGAAGCACCCACTTGCACTGTACAACTCTACCGTCTTCTGGAGCATCACTCAACTCCCACGCATCATTGTCTTTGAAACATTGTAACTCTTCTCTCATAGCCGCCTCCCACTGCTCCTTTTCAGGCCCACTTAAAGCGTCGTGCAGAGACAGACCAGCCGCATCATCATATGTTTGACCGTCAACACACAGATTAGAGAACCCATATCTGTCAGGAACCTTCCTTACCCGCTTGGGTAGGCACTTTTGGCTTTCCTGCTCTTCGTCCTTCAGTGTGCTATCTGCATCTTCATATTCACTGGGAACATATGACTCATCATCATATCGGAAACTGTCTATAGAACTTTCAGAGTTATTTTGTATAGACTCAGGTTCTTGTTGTTCATCATCAGCAGGTTCCTTACGATCCCCCACTGAATCAACATTCTGAAAATTCTGATCAGCTTGCACCTCGATGAGATTTTCAGATTTTGATTCCTTCTCGATGATGATCACGTCCCTACTGGTTGATACTTTCCTGGTTTCTGGATCATAGACCCGATATCCCTTTACATTATCTGGATATCCTATGAGAATGCATTTAGTTGCCTTCTTGTCCCACTTCTTGCGCTTTTCTTTAGGTACATGGACCATCACAGTGCTACCAAAAATTCTAATATGACTAATATCTGGTTTGGAGCCAGTCCACAACTCATACGGAGTTCTATTATTCAACGTCGCTGCCACAATTCTATTCTGCAGATACACTGCCGTATTGGTGGCTTCACCCCAGAATTCTTTGCCTAAATTGGCATCAAAAAGTAGACACCTTGCCTTTTCTACTACTGTACGATTAAATCGTTCGCACAGTCCATTCTGTTCTGGAGTGTATGGATTGCTCTTCTGATGAATCATGCCGGCACTATTCAGGTAATCTTGAAATTCTTTGTTGCAGTACTCGAGCCCGTTGTCACTTCTTAATACTTTGATTGTCCTCTTTGTTTGATTTTCCACTTGAGCTTTGAAAATTTTGAAATACTTCAAAGCCTCATTCTTGTGTTTCAGAAAATAAACAAAAGTCATCCGACTATAATCGTCAACAAACAACAAGAAGTATCTCGAGCCGCCTATGGACACATTCTCCATAGGTCCACAGATGTCTGTATGCACAATATCTAGTAGATTACTGCTGCGCTGGCCAGTGCTCCTAAATGGTAACCGGCACTGTTTCCCTTCACAACATGTAGTACATGAGGACTTGCTTATTTCTACCTTCTCATCAAGGGACATACCCTGCACAGCATTCTTCATTTTATTTAAATAATCTTTATTAACGTGTCCCAATCTGCGATGCCAAGTTGTTCCTGACACAACTGAAGCTGCCAAACATTCTGGTTGTAACAAATTAACTTTGTACACTCCGTTGACCAACACTGCCTCAGCAACCAACTCATTATTCTGGTTGTAAACTGAGCAACCGTCTTCCTTGAAAGATACACTGTTGCCTTTTTCAATTAACTGGCTAACAGATAATAAGTTCGTTGTCAAACTCGGTACACAAAACACGTTCTCCACTACGATGTCATACTCGTGACTGTCGGTCGTAGTTGTGATTTTAACATCGCCGGAACAAATTACTGGTACACTCTGACTGTTTGCAACAACAATTTCCTTTTGTTCATACTTTGCATTCATAACCCAACTTTGATTAGCTGTTAAGTGTACACTTGCGCCTGAGTCGATATACCACTCGTCTTTGTTGAAACTTCCACTCAGGAATACTGCACTAAAAGCATTTGACTGCATTCGAGTACTATTTTTCTGCATTGACGAGGTATTTTCATTATTTGTGCACTGGTTTTTATAATGGCCGGTTTGTTTACATCGATAACATTTTATCTGTTTGACATTTGACTTTGACTTTGAAGGTTGAGTGTTGCCAACATCATTCTTTCCGGCCATAGACCAATTATTCTGCTTTCCCTTGAACCTAGAACGAGCCGCAAAAGCGCCGCTAACTTCACACTCATCATCATGACTTGCCAAATCCATATCCAACAGCTTTGTTTTGATAGAATCTGCCGTCATTTGAATGCCTGAATGCTCAATTGCCATGATCATAGGGGAAAAACGATCAGGCAATCCTGCTAATAGTAACGATCCTGTCCACTGATCATTAATTTCAAATCCTGTTCCGCTGAGTTTCTGTGCTGTATCGATAATCTGCGTCACATACGACGTCATCGAACTGCAACTCTCTCGGCGAATCGAAATCAAATTCCGTAGCAAACTTATTCTTCGTGAAAAACCGCTATCATCGAATAATTGTTTCAACTTTGCCCACAATTCTTTCGAAGATGTAACATGTTTTACGTGAACGTATAAAGATGGGTCGATGGTCATAATCAACTTCGCTTTGGTTCTTTCGTCATCTGCAGAATTTATTTCTTTATCGACTTCTGGCTTCACACAATGTTTCGTGCCTTCGAGTATTAAGAAATTCTCCGCCGCGAAACACCATTCGTTGTAATTATCACGTCCCTTTAACTTGGGAACGTTAACAAGATAGTTCGTTGACATTTTGAATCTGATGCACTAAACTTGTTCAGTCCGATAAATACAACAATCCGTCACGTCACAGTTCAATCGCGCACTTTTTGTAATCTGCTTTTAACACTTGCTAAACGTAACTGCAAAATACTTCTTAAAGCAACAAAATCGCGAAACTTTTGTTTTGTAGAGCGAACGGCCCATAACCTAAAATAAAACAACGTATCGTACAAAGACAGAGCAACGACTGATTTTATTGTAAAAAAATCTTAACTGCTAATGACAGACGTAGATGGCAGCACTAGACATATATTGTAGATATCATAACAACAAGATGCTTTGTACCCAACTACAAAGAAAGATAAGTTCCTCACACTGAAATGTATGCAAGCTTACACCCAAAATAACTACCAGAACCAGCAAGTGCCTTACCAATACACAATAACTACGCAATTAAATGGTAATGATAACTATTGTACGAGAGTCCTTACGACCATGACTCAGGCACGGTCAAAGCAGTGATGCAAGGAGAAAATCCCTGTCATGAGTAGTTCAGAAAGTCAGTAGCTCCCTTATCTTATCTGTGCATTAATATGTTATGCAAGGTAGTGATATTCCATGTTTGATACCAGACATTTTGTTTACACTTACTCTCTGTCTCATGTAACTTGGCAAGATTTTGACAGTTCGACGAAAGTAGCGCCAAATGTTTACTTTTTGTTTCTGTATACTTTTGCCATCAGCTGATGCGTCATGTAGAGGCTATACATTTTATCAACACGCTATCAGCAAATCCACTTGCCATTGTACTGTATTGCTAAACAAATTTTACAGTATTTATAGACTGACATCTGTCTAAAAAAAATTGGTAGGTTATAAAAGTAAAAATATAAAACCTAGCAAAAATTAAATATTTGCTATTTCTTTTTTAATTTGTCTGAGACAGCGAATTTGGGTAACATGTGCGAGACGGCATAGCATGGGCCAAGCACGATCTTCCCACACTATCCTAAATGCGTCGTAGTAACAGATAATCCAAACCTTCTAGAACATAAACTGTTGACGCAGTTCACAAAGCTTCTATCACTAATGCTGACGCATAACAAAAGCTAAGATTTCCCGAAACGGCAAATGTACGGCCGATAAACATTATACCATGATAAACGAACTCCCACGGCTTTAATTTCAAATCCTGATCAAATATTACGAAGTTCCTTTAAACGAAAGAAAATGAACAGCGTATTCCGATAATTAATAATATTGCGTCATTACAGCGTCCCACTTTCTTCATTTTATTAATACAATATAGTAACAACACGGAAACAAGGAAATGGGTTTTCGGGAAAACAATATGGCGTATAATTTACGTAGACGAACGATTACTGGCCAAATAGAAATTACTAGTACTCAAAATCGCTGTACACTAAATATATGTCACTTTAAAAATTATGCAGAGCTCGAGGAAAAATAAAACTATTGGTATCCGTTTGTAAATTTGTTATATATTACACATGAAAACTATTCTTTTCTGGCTGTTAATGCTTCGGGAAAGAGCGGACAGATGGCGCGCATGGCATGACAGGACGAGGTGTGAGCCGTTTGCGTTGCTCAATGGGTAGCAGCATGTGGGCCTGCTCTTGATCCCGTCTTTATAAAAGTTGACTTTTCTTCTATTACTAGCTCCGAATGACACTCATTTAAAATATATTTTGTCAAATTATTAGAAAAAAGAATTCAACAATATTATGCAATATTTCTGTATGCTTTTGGAATTAATATCAAGCACGTATGGAAAGCATGGATGGAGAGTGGGGTTACGACATGAAAAAGGATTTGAAGAGGAGTTTTATTTGGATACGGATAATTTTATTGTGGATTTCATTTTGAACACCTATACATTACTACATTGAAAAGCCAAAAAAAATGGGACACCTGCCTAATATCGTGTAGGGCCCCCGCGAGCACGCAGAAGTGCTGCAAGACGACGTGGCATAGACNACACCATGAATCCTGCAGGGCAGTCCACAAATCCATAGGAGTGCGAGGTGGTGGAGATCTCTTCTGAACAGCACATTGCAAAGCATCCCAGATATGCTCAGTAATGTTCATGTCTGGAAATTTAGGTGGCCAATGGAAGTGTATAAAGTCAGAAGAGTGTTCCTGGAGCCACTCGGTAGCAACTCTCGACGTGTGGGGTGTCGCATTGTCCTGCTGGAATTGTCCACGTCCGTCGGAATGCACAATGGACATGAATGGGTGCAGGTGATCGGACAGGATTCTTACGTATCTGTCACCTGTCAGAGTGGTATCTAGACGTATCAGGGGTCCNGCATTGTCCTGCTGGAATTGTCCACGTCAGTCGGAATGCACAATGGACATGAATGGGTGCAGGTGATCGGACAGGATTCTTACGTATCTGTCACCTGTCAGAGTGGTATCTAGACGTATCAGGGGTCCCATTTGACGACAACTGCACACGCTCCATACCATGACAAAGCCTCCACCAACTTGAACAGTCCCCTGTTGACATGTAGGGTCCATGGATTCATGAGGATGTCTCCATACCCGTACGCGTCCATCCGCCCGATACAATTGGAAACGAGACTCGTCAGACCAGACAACGTGTTTCCAGTCATCAACAGTCCAATGGCAGTGTTGGCAGGCCCAGGTGAGGCGTAAAGGTTTGTGTCGTGCAGTCAACAACGGTACATGAGTTGGCCTTCGGCTCCGAAAGCCCATATCAATGATGGTCCGTTGAATAGTTAGCACGCTGGCCCTTGTTGATGCCCCAGCATAGAAATCTGCGCCAATTTGAGAAAAGTGTTGCACGCCTGTCACGTTTAATGATTCTCATCAGTCGTCGTTTGTCCCGCTCGTTCACAATCTTTTTCTGGCCGCAGCAATGTCGAAGATTTGATGTTTTACCAGATTCCCGATATTCACGGTACACTCGTGAAATGGTCGTACGCGAAAATCCAAATTTTATTGCAACCTCGGAGATGCTATGTCCCATCTGTCGTGCGCAGACTATAACACCATGTTCAAACTGAATTAAATCTTGATAACCTGCCATTGTAGCAGCAGTAACCGATCTAGCAACTTTGCCAGATGCTTGTTGTCTTATATAGGCGCTGCCGACTGCATCGCATTACTCTGATTGGTTCCATACCTCTGTTATTTGCATACGCACGCCTATACCAGTTTTTTGGCTCTACAGTGTACTTTATCGTTAATTTTAGTTTGTAACACTAACCACCACTGTTTTGTGACCACGTAAAATAAAATTTATTAATTAATCTAGGAACTCTTTCTTATTGTGTATTTTCTGCTTGTCTGATGTGCGTCGGCAGTGCACTCAGAAAAGCCAATGTAATATTAACTTTTGTTCGTTTGTGCATCAGCTGTTACAGGATTTTGTAAATGGCACTTTGTTTGTTTAGTATATATCAAGTTGCCACTCACTGACTGTCAAAATCTCGCCAACTTATATGAGACAGACAATACTCAAGTTTAATATGTAGATAACATAGGTACTGCAATAGACAGTGTTAAACACTAGGTTAAAATATTTACTATGTCAGCTGAAGTCTCTGTGAAGAGGTTTATGTGACAAAAAAATGCTAAATAATTGCTTGATTCAAACAGCAGATGGGAGACAGTAGAAGCAGAATTATTAATGATGAGCAATGTACTGTTGTCCACAGGGCTAGAGGCACTGAACAAAGGAGGAAGTTCAAACCAAACTTACACAATCCTAAGGTCATTGTCTGCTTGGACTGCGAAAGGGTACATAAATATTCAGTAAAAAAGTTTTATTTCAAAAATTTCCTTTATACATATGAGGTGTGTCTGATTAGAAATTGTTCTCAGTATAATTTTACTCAAAATGTTCTAGAAATGTGTTTTTATGGCATATTGCTATACAACAAAGGAAGATAGAAGATAAAAGGAAGACCAATTTTTACTGCATGCCATTATATGACGTACACACTAACCAGAGTTCTATAATTTAACTTGCACTTCACACCCAAGACAACAGAGGCATACATAACAACATTACAAAATTACACTAGTGCATATAAATGGTTCTCAATTTTTCTCTAAAGTGTACATTTCCATGAGTGAGAATAGGTGAACAAATGTTTTCACAATCATTTCTAGATATGGAAATTCTGTAAAGAAAATAATTGCCACACAATGACACGATTACCACTGAAATTCCCACAGAGGAATCTTAAGCAACAAATTACACCACTCCAGTTCAGTACCCTGCAAGTGAAATGAAACCAACTTAATGTGTGTATTACACTCAGAACTTCTTAACTTCTAGTCCTCAAACATGCAAAATACTGCCAGCCAAGTAGCACCCTTAGGATCAGAACACTAAATGTGTGTAACTGTGAATACACAGCTCAATATGGCTTCTCAGTGCTATGTCTCAGCAAGCACATAAATTGTTTTCTTGCCTTTTGGATTCAAGCCCCATCAAGTATTCTCTTCCTGGCGTTTTGGCAGTCTCACAATAGCAGTTAGCCACCAGACTAACTACTAGGGTGAAACCCTAAATGTTGGTGTGCACTTGAATTCGAAAGCCAAGAACACACTGACAATGGCTACAAAAGCCTGCAACCTATTTTACATATGTTCTATTACTTTCTATTGCTGTAAAAAATTTATAATAATTAGGGCATACACAACATAAAATCAAAAGATACATTCTAAATCTCAACAAGCATTTAATTAAACTGGCAAATTACCTTCTAAAGCCCTGTATAACCTACAAAACTCGTGATCCAGTAAGAGCTCACTGGGCTGCTTGGGTCGTAACTGGGGATGCTTCACTGCCTTGCTGTATACTTCATGCTTTGACACTTCACACAGCTTGTCCAAAAACATCTCCATGCCAATCCTGTTCTCTACTAACTTTTTCAGATTCTCCTAGAACACACAAAAATACATCCTGTGACTGAAATAATGCAAGATAACTACATGGTACAGCAGAAATGAACTAAACAAACAAAAAAGCATATTTCTAAACCATGTGTTGGGACTCGAGACTTATGAGGCAACTAAATTTTATACCCAATCAAGACAGAGTTCAAAGAATGAAATTGTCATGAGCAAGCCATGTCCAAGCAGTTATAAAAGAGAAACACAGACCTAGTCAGATATTCGATCTAAATGTATGAACCTACACCTGGCACAAAACTTCTTGGCTGCTCAAGGACAGTCAATCAGTGGCGCTCTTCCCACTAACTGGTGCCAGTAGCTTATCATGGCTGTGCGCTGTTGCGTAGTTTGCTATGTTACAGTGGCCACAGCGAGTTTAGCTCAATTTTTCTCAGATGCACTCAAAAAGTTGTAAAATATCTCATTAAAATTCAGTATTTTTTTTTGCAAAAGACTTATTTTGCTGAACAAGTAGGTGAAAATCTGAAGTCTTTATCTTTATCCTTTCGTATTTTACATTGTTATGGAATGTGCATGATCTCACAACTATTTTTCTGAATAAAGAATATTACTAGTACTTCCTTGAAAGGGAACCATATTTCAGACGTATAAATAAATGTATCCGTCTTGATTTATAAGGAGACTACAAAAAAGTCTTGACTCATGCTTAGTCATCACAGATAACGTGTAGCACAACAGCTGTCTTACTCCACACACGGCGTTGGTGTTGACTTTAGCATGTAGCTGAAGTGGCCAGTACCCCCGACAGATTTTTCATTTGCTTACTTGTACAATTTTTTTTAAACTATGAAGCTAAGTAAATCTTGTGCGAGAATAAGTAATTGTAAAAGAGAAATGGTTAACAAACAAGATCAATCTATAATCTTAAGTAGAGAATTGTAATTTATATTACTATAGTTGAAATTTCATGACCCACATATCATGAAGGGATGGGCGTTTGATAGATATTGCAACAGGACTTGGTGCTGCTTGCTATTACGCTGACATTAACCATAGAGTTGCAATATAAGCTCAATAATGTTAAAAGTCTAGAGTTGCAATACGAGCTCAATAATGTTAAAATCCTATCAATTAATTGCACCTACAAAAAATACTTCTAAAACAAAGCTTAATAATGTAATCTGGTTGGTCACAAAAGNTTCTCACAACAGGTAAAGTAAGGTATGCCATTCTAGTGTTCTTTCTGCTGCTTGGTGAAGCAGCAGGCAGTCTATGGATAGATACTGAGAAAGAGAGAAAGGAGGAAATTTTGATTATCTTGTGTGGCTAAACACCTTCCTTCCACCATTAACCATTGCACTGTGAGTATATAAATAAGGCTGACCAAACAGTGGTGTGGACCACAGATTTAGTTATTCTTCAGTTTATCCTATCCTTCAGTATTTAGCCATCAATGCAGTAACAATTAAAGTCTCCTGAGAGTGTGGTAGGAATGATCTTGGCCTAATACGTAAAGTTATTATTGCACACTTCGACCAAGTAGTGTGCAAAGTCATGGATAAGAGAGACATTTTTATTGTAAATGAAGGTGCAATCTGTTCTGCACACCTATTTTAAGCTGTCTAGTTACAAATAAATTTCTCCCATACACAGGACTTCATGCACCATGGCTCCCCGTGAGTTACGTTGTTACCAGGTATCAGACTAGTCAAGTCCTCACAGGTTTGTCCACAGTACCTCTCATTGAGTGTAGAGTTTGTTAGCCTGATTCAGAGGTGAAGAACCTCAAAGCAACGACAGGTGTTTGCAGCTTGTTATGCAGCAAGTGGATGGCTTTACTGTGATCTGTGATCCCAAAATTTGCAAAGCTGCTCTAAGCAGCTGACTAGTTTGCTGCGCCCTTCTATACCTTGGGTGCAAAGTCTTTCATCTCAAGTAGAAACATTGAGCCTTGAGAGCTATCCACCAGCTCTCACACATGATCTGATGATAAGGTTGCAGCCAATGTGAACAGAGCCCTGCCTCACACGAGCAATGATTCCTGAACCCAATGCAACAGAAAACTTGCCCTGTGACAACCAGTTATGAGTCAAGGAAACCAAAGAGCACTGACATCAGCAAGAACAAACAGATGCTACACTGACCTGAGAGAGGATACCCAAAATTATACCTCCTACCGTCCATCATCACTTACCACACATAATCTTATAGTATCCTTTGGCGTGAGTTTGCTTCCCAGCAGAAAGGTTATGAAAACTAGCTTTGGTATAGAAGAGCCATGGAAGTCAATATCAGTCTGTCTCGTCAACGCCTGCAAACTGTTCACCAGGTTGGTTGAGGGACCTGACATCCCACGAGTAAGGAAGAAAGTCAGCATGCAAATCAGGCACACAAGGTGGTGTTGCTGTGGAAATGACAAAAGATGGTGTATAACTGCTGAACTTTTAGTGTAGTGGGATTCTATCCTCATACTTTTGTGTGATACTCTAGCAGCAACCTGTGTGAATAATCAAGTTAGATTATTTTGGCAAAAAAAGACATTAAACATGCAACCCACATTAATTATTTCAATACTAGCGAGATGTATATGTCCCAGCAGAAGTTTATAAATTCCTACTGGGATGGTTTTGATGCACAGGATGGGTAAATAATGCTTAACTGTCATTTTAAGGTTAGTCAACATTCGTGGTTAGCCATAACTGTTTAGGAAGTAATATGGCCAGTGTTATCAATCACAGTATGAAGGCGTCGCACATCAAAAAAGAAACATTATGGCTTCTGATAAATATAGGAGGTGAGCAAAATAAATATTATTTTTGTTATTTATCAATATCTAGCAATGTTGTATTATAAAATTATGGTGAACGTTCTAAACATCTTGGCGTTGTTTTTAAAATGGGAAAACAAATAATGTTTAACTCTACTGCATGCTGTTGACAAACTAAACAAAACATATTTTCTTATGACCTCAGTAATGTTGACCACAGTTAAAGGCATTAATTTATATCTAAACAGAAAAAAAATAATGAAAACATCAGTCAATATTCACAAACCAATATTACTTTCTGAAATTAAAGTGTGAACGTATATATGCTGATTACAATATGTATTACTTTCCGTTGTTTATTTAATGAGTATGCAGTGTGTACATATGAGCCAGCTGATGTAAACACCAGCTTAAAGTAACATCGGAATATTTATTTTGGTAAGTACAGGGAAAGGTACACAACCAATGGGCTGAATGTAGAAACTTAACAGGGCTTTCAAAAGTGCTCAATTAACTGTGAACAGCCTTTATCGGAAAGTCTTCAGCTTGTAATATGTGTAATTGAACTTCAATAGTATTGCAGATATAAATCATTTAGATTTTCGGCTATACCATATTGCAAAACTTTTCTCCAATTTTGATACTCAACACATTTAAATTTATTGTAAAAATTTCATGACTATCAGTTTGAAAAAAAACTCCATGACTATAAGCTTGAAAAAAACCTATTTGAATCAGACTTTGAAACATATTATTTTACAGTTTTTAATGACAGCCTGTACAAAATAACTGCAACGACGCATTCTGTGTACTTTAATCTTTAAATAGAATTAATTTATTTAAGGAAATATTTCCCTGCTTCATGCTGGAGTTGTTGCAAAATAAGAATCAAATTAAATTGAAAAGTACAAAAAATATATTTAACTTATTTACATATTTATAATTCATATAACAAATGCCAAACTTTATTCACGCACAGTTAATTTAGGGATCTATGTCCCTTAATATCACATCATACAAGCTGTGATCAGCTTGGAAGAAAACAAAACTGGAAGTGTAAGAATGGCCACTGCTGGTGAGTGCTAATTGTGGAAAGATCCTTGGGAATGTGAGAGATGTGTTCAACACAGATTAGGCAAGCGCCTGCGCCTTTATCCTAAGCTGGAGGCAGTTGTTCTAAGGGCAAAACAGAATATGCAGTGACTCTCCGTGTGGTTAAATGCCCTCCTGCTCACACCTCATTCACGACCAAGATGTGCATATCATATTCGAGGAAGAATGCAGCTATCTTTGCTGTTGTGAATTCTCAGCAGTTGTGAGCTTTAAATGTCTGCCACCATGCACTTGAGGTAAGGCACTAAGAACTACACCAGCATAAGTTAAAAAAGTAAACACTGTCATGACAGCTGTTGCATTCTGCTTCACTGGCCATTAAAAGAAAACTGCCAGCTACTTCAGATCTCTTCACCAAGTAGAATATTGGACTGGTCCCTTAGCTCACGGCTCTCCCATCAGACAGACACACACTGTGGGTTCTTAACTGAACCCTGGCTATTCACACTCAAGAAGGCCCATGGTTCCTATAAACAGTTCACAGGACCTTCTGTCCCATGCAGACTTAGTCCCTTTTAGCACTGCAGCCCATGCAATCCTAACAAACAAGATGACCTTTAGGGCTTTATGATGACGTGGCTGAAAGAAATTTGGTAAACAGTCAATACAAGCAAGATACATGGCTCTCAGGCTTCCTGTACATCAAGGTCAGTGGTAATATGGCCTTATAGTTACTTGTATATCTTGTTGATTTCAGGACTGGCAACCCCAGAGGCATGGACTGACTTTGACTAGACAGCAAGTGTTGTGCAACCTAGGAGCATACAAGATCTCCATTCTCTATCACATCTTTAACAAATCAAATAATTTCTTGTTCCTAACCCCTGTCTTCCATCCTGATCCTTTTTTTTTGTCCTCCAAAAACCAGTATTTATTACTGACACTGACAGTGTGCCAAAAGTTCCTACAGGTGAATACAAGCTCAGACATCATTGAATCCAGGACCAGTTAGATGCATACCTATAAGCAAGTCTAGACCAGAACCCTGCCTAGTAGAATAAGTATTTGGGATGTTGCGCGATTATCTGTTTATTATCAACTAAGCACCAGCCATAAGGCCATTATTTATGGGCATGATAGCCCTCCCANATACCTATAAGCAAGTCTAGACCAGAACCCTGCCTAGTAGAATAAGTATTTGGGATGTTGCGCGATTATCTGTTTATCATCAACTAAGCACCAGCCATAAGGCCATTATTTATGGGCATGATAGCCCTCCCAATGGGCAGGAGATCAAGATACACTCGATCAACGCAGGTTTCCCAGCTTAGTAGCTGAGTTAACCAGAACCAGAGCTCATCATGGTTCACAAGTACAGCAAAGTTTACCCTTCCACAAGGTACTGAGACCTTCACCCTCAGTCACCAAGCTTGTGGTCTAGCCAGGGCTTTATCCATACCCTTAGTGTCTGTCCAAGTCACAACCAGAGCAGTGTGCCGCTCCCCGCCTGGCCTTTCTTTGAGAGGGGGAATCACTCCAGACCTTCTCCTGCATACAGAGTTAACCACTACCAGCTCAAGTTCAACCCTATGATCGAACACCAGAGAAAACCTCCTGGTGGGACCAACCAATCAGTACGTACTTCAACCTATTTTCCACGGCACAAGTGGGTTTTCAGAAACCAACCACTTACCATATGGCGAGTGACCAGAGCGAACAGTGGCAGTCCCATCAACCCCAGAGCATATTCTGCTCCAGTAATGGTTGAGGAAGGTATTTGGGATAATAAATATAACATGTCCATTACCACAACTACAATGCAGATGTGACATGCCAGGGACAACATCTGTAACCCTATGAGCCTCCGCCTCCTTTATGCTCCTCCTCACCTGGTCTCACACCTCTGCATGACGCAAAGCCACCTTTCCCAGGGAACCGTCTGCCACACATACAGGCTTCCTACTGCATGGGATCTTGGCCACCCGCACAGCATCATGGCCGCTCCAAGCAAGCATGTATTGCATGTGCATTTCAGACGTGCAGGCGAGGGTGGCTGGCCCTTGTCCCTAAGCTGTTCTCCCTTCCTCATTCACCCTCGACTCAGCCGGGTATAAATTCTCCCAGCATTTTCCTCTTGGGGCAGCTTGTGCAGTTTTGTTCAACGTATTTCTCTCCTACCTTACTTACTGCACTCGAGCATCTCATCATCTACGTCTCTGGACTACCTCACTTACTGTCTGCTAGTCATACCGCTTCATGCCACAAGACTTTACACCGTGTCACTTTCAACACTGGTAAAACCATGCTGGGCTTCTAACTGGCTATCTACAAGGGGTCAACCTCGCTCCATCATCATCATGTCAAGTAGCTCGCTTGGCAGCCTAGGTCATTTTACCCTTCAGGGGGCCCCTTGTACAGGCTGAGTGTATGGAGTATAATTCCAATTCACCCATGTGCTTCACATTTTCTAAGGGTTCTAATTCCGGTGCTAACTTTTACTACCATTTATCAGTGCCACTCTCTCCAGGCCTAGATATGGCCTATCCCGACAGCCCTTCAGACCTTTAAAACAAATAGGGAAAACCAACCGACCGACCGACACAGACAGACACAGACAGACAGACCATTCTCTCTCCCTCTCTCTCAACACTGCTGGGAGAAGGAAGGCAGGGAAGACTGCTGCTGCTCAGGCTCAGCAAACTGAAAGACAGGGATCCTGCATCCAGAAACTATACACAGAGCTTCGAGAGGAAGTGGCATATCAGAGCATGAACACCCGGACCTCCCTAGTGACCTGGTCGTCAGCCAACAAATATGGCATCTCCCTTGGCTATATCTCTAATTGTTTCCATGCCCCTTGAGCTTTGTCTTCATTGCTTCCTACTCCCCCTAAACCTAATCTCTATGCTCACCACCCATCCAATGCGCCAAGATGTTTGCACCGTTTCCTGCCTACCTTCAACAACCCAACAAACCTTACCTATTCTCGCCACCAATGGATACGCCCCTGTCAGGGCTACCACCCTGCTTAAGGTCAAATCTGCTCCTCACTGGCCCAAGAGGCGTTTCAAAGAAATTTGAGCAAGGCCATACACTGAAATCATAGTTATCCCCATCAACAGAGCACACCAAGCTTTGGCGCTGAAGGAGAGAAGAGACATAATGCCACATCGAAAGAACAAATGCAGCATCAAGTGTTATTTCCACTTTTATTTCAGACCCCATCTTTTTATTTCAGTTTCTTTCACAGTGTTTACATCACAGGGATTCAACACTGTTGCTACAATTATGCAACGTCGAACCCCAAAAGCCACTCAACCATTTGTATAATGTTTCATTCACAAGAATATTATAACTGTAAATAAATAACAAATTAACAATTAATGCCTGTACACAAAAACAATAATCTCACAAATTTTGTACATGCATACAAACCTCCAATGGATGAAGTTTTAAGAAAAAAATTATAACCATGATAGTATGAGTACTGGATTGTGTCTGCAGAGTATGTGTGACACCATGCAAGCCAGATAGAAAAAGAGGCAAAAGAGACACCACTTGCTTACTGTATTTTGCAATTCAGCATGATGAACAGGTAAACCAAACTAATCACTGGAAAAAAATGTTATGCATTTTATAATTTCTCTTAGGGAATTAGATTCATTATAAAATTTTCTTCTGGACTTGCAGCCAGCCAGAGGTTTAGACACTGGCCGGCAAGTTTTGGAACAGGGATATCATGGGAGTGTGGTGGACACTGAAAAGATGTGGAGGTTTCCTCAGAGTGCTCCTGTTTCCCCTTCCAGTTTCATTCCGCAGCATTTCATCTCATCCCTTCTTCTGGCTGGTCAAAATGCCAGGTCTGTCCTTTGAGAGGGACAGTAGGTTCCAATTGCAGAAAAAACTCCAACCTTACAAACACCCCTATTACAAACAATCCTTTGTTACAAACAAAAAACACAATCCCACCAGAACTGTATTATTTTACATGTTATTTCACCTTGACTTAAGAGCTACGCCTGGCTGGTGCATGAAGTGTGTTGCAGAGGTTTGGTAGAAAACACATGATTCAAAAACCGTTGGATATATTATAGTGGTGACTAAAAACTAAAAGCATTAAAGAGTGAAGTGGAGAGATTTGGGCAACTCTTAACATCAAGGTCTTGAGAGCCAATGTGAGTATGGAGCAATGCTGGAATGCAAGGCTAGTGGGGGAAATGGGAGATTGCAGAGAAAATCTGCTGATCAGCGGGCATTGTCCGGCACGATTCCTGCAAGAGAAAATCTGGGAGTGACCCCGCTAGGCATTGAAACTGGTTCGCCCAGGTGGGAGGCAAGTAGTCTGACCACTACACCACCATACCCTCTAAAAGAATTTAAGAAACGTGGCATACCCAAAGACAAGTTTCAAGTTCTCATTTCAACTCCTCCAAGAATTATTATTTGGACATGAAAACAGCTAAAATATATATTCTCATAATCAGTTTTAGCTGCTGGATTTTCTATACAGAAACTATAGAGCTGTCTTTAGAAACAACTAATTTTATTAGCATTCCATAAAAATATAGAGTCACTCCTTAAAAGAAACGTTCATGCAAGTCGCTGATGGAAAGACTGCACACCAGTAGAGCACCTTGCACACAGAAGCAATGACGCAAGTGGTGAGCAAGCAAGAGTCTGCCTTACAGCTCACGCCTTACGATGCCTCAAAGACGCAAAACAGCTGCAGGCAGAACCCTTACGTAGCCTCAACTTCGTTATATAGAGATTTTACTGTAGTGACAGCCTACTCTCATCAAATGGTAACACTGCCACAATGCAGAAACACTGCATGGATTTACATTTACATATAAAACTTTTTCTACTATATGATGAACAGTGACCATACTACCAATATGTGTTACTAACCTTGGAAAATGCAGGCACAGAGTCATCGTTGAAATAGATGCACAAACCCATTAGAAATGCACACAAGCCTTGGACAATTTCTTCTGTATCATCATGTTCATTTGATGCAGCCTGTTGCAAACATAGGCATACACAACACAATTATATTACAGTATTACGACAGTAAAAAATTCAACACTATGGACCCTTTCACAAGGGGCAACAACATCTGCACATTTATTTTAATGGAGCCTTTCACACGGGACAGTGGCAGCGCCGCCAAAAATGTGGTGGTGGCAAGGCACGACTGCATGAACCACCAATTTCGTGGTTCAACCACATTATCCCAGTTTCTTATTTGAAACTATCCACGAGATACGACCAGGAGAGTGACCAGTAGTTCCTTCTCAGTCATCCGGTCCTATAGTGTCTCTCATATTAGTGTCTACAACCACTGAATCTTTCTATTAAACATGGTGCCGCCACCATGGTGGCCCTGTGTAAAATGGACCTTAATGTTGTTGAGTTCAAGCAAGTACCCTTAGAAGTTTTTAATTGAAAACTTTATTGGACTTAAAAATTTATTATTTACTTACCCACATCTACACAAGTATTAAAATTCATTTTTCACATTTTGGTACACCACTTTTAAAACATTGAACTGAACTAGAAAATAAAACTGGTAATGGTAGTGTACACATGCACATTTACATATTGTTATAAACAGGATCTCCCCCCTTCCCCGTGCCGGGCAAGCATCCATTCTTGACACATCAAGGGGATGGGTCGCTGAAACTTAACCCACCCTCCATAACCCCTTGCCTGGGCACCCTCTTCCCATAGACTGCCGGAGCGATCTCCGGCCATCGTCTGTTACATGAGCTTTCTGAATATCTTCTCCCTTGGCATGGGCTAACGTGTGAAGATTGTTCTTAATGGAGCACCAACCTCTATAAAAACTGCCACAACCGTGAGGTTAGCTGTTTTGTGGTAGCCACCTGGCAAAGTGCGGCGAGCAGTGAATGAAGAAGAGATCCTGATGGTGGAGACGAGAGATACTGTGACGGAAATGCGTGTGTGCTCGACGGTGACAAGCGAAGCACACATTCTGTGGAGTGCGAGTTACCAGATGAGAGTCCGCATGTGTATAGGAGCGTTTGGGGCGCTCCAGAACATTCTGGGCAGGAAAGACTGGTGATATCTGGATTGAAATAAGGTGTGAGACTTGAATGGGTGAGTGATACCAACTTGAATGTAAATAGTGGAACAGTCAGGTAGCAAATATATAATTTTAATAGTAATTCAGTAGGTGTTAGAAAACTGTTCATAAAGAAGTTTTAAGTATTTCATTATGTTAATTTCTGTGAGGTGAGAGACGATTATGTAACTAGTAGCTGTAAATAGCAAGTGATAATCACTGTTGTTGTAACAGAAAGTTTTCAAGTTTTTTTATTGTTTACAAATAAAACTATGAAATTATTATTTACTCTTTTATTTAAGACCTCAATCCATTGAAGAACCTAGCTAGGTCTAGAGAAGTTTTAAAAATTACAACGCTGGTGTCAGAAGTGCGATGGAGGCATTTTGATTAACTAATCCTAATTGTTTGGAAATAAAATTATACAGTAGACTATTAATTATAAAGCAGAATTTTGTAAATGAAAACAAGGAAAATGTCTGGTGAAATATAAGCACTGAGAACTTTGACTGAAGGGCTAAGTGGCCTCCTAACAAATGTTAGTGCAAGTGTAAGTATGTACTCAAATAAGTAGTGTTAGGGAATATGTACATAGTGTTAATAAGAATGCAGACAGCAAAATAAAGGGTGTAGATAAGAAAATGGACAGTGTGCATGAAAATGTAAATAAAAATAGACAATATAGACTGAAAGATTGAAGGAATTAGTGCATTAGTAAAAAATATAGACCGTGGAGAAGAAAATTGACAGTGTGAGTGAAAGAATGGACGGTGTTAATGAAAGAATGGATGATCGTAATGAAAGAATGGACAGATATAATGAAAGAATGGGCAGTGTTAACGAAAGAATGGACAATGGTATGCCTGGCATTGCCACACAGCATGCAAGATGCCCTGGTCCAAGCACTGGAGGTGGAATTGGCGAAGCAGGAACTGATTCCCTGGCATTCAGTGCAGACAGCTACATTGTGTCACAAAGTTAATGGAGATCACATTTTGGACGTCTTGAAAAGGTTGGTGGTCATAATGACAAACATTGCTGCCCGAATCTGGGCTAAAGAGTTTTGCTTTTCTCCAACTAAGCACTGGAAATGTTAGGAGTGTTTCCGAACAGGACATTTGAGAGCCCTCTAATTCTCCAGAGAGATGTCACTGTAAATTGACTAAATGCTAAGTAAAACTTACACATCGCTCAATGCTTGTTAACATTTTTAATGACAAGGGGCAGTGAAGTGTAAGCTTTTAGAATATTTTATTCGGGAGGCATCTGTATATGGAATTAAATTAATATTTCAATAATTTTCCCACAAGAAGCCATTGAAAATGGACTTTGTTCTCAGCAAATATTATGTGCCGCCCAAAGTTTGTAAACATTGTTGGGTTCAATATGCCCTTCCAAGGTATTTTTTTTGTACAATGCCTGCTTATTAAAATAAATTTATATTTAATTTACAAACTTGTCATTTTCTTGCCAGACACGACTAAACATGGACTTCATGTGAAAAATTGCAAATTTTGACGTATAGAGATTGGGGTAAGTCAAAATCAATCCAAAATTTCTGAAAATATCTGTTGCAAACTACCCCTAACCAAAGACCCTATGCCTAGAATATATGAGGGGTTGTATCAGTGAGATTCTGAGAGTATAATTTATTAGAGGCTGAATTTCTAAAGCTGGGATTTTCTGAATATCACTTAACATATGAATTTGAGAATCCAGTACATGCAAGGAGACTGATCACTGAAAGCTGTGCATACGTGAACATTCAGNAAAAAAAAAAAAAAAAAAAAAAAGACAAAAATTTTGAGAAATATTTTAGGACAGTTATTTTAGCAGTTATTACTCAAATGAGTACTAAAAGGCACCAAAACTTTAAATTGTACAGTGGGACCCTATTATAACAACTTTCAAGAGACTAAGTAAAATTAGATGTTATAAGTAGGTACTCTTTATAAAAGAGTAATTAGCGTTTACTGTAGTATAATGAAGTACAATGACTTACAAATGCTCAAAATGAAGAAGTACTCACAAAAAAAATTTTTAACAATTAAAAACCATACTCAATTAAAAAATTCCACATCTGAATATAAAATGCACAGACACAGTCCTTTTCACTATTTCACAATCATTAGAATAATATGATTAACTTAGAAGCACTAGTGATAACGTTTACTTTTTAAAAAAGGCTGTAATGCTGGTTTGTTTTTTAGATGCATGTCCTACTTTCATTAAATAGTAATCTAATTGTGCAAGTGAATTCATAACACTTTCTGGAACATCAGCTTCTTCTACAGTCCAAGAGATTCATGAGCCTGTTGCTGTGTCACGTTTAACATGCTAACTTCATCACTATCTTCGTCACTCTCTTCTGTATCTACAGGTGTACAAACATCATTCACAGACATGATGTGGTATGGTAAGGCATCATCATCCAGAGTCATGTAGTCACTAAATGATGATGTGAAATTGAGCTCTTTTTATAAAGTGCTCAACTCATCTGGAGGTAATTGTTCCACTGGCTCGGCTGTGCTCTCTGGCATTTAAGGCATTGCAGGATAAAAGAAACCAGCTTTTGCGCAAATCAGTTTGCAATGACCGACTGCTGAAGTAAAGTCCATTATGCAACCACCATATACAAAGTTGTCAAGAGGTTTATTTTTTTTCAATGACTTCTTTGCTTTGCTTCAAAGTCACGAATAAGTGTTCTGCACAGACGAGTTCTGAACTTCTGTTTAAACACTTTAATTATGCCTTGATCCATGGGTTGTAGGCAAGAAGTCGTATTTGCAGGGAGAAATTCACAACAATTACTTTGCAGTGATTTAGTATGTGTCCGGTGTGCAAAACAGTAATCGGTGAGAATTTTAATTTTTCTTTTCTTCACACCCATCTTTGCATGAATAATTACACGTCATTCATGCATTCTTACTGCTTTCATATTTGCATGGCAAATATCGCATATTTATCAACATCTGGGTTTCGCAAACTTTCCTATTACAAGTGGAGGCAGTTTTTCGCTATCATCCATGTTGATACCCAGCAAAATGATGATTCTTTCTTTTGATTTCTTGCCACCAGAGCACATCTCACCATTGAAAGAAAATGTTTTGTCCGGCAGAAGATTAAAAAAAAGGCACATTCGTCAATGTTGAAAATGTCCTCGCTACTGTACTGTTCAAAAGATGTGGAAGAAAAGTATTCACCCAGCTGTCTTTCAAATCTTCGTCCACACTTGCACTTTCACCACAAACTGATTTGTATAAAATGCCTGTACATTTCTCAAACCCATCAAGCCAACCATTAGATGGTGTGAAATCTTCTCTACTCAATCTTAAAGCAATTTCAAATGCCTTTTCCATCAGCACAGATCTCTTTACAGGCATATTTGCTGCCCTAACCTGCCTGAACCATTAGAGTAGTTCTCTGTCCACTGCCTCATATTTACCATAATGAATTCTTTTACGCTTGCTGACCTGCCCAAAATTTCTTTTAAAATAACATCCCGGTTGCAAATTATAGTTCCCAGTGTACTTACACTTATATTTAATTCACGAGCATATGCTACCAATGTTTTTTCTGGTTGTTTGTCCACATGGCTGATAAAATTCAGTTTATCACTTAATGAAAATTTCTTCAATTTCTTTGTTTCTTCGTCCATTGTTTTTATTCTCACGTAATCAGATCGTTAACAAAATGGAAACTGCAAATACAATGCATAATCAAAACGACAAGAATTAAACATTGTAAATACAAAACAAAAATGTGACTAGCGCTACCTATTATGGTCGTAAATAAATATACAAATAAACTGAAAAATGTTTTACAAAATCTGGTTTAAAAATTTTTCCCTTCAGAAAATTTAGATTATGCCACGGCAAGAATCTGAACATGAAGTTAGCTTAACGTAGTAAATAATTTTTTTTAACTCTACGGAAGGATTCATTATTGAGTCAACATGAACGCAACAATGTCATTTTTAATTACATATTGATATTTCTCTAATGACTACCTGACATGTCGCAGTGGCCATTCTCTATGGTATGTTTAGTTTGCTTATGAATCGGGAATGTGTAAATGAAAGTGCTGAAAGTATCCCGTTAATGTTTTATACATTTATATTCTGGAGTGAAATTGTTTTTAATGTAAATTGTAAATCCAAAATTACTGATGTTATAAACAGGAAATGTTGAATGTATAAGCGTGTACTAAACGGGAATGAAACACACAGATCTTATGGGAGAAAATTCAGGACCGAAAACAGTGAATGTTGTACACGAGAAGAAATTACAAACGGGGATGTTATACGCAAGTCCTGCTATATTGTGAAGCCTTTAAATATAATTACAAATTGTTTATGCAGTGAGAATGAAACTAACAGGCTCACAGAATATAAATTGAAACTGGAAAATTAAAATGTAAACGAAATGGTTATCAACTACACTACCAATCTACCATTTTTCAGAGGACTGTCAAAAAATTTCCATACATCCAGAATCTCAGTAGATCAGGGTTCTGACATATAAATCAATAAAATACATCTAACATTCTTAAACTTCACGTTTAGTATAATGAGAGCCGTACCTTATCTGTGAATAAAGTTTAACTAATAAACACAATAAAATGGGGATTTTTTAATAAAGTATTACTGTATTAGTAATACTGTAAATAATACATTTAAAAACATTTCACCTCAACTCGTTTGAACAAAGAATATAACATCACAAAATACTCTGTATATATTGATTATAATCAGACACTGAATGCAAGCCATCCCGAAACTTTCACATGCTCTGAATAAGAAGCATGTTCTCAGCTGAGAACAGGCGGAGCGGTTATTGACCGGCCAATGTGTTCACGGTGGTGAGAGGAGTGAAACTATGTAACCCTCCCCTACCAAACCAATCAGCACACAGAGGGAATGAGCAAGGATGCTACACTGGTTGCTAGGCAACTAGCTCCCTCCCCGCCAGCCGTATAAGGGGAGGAAATGAATTCTGCAGAATACCTTGCAACGTTCAGGCAGTTTACACTGCCGAATGTTAAGTTGCCACGGCTTGCTCAAANATGAATTCTGCAGAATACCTTGCAACGTTCAGGCAGTTTACACTGCCGAATGTTAAGTTGCCACGGCTTGCTCAAAAGGTGGAACACAAGACTCAGTACAATTTACACCAATTAATTAAGAAATAAGTTAAAGGTTAGTTGTTATATATGTTTATTTAACATTTAGCGACACAGTTCACAACCGAATCTCCAGTATGCAGAGTACGAACCGTTCTCATATAAATATACCAGTGCAGAAACAGCGCCACCNATGAATTCTGCAGAATACCTTGCAACGTTCAGGCAGTTTACACTGCCGAATGTTAAGTTGCCACGGCTTGCTCAAAGGTGGAACACAAGACTCAGTACAATTTACACCAATTAATTAAGAAATAAGTTCAAGGTTAGTTGTTATATATGTTTATTTAACATTTAGCGACACACNTTGCTCAAAGGTGGAACACAAGACTCAGTACAATTTACACCAATTAATTAAGAAATAAGTTCAAGGTTAGTTGTTATATATGTTTATTTAACATTTAGCGACACACTTCACAACCGAATCTCCAGTATGCAGAGTACGAACCGTTCTCATATAAATATACCAGTGCAGAAACAGCGCCACCGTAGTTTACAAATTATTGATGTCTCAAATTTGCATCAAAAAAAATATTAAATGTGTCAACCTCCCACACTGGTGGAAATAAAATAAAGTCTAGTTGCCGATGTGGGGGTTATCGTCCTGCCCGACGCGACCTAGATGACCATTGTTTGACGGAACTAAAGGGAGACTGCCCTCGCCGCCGACTGACTTGAAGTGACTCTGTACGACAACTGACTTGAAGAAGTGAAGGGCGACAGCCAGACGCATCTTTTGTGCTGCCTCTCGCCCCCCCTCCCCTGAGATAAGGGCCTGACCACGCACGCTCTCAACACGGTATCATAACTGCTCCGCAGGAACTAATACTGCGCCGTCAACATCCAGAGAAACGAACTTCTCGTACAACAAAACTTGTTGACTCATTCTGAAAAAAGCTAAATAATGCTGATGCTTAACAAAACTCCAACTTTCGAAACGAAACGGTAAACAGACTCCTGATAAAACATAAACAGCAGACGTCCGCCCGATAACCTACAATAGCACACGTCTGCCGGATAAACAAACTATCATGGGAAACGAGCCACCACGGCTTTTAATTTGAAATACCCAATAAACATATTACGAAGCTTTCCAAAGCTTAAGAAAAATGAACGATGTTGAAACACGTGTCCCGAAAAATTAAAAATACTGCGTCATTACAACTTCCAATGACAGCCAAAGCTTACGCAGTCCAAGCCAATATCTATACTTACTTTGGCAATGCTCAGCTCGCGTGGCAAATGTTTAGTAGAGGTAATTAATAACATGTATTTCACTTTAGTAAAAGTGTAATTTTGAGAGAGAAAAGAATAAATAAAGTGATTAAAATTTAATTGCAGTCTTCAATAATTAATTGTTTAAAACAACGTCCTTTGATTTTACCGTGCACTTACGCCTGTTGCGAGATATGCTGCGTTTGGGCTCGCTGCTTACACATTGTTTGACGACAAAGGCTATCAAAATTAGCCCCTCCAGGATATCAGTTTATTCAGAAGATGTGTGTATATTGAAATAAACTAATATAAATCCTCCGATCTCCCCGCAATACGATACTGAAAACTAACTTTACGCTTGATAATACAAATTGCTTCATGTTCAAACTATTTTTGGTGACAAGGGGAGGTCATGTACAACTGAGCTGAGCCGTGAGAGACAGCCGGTGGTTGTAGAAGTCGGTATGTGTTTGGGCAGAGTAACACCCTACTAAGGAGCCATGAGAGATTGTGATGGCTGATGAAGTCGGTATGCGTTTGGGCAGAGTTACACCCTACTACAGAGCCACGAGAGACAGCCTCTAACTGCGAGCTGCTAGCTCTATATATATAACCGGAGCACAGAGCCAGCAGAGGGGTGCGGAGGTAGCAGAGGGGTTGTGGAGAGAGAGGGCAGCGAAGAAGTGGCGAAGATGGCCAAAGACAACCAAAACTGGCGGCTTGATTCCCCTCCGTGGCCGAAGGCCGAAGAGGTAAAGAGCTGCGCCATGGTGCAAAGCGGATTGCAGTCCAACAGGAGGCATCAGCTGGCTAAGCCAACGCTGGGCTTCAGAAGCGAGCTGTGGCTTGTGGGGCGTAACGTCTCTTCTTAGGAGGGGGCCGCAGCTGTGGCAAGGCTAGACTGGGTTAATGACTAAATCTGTGGCATGTCAAATTCACTGAAAAACAAAATTTTGAGTATCCACTGTAATTAAAAAATTAACATTAGTTACTAGTTAGTAGAGGTGAGCCGATATGGTTTTTCATCCTTTTCCAATATTGTTGATACAAACTTACCGATATTGCTGATACCAATACAGATACTGCCTTGACAAGGAAAAATAACATTAATGCAAGTTTCAAAAAATAAAAACTTAATTTTTAAACATTTACTTAAATAAAATTCTAATTGTCTTAGTTTTTATTGTTTCAGTGATAGGCCTAACTATTACGATAAATATAAATCTAGGAACCACATATTAAGCTTAAGCATATTTATAAGATAAAAATAACCTCCAAAAGCATGTCATTAAGCAATGAAACTCGTAAAAGAAAAATAACACATCAAATGGTGCGTACATTCAATGTGCCGTTTTAAGTTTGTGGTACTATAGGACCTTGATGATGTACCGCCTCTCGAAACCAAACATTTTCAAATATTGTAAACAGATTTGCATTCTTGTGTATTGCTCACGGTACAAAGAAATTCCACAAATCACTTTTTCTTCTAGCCATGTCATTTGTTTATTGCTGACACACGTAAATAATTTCACCACGTTCAAACCCTAACCTAACACCGTCATGTTACTACAGCAACAGCAAACAAACCAACAAAACAAACAAAAAATAGGCAAACTGGCACCACTAGGCGGCAGTAATATGTAGCATATAAGCAACATTACAAGATTACATAAGTTTTTTTTATGTGTTGCCGTGTTCGCGGTTTGTCGTGAAACAATTAAGACAAAATATTTTTGGAGGTAATCGTAAATATTAACTATTGTTAATATTATATATGTGTTAGGCTGATTAAATGTTGAGTTTTGTTTATGCTGCAAGCTTGTCTCCATAGATAAAATTCAGTAAACGCAAATAGTGGCTACTGCTGTTTTGTTGTATACATGTTTCGTAAACAATTATACAAAACGTGCCTAATTTTGCTTTGAAAATAAACACAGCCAGTTGGTACCTTAGTAAAAACCAATTTTGAAAAAGTGATTATTTTAATAAAACCAAATAGTGAGCAAAGCACTCCAATTATGGCAAGTTGAAAACAGCATCATCTTAGATTCTTGGGGGAAAATATCGGTTATAATATCGACGATTTAAAAAGGAATTGCGCACAATTCCGATAATTACGATATCGGCCGGTTTCGATATATCGGTACCGGTATTGGCTTAGTCCTAGTTACTAGTATTACTGGTATAGGTAAGGTGTATTAGTGGCATCGCTTCTACAGTACTGATATCCCTGGTATTCACAAAAAGTGATATCGGCTCAGCACTAAACATTATCTTGGGTGCATCCCGCAGAATGGAGTGTCTGCGTGCGAGCGTACACATATAAAATAAAGATTAAGAATATTATGAAATGGTTTTACCTCAATTCCGATTCACTATTCAATAGATTTCAACTACTATAACAAAAAGCATGTCACAAAAAAAAAATGTTTAAAAGAATACATTTTAAAAGTACATTTGAATATACAATAGCTTTGTGAAAATAACAATATGTAGCCTATGAACATTATTTACTTCAAAAAACTCAAAGCATTCAAACAAAACATCCGCTCGAATACATACTGCACTCCCACTCAGATTTGTCAGATGACCCGAGATTAAATGTGCCAATCTGTATGAAGCTAACAATAAAAGAATCACTAAATAATTTTCTGCAAAGTAAAACTTAAATATTAGATTTTGTACTAATTGTTTTTTAATAAATAACTTCAAAATACACATCAATAAGTATAACAACATATTTTCTCACTTATTATGTACCCGCAATTGTTTACCATATGGTGGTGCCTGGCATGCAATGTTTACTGTAGTCGTGTTGATGTTGGCCACAAAATTTCAAGTGGTTTTAGATTTATTAAAATGTTCTGACTGTCATACGGAACAAGCAAAAATTTTTTTAAGGCAAAATTATGTAAAAGATATGTTTTTTGTGCTGACAAATGAGGTTTACCTGTGGGTGGAGAAGAATGACTATTATTGTTTATTTTTCTGTGCTGTGGAAGATAAATGTAAAGAGAGGTTAAGTATCGAAATTGGGAAAAATATAATAAATCAATGCTTACTTAGACACTTCATTGTTTTTAAAACGATCCATTTATGTATTAAACAAAAACTGAAAACCGTAGGCTCACTGCAATATTACCTAACCTCACCAAGTACATATTTAAGTGTTGGTCTACAAGAATTATTTTTTTCTAGCTAACAGTCCATTAATTGGAGGTCCACTAAATCAAGGGTTCACTGTATATCAAATATGTAACAGGGTACTTAATATTAGTTTAAAAAAGGATGATTGATGGACAACTTGCTGGCAGGTAGCAAAAATTGAAAAACAAATTTATAACTGCATTACGACAGTGTTTAAGTGGAATTTTATGGGTGACTTTTTAACTCCTTGTGTCCAAAGAAATGTTACCTTCGCCCTTCCTCTCCAACCTTTCCCCTGCTTTCTGACTAATATCCACATAAAATATTATTTCAAAATAAAACTGACTTTTTAAAAAACATTTTGTAACTTAATGCTTTGAGAACTATCAAGAAGCAGGAGATATACAAATTCACCCAACGCCTTACTTGCTGTCTTAATGCGAAAAAAGTGGGAAACTAAATTCATGGTCATTAAGTTACAGCCTAGATGTTTTCAAAGCATTCAGTCTATAGATGTGATAAGCAGTTAGCACAAGGGAATGAGGAAACTGTCACCTGTGCTGTGAGGTACGGGATGCTGGTTGGAATGGAGAGGAACTGCTTCACTGCTGCAGGACAATGAGACAACCATGTGCTAAGCAACATGAGGATCCCCAGCTTCGACTGCACCTTGTTACACTGCAACAATCACCAATCACATTTACAGGTCAAAATACAATACAAGANAAGCAACATGAGGATCCCCAGCTTCGACTGCACCTTGTTACACTGCAACAATCACCAATCACATTTACAGGTCAAAAATTAATTTCAAGCAATAAACATAATATACAATACAAGGGGTAAAACTTTGAAAAAGTAAAAATAAATAATCAAAAACATGATGAGAGATGCTGACGTAAAATGGCAACAGAATAAAAAATAGCATAACCACAGCTAAATATGCCCTTCACTGGAATGAGTGTCTCTTACAGAAAGAAGTTGTGTACATGGGCCAACTAGCACTGCAGACAGAAGAGAGACTTAAAATCATGATAGCTGCATAATCATAGGTATTAGATACATTATGTTGCATAACTCCCATCAATACAAATGTAGTTTTCCAACATTCTGAGTGATAAATACATTCTAGAAATATTTGCGGAAATGAAAATTAATTACTTCCCAACTAAAATTTTGCAAACAGTCATTAAAAATAAATATAATAAAATGCATTTATAATCATTAAAAATGAAAATAAACATACAACTAAACACTTATCAATTGTACATATAATTATTCAATAATGAATGGATTCTTTATCTTTGACTACTGTAAGACTTCAAATTTACCTTGGTATTTCAATTATAGCAAAGACTTATTACCAGCATAAAAATCTACAGGTAATCAAGAACTGCAATTTTATTTTGGGCAGGCATGGGTGGGAACTTGCATACATTTTTGGGCAATGTGTAGTTTCAAGTGGGTATTAAAATAAAATTCACTACAAAAACTTCAAACACCAACTACTGCCATTCCAAATAAAAATGTATCTATCTAAGAAACAAACTCTGTGTGTGCTTGACGTATGTTAAGCAATTTGTATTTTTTATTTACACTATATAAAATAAATGTGTACAATAAGCAGCATGTTCACAAATTACAATACTTTCAACCTAATTACTTGAAAGTAGTAATGTTTCAATTTTACTGATTGGCGGTCAAAACCAGAGTGTAGTAGTGTATTTTAGTCAATTCTCAATTCTTCTTACTATACATTCGTCTTTCTATAATTTTGCAACTTTTTTAATGCTCTAAAAATATCTGTACCTTATCCCTTGAAATTTTTGTGTTGAAATGGTTGCTTATCACATAGTTTTGATAGCACAGATCAATGTGAAAATCCTGCTACACATCAGACATCTTTTCTGGAACATGCCTAGTTACTGTTTAATAGTTACCACTTTGCAAGTTATTTCCCTTTATAGGTATTGTAAATCATATAACAACACGAAGAGCCGTGAATTGTATTGGCATGGTATCTTTTCCCCAACACCGCCTCATCTGTGCGTGACGCCACGTCACCCGAGCGGGGTTTGAACCCCCAAGAGTATGTGATCAGCACTACGAAGGGAGGAGCTCACACCCAAAGATACCCGACAGCCAAAGGAGCCGTGCCGGCCGACTATATACATCGGCGCTCACCCCAAGAACGGAATTCATTCTAGCAGCTCGCTCCATCACTTCTAGTGTTGGCGCTCTCTGCCTACACCTTCCTCACGAAGGACCACCACAATCTTACAAAACCCTTCTAGACCAGCGACCAGCAACCCCCGAAGAAATTTTCTCCCCCTTACACTCACTCACCAGTCTGGTAGTGACCCCCAAGTCCCTTCAGGACAAACAGTGTAGCTAGTTAGGGTTCAGTTGTACAACTTATCTGCTCTTGTTTAGTTTAGCACCAAGTCTCCTTCACCTGGTTAACGTAGTTTACTTCTGCCGGTTACAGTACCAATTGAATAACTAGGAGATGGTACGGGCCACTGTGTCTATTCCTCTGAGGAATAAACACGTGTTCTTAGCTTAACCCCGTCTGCTCATTCTAGGGTGATTGTTACTTTTCNGTCTATTCCTCTGAGGAATAAACACGTGTTCTTAGCTTAACCCCGTCTGCTCATTCTAGGGTGATTGTTACTTTTCTACCTTGTAGATGTCAACTACACTAAGGAGAAGCAAGAAACCACGTCTTTAGACAAATTTGCATGTACTAGTATAGGACTGCGGGCTACCCTTAACCAGGCGCACATAAGTCGACAAACACAACCCATTCGATGGCCACCCATATCTTGAACCCAGTACCCTGGTACTGAGAACATTGTAAGGCAGANCCCATTCGATGGCCACCCATATCTTGAACCCAGTACCCTGGTACTGAGAACATTGTAAGGCAGAGCCACAACCACTAGGAACACACGCAATGAAGCGGTTAGACATTCAGATCAGATAACCCACTACATCCCCCTGTAGCAGTACTAGCATTTAAAACTTATTTGTTTATCTTTATTTATTTTGAGATGGATATTTATTTATTTTGACAGTAATTTAAAGCCCTTACATTAAAAAAATACTAGCTAGCATTGTATTTTAGGACATCACCTCAATATTATTATTAATTTACTTTATTTGTTTACAGTATCGCACATATTTTGACAGTTTTCTTATTTTGGTTTTATTTCTACGTTCACCACCAGACGTAAGCTACAGATGTTGTTAATGCAGATAGTTATTTGATCATTGTTGAAGAGGAGTGAACTTTGAGATTATTTGTGATGAAGCTTCGATAGGCAATGAAAACGCCGAGAGTTGTATTTCGCCACTGAAGATTGTTAACATTATCACACTGGTTTCACCATATACACTTGTTACGCAAAGTCTAACAGCTGCGCGGAATTAAGAAGCCAATGACACGTAAACACCAGTGACACATAATTAACCATGTCTGCATGTCGCTTGTGGTAATTACAGTTCTGATGATAAATTCCAACTGGAACAAGGGCTTAAATTTTATTTTTTCCTTTGGAAATAATTTACGGTCAAAATTTTTCTTATGTTTTTTCTCTTAATTTTTTGTTGCACACGCGATGGGTTTTCCTCATACTTTATTCTACATTGTATTGTTGAAAAGTTGTGTTTATATTATGTAAAATTTATTACGTTGTTACTTGTAAATAATTTTTCTTGATGCAATTGTTTAATGATTATATTATGTTTCATGAGCTATGATGAAATTTTTCAAAAATGCAAATAATTATTAATTATTGAAAAGCACATTTTTTTTTTNTATGTTTCATGAGCTATGATGAAATTTTTCAAAAATGCAAATAATTATTAATTATTGAAAAGCACATTTTTTTTTTAATTTTAGAGAAGTTTTAGGAAATAGAACTTTACTCCTAAATTATTTCTATTCCATTGATGTCGCANTTTTTTTTTTAATTTTAGAGAAGTTTTAGGAAATAGAACTTTACTCCTAAATTATTTCTATTCCATTGATGTCGCATAGGCTCTTCTGAAATAAAACTTTAGAGAGTTGTATTGTTAGGAAAATGTGCTAAGATTTGATTTTTACATTGCCTAAATGACCCTCTAAAGCTATCAGAGAAATATTAGTTACTGAGATAGAAAACTTATGCAAAAATTTCAAGTGAACTTTAAGTGACCAGTACAGTGCTTAAAGTGAATCACGTAATTTTGAAACTTTTCTACAGTGATTGGCTAAAGGCTAGAATACTATAAACACTTTCTTTGTACATGAACATTTAGTGTGCCCTTAGACTGATTACACCACAAGTCATTATACAAAAGTGAAGTTGGTTAATAAAATTGAAAGCACTAATAATTGTTAATTCGTTCTATAAACGCTTTGCAGTGATGAGTGTTACTACTAGTTATGCACTGGTATGTCTCACAGTTTCTACAATGACGAAAGAAGCAGACGGCAACGCAAATGAACAACCCGATGCGGGAGTTGAGCCAGGACATGACGAACGACTGTTGACATAGAGCTGTCCACCTTGCTTCTTGACTTCCAACGGAAGACGAGATGCATCTTGGGAGACAACGCTACCAACTTTTACACGTTTACAAATAAAGAGCCATCTATGTAATATTTTAATTCAATTTGGATGTTTTGTTGTTTAGTTTCAGGTTTATTTGATTAATGAAGAAGTAATAATTTATGTAATTGATTTTTGTATTTCATGTTGTTAATGTTAATTGATTAATGATCTATTATGTATTGTTAAATGTACTATGTATAAACATTTGTTTCTATTGATTGGTAGAACCGGAGTTTTCGAACTCAGAATTTTAAAGAACAATAGACACTGTACATCTTGTAAACTTAAACAGAACCTTTAAACACTGCTAAATTTTTCAAAGCGGTCGTCGTAAATCCACCTTAAATTGTATTTTGACAACTTAGAGGTGGAGAGGGAGAGGATCTGTAGCAGTACCAGTCTTTTAAGATTAATTGTTTATTTTATTTATTTTGAGCTGGCTATTTATTATTTTGACAGTAAATTACAGACCCTACCCTAAGAAATAGCTAGTATTGTATTTTAGGACATCACCTCAAAATTATTATTTATTTACTTTATTTGTCTACAGTACCACATATATTTTGACAGTTCTGTTATTTTTGTTTTATTTCTACTTGACTGGTCTCATATGTCTTTCGAAGTATTAAATTTTATTGACATTTCTCTTTGTACATTACCTGGTGTTATCACTTCAGTTTTGCCATGGCGAAATAGCTTAATTAAAGACTGATGGAAATGTGTTATGTCTCAGGAAGTGACTATAANACTTCAGTTTTGCCATGGCGAAATAGCTTAATTAAAGACTGATGGAAATGTGTTATGTCTCAGGAAGTGACTATAACCTGGAAGTTTCCCGTCTTTGATAGCATCATTGGGTGAACCCCGGAGGACTCTCTCTCTCCAGATGCTATATCCTAATTTTTGCTCCAGCAATTTTCACTATAAATTTTGCTGATACCCGCCCATCATAAGCTAGGGAGGTATTAGAGAGGTGCCTCAGTAGTAAATATGAGAGGCAACGATTAAGAAGACGCCCTAAAACGCATTGCATTAATTTTNACTTCAGTTTTGCCATGGCGAAATAGCTTAATTAAAGACTGATGGAAATGTGTTATGTCTCAGGAAGTGACTATAATCTGGAAGTTTCCCGTCTTTGATAGCATCATTGGGTGAACCCCGGAGGACTCTCTCTCTCTCCAGATGCTATATCCTAATTTTTGCTCCAGCAATTTTCACTATAAATTTTGCTGATACCCGCCCATCATAAGCTAGGGAGGTGTTAGAGAGGTGCCTCAGTAGTAAATATGAGAGGCAACGATTAAGAAGACGCCCTAAAACGCATTGCATTAATTTTNGTTAGAGAGGTGCCTCAGTAGTAAATATGAGAGGCAACGATTAAGAAGACGCCCTAAAACGCATTGCATTAATTTTGAGTGCTTCAGAACTAAGCGAGCTGTCTTCTCCACTGCAAGACCAGTTTAAGTATAATTCTTAGTTAAGGTATGACCAAGCATCGACGGTGAACTGTTTTATGTGAGCGTAACAATTTTGCTTTTAAAATTTAAATCTAAACTTTTACGTAATTTTTAGACTAAATTTGAGAATTTTAATGAAGGGCATGGCTTATTTAACGAATGCTAACCAGAAACCAGCAGATAGAATTCCCATGTTCTGCAGCTGAGCGTAATTAACTTTTTCAGCAACATTAATAATTATGTGTACATTGCCATATATCCCATTTTTAGTTAAACACTGCGTTGAACTTTGCTGGTTGGAGTGAAAGGACTGATTCTGGTTGGCCAAACTTCTTCTGGTTACACATTAGCCAGGGAACTTGTTGCCTACTCCTACTAGGTGCGGTAGACCCATAGTACCTTTCCCTTATGCCCTTCACCCATAGAAACGGTGCAAGATGGAGAGCTAAGGCAGCTACCACCTCTAAACCTAGTCAGTTGCTCTGCAACCCTTTGCCCTCTGCCTTCAGCAGCCCCTCCCCACGAGAACGAGCTAAAGTTGCCCGACGGCTGGAGAGTCCTCACCTCCCAGCCGCCCTTAGAGCCTTATTTCAACAACCCCAGAAAATCGCAGGAGATCCTCTCCAATCGTAGTCCAACTACGACTTGACCTCCCAGTTCCGCTGGGTATTGCCAACACGTTCTTCCGGGCCGCAACAACCAGCCGAACAACAGAGCAGCCCAACCCAGCAACCAGTAGCCAATCACCCTGAGACAGGGTACCAGTTCCAGCCAGCACTAGTGCCAGGATCTACCCCGGGTGAGACCCAATCCAGAGGACATAATTTCAGTGCCGAAGGCCACCATACGTGAAGTTGTAGTCGCTACAAAAAAAATTTTGTACCCAGCCGAAGACCGACACACCCCTCTTTGTACCAAGGCATTGTTAAGACAAAGCGACTGATTATCAAAACTCCCCTTCAATGAGTTTGTAGCCAATGTCTCTGGCAGGCACTAAGGAACCCTTATCTGAAAATGACATCTCAGCCACTTCAAGAGACATTACGCACAAACAATAATTTTACTTTCTTAAACCACTTAACTTGTAATTTATGAACTTAGTTCCCATAACCTTAAAAGCATCAACAGTCATTCAAACACATGTTCTTGTAATATTCCCATAACCTCAAACGTAGCAATGGCTGATTGTTGTTCTTGCTTATTTTTTTTGGTTTGGTAAAATGATCACTGCAAATTAAAACAATAGTATGATTAACTATCCTCAGGTTCGGAACCTCAACGCTAATAACTCAACCTGTGGGAAGCCACGGCTCCCACACCAAGAATTCAACCTGGACTGCTACACCCTGAAGATGATTACTACACGCCATTGCCAGTAACACTAAATACGCACGTCAATCATGCGTCCCTGCCTAGCCATCTGAACGAGGCCAGTCTGCTCCTAAGTGAGCGTCAGATACTACCCGCAATCACCGAACTACCCCGCTTCCAACCTCGCCAAGTGACACAGCAAGGGATGATGCCGCCTACACAGGGAGGAGCTGGCTGGCTGAAGATGCCCAAACGGATTGAAGGAAACCGAAGGAAGGCGCCATTCAGTATTTAGGGCCGGACGAGCCCCCAGAACGCCAGTTGACGTCGAGTTGTCATCACATTGGCTTCTTCTGCTTTGGCAACCCAGCAGATCTCCCTACCACTGCCGGCTCTGCCTCAACCAGATCTATCAGCGAAGCTTGCTTCAACCCTAGACACACTCACTCCACTTGGGAGTGCTTACCCCCGTCCCTTCAGGACTATACTAGGCGACAGTAGGGTTTGAGTCGTTTTCACGACTGCTTTATTAGTTGCTCTAGAATTGCTCTTTTCTTTAACAGGTCCCCTTCACCTGTTATTAAACTAAGTCCTGCCGGTTAATTGGTAACTACGAAAGTCTAGAAGTTAGTACGGGTCACCGTGTTTATTCCCCCGAGAATAAATACGTTCAAGTCTACGCACTGCGTTCTGATTCCAAGGGTGATTTGAACATCTCAACCCCCCTGTAAACGCTGTACCCCAAGGGAGCGGCAGTTGACTGTGTACTGCTAAACTATTTCTGACAACAGAGTAGGACTGCAGGCTCCCTTAACTGGGTAGTATGTAAGTCACAATATACCACACGATTCGCCAGCCAAACATACTGTGGGCCCAGTGCACAAAGGCACTTGACGCATACTTGGCCCCTACTAGGTACACTCCACAAGGAAACAACTGGACCACCTGAGACAACTAACCCACTCCATCCACCATGTTCATGATGTATATAGTGTATAATACTGTTTATGTGTGTGACTTAATTTGTTTGGTTTGCCATACTGGTGCCACTGTTTTGGTTGAATCAGTGCGAACTATCATGGTGGCGGGTGATGGTTTGTGTTCATTTGTGCTCCACATTTNGCCACTGTTTTGGTTGAATCAGTGCGAACTATCATGGTGGCGGGTGATGGTTTGTGTTCATTTGTGCTCCACATTTCTGGTCCTAACAGCCTGGATTAGTGTAACCGGTATGTGTAATATGCGTAATTGCACACAATGTGAGTTGACGTATGATACCCCTGATTTAACACTTGTATGGGTAAAGTTGGCTAATGGTATATACAGTGAAAGGTGGAAGTAGACTATGCGTACGGGACATGATTGCAGTGAACACTTGCTTACGTTGGTTATTTCTAGGCTAGACTGTACAGTTTGGTAAATCATGGGAGCGCAAGTACTTTGATTATAAATACAGTCCACTTTCAGAATTGTAACGGTTAACGACGTTGCACAAAATGGCGGCGGCGGTGGGAACACCGGCATTACAACATGTGATGTTTAATTTGCTCTTGTCACAAGCTGACTGTGCAAGGGAAATATGTGAAGCTATAGAAGAAGATGCCTCAAAAATCGAGGACTTCGAGATTGTGGTTGAAGAGGTTATAAGCAAGAGAAATGAAGTGGTGGCCAATTTCTGTGCTTTGTGTATTGTATATTGTTAGTATTGTACCTTACAGTANTTTGGTCCTAACAGCCTGGATTAGTGTAACCGGTATGTGTAATATGCGTAATTGCACACAATGTGAGTTGACGTATGATACCCCTGATTTAACACTTGTATGGGTAAAGTTGGCTAATGGGATATACAGTGAAAGGTGGAAGTAGACTATGCGTACGGGACATGATTGCAGTGAACACTTGCTTACGTTGGTTATTTCTAGGCTAGACTGTACAGTTTGGTAAATCACGGGAGCGCAAGTACTTTGATTATAAATACAGTCCACTTTCAGAATTGTAACGGTTAACGACGTTGCACAAAATGGCGGCGGCGGTGGCAACACCGGCATTACAACATGTGATGTTTAATTTGCTCTTGTCACAAGCTGACTGTGCAAGGGAAATATGTGAAGCTATAGAAGAAGATGCCTCAAAAATCGAGGACTTCGAGATTGTGGTTGAAGAGGTTATAAGCAAGAGAAATGAAGTGGTGGCCAATTTCTGTGCTTTGTGTATTGTATATTGTTAGTATTGTACCTTACAGTAGCACTATAGCGAGGGCCTAGAAATTTTTGCAGAATGTGGAGGAATTATGTTTATTCACATAATTCTGTAATAATTCCAGTATTTACAAACAACAACGAAATTGGCCATTTAAATGTATCCAAANACCATGAAGTAATGCGAAATAATATGAAATGTGGAGGAATTCTGTTTATTCACATAATTCTGTAATAATTCCAGTATTTACAAACAACAACGAAATTGGCCATTTAAATGTATCCAAAACTACAATGCTAAGCTTCTTTTACCATGAAAACTATTACAAACATTTAGATTTACAATTTTCAATGTGTTTTACAGCATTACAGTATCTCATTTTTACTTTACATATGCGCTGAGAGCAATTAAATCTATTTGCGTTAAACTCACGTTGTTGATGCCAGTGCCACAATTGTTTAACGAGAAGGATTCATAAATTGATTGCTAGGAAGGTTGAAAGATTATCAATGTGCGTACAATTCAATATATCAACCTGAATCGCTAAGCAGAAGCTCTCATTCACAGCAGAATTATGGCCAACTTACATTTTATTATTTTTAATAAATGTCAATAAATGTTGGTGATATTTTGGAAATAAATACTGCAAGTAGATATAACACAGGAAATTTTTTTTATAGGAAAATATAGTAATTACGTATTAAACCATTTGTAAATACTGCCAATTTTACTCGTCTTCCATACCTTGTGGTTAGGTACTTGATAACAAATATGCGAGGATAGTAACTTTAGTCTGCTGCTTACTCTGAAAAATACCTTAAGAATGCCAAAAATAGTAAATGACTTTTAATTATTCATGGTAGTTTGAAAGTGAAGGCTACTACATGTTTTGATAAGCTGAACAGAAAGCAAATAATGCAATGTAAACATTGAGTGGATGTGAAAAAAAAAAATATGTACATGAACACTACACCGCTATAAAAAAAATACAGCTTGCATTGGAAGCAAATTTGTGTGAAACAAATTGGTTTCTGTCACTTCCTTGTAGAAAAACTTGACAACTCTAAAGTTAGAAATGTTGTGGAAACACTTTTACTATGTAAAGAGTATATTTTTAATCAAAATCTTTTCTTGGTTTTTGTAGTTAGGTTGTGAATTTAAGTCAGAGTAATATATAACATTAAAAACACATTTTATCAGCATTTTTGTGTTATTTCAATTTCCTTCAGTTTTATTTAATTTTCTTCCAATCATTTTATCAATAAACACATGGAACAGTAAAACCTCGTTTATCCGGACTAACTGGGACTAAAGACAATCCGGAAAATCGAAAATCCGGGTAACAAGCAAAACAAATCTTTAAATAAGCATACTTACCATTTATTACGATAAAAAACTATGTTTTGTAACAAAATTACATAGAATTGTTTAAAAGACATTAAAAAATATAAAAAAAACTTTTTACATCATTTCTTAACAAAGAATTGGTCCACTGTCTTCTGTTTCAAACACGTGTGGCGTTTGAATGAAGCACAGTCACGCAAACGCTTTATCATTAATAGTTCAGCTGGAGTGGTGTCGGGCTGACGCTCCAAGTACGCCATGATGTTTGTAGCTGGTCCGCAGCATCTGCATGTGTCGTCCGCTGTTGCAGTGTGATTGCTCCCTCCTCGTCCACGTCATCTTCTTCCTCATTGTCTGCTGTACATGTGCATGCCGCTACAATTTCTTCTTCTGTCATAGTGCCGTAGCCACCGTCATTGTTGTCTTTCAGCCACTCACTGACATCTTCCCTATCAACATCTGAGCACCAGCTTATTGTTCCTAACATTTGCAGAATGTCTTCTGCAGCCACTTGCAGCAAATTATCGCTTGCCATTTTGTTTGTAGCACAAATAGCTGGCCACAGTTTTTTCCATGACTTTTTCAAATAGCTTTTTGTGATGCAATCCCAAGCGTCAGCAACCATGTAAATAACGACTTTGATATTGATTGATTTCAACAAATTAATCACACTTTTTTCCCCCTTTCTCTTCAATTATTTTACTCTTTTCGGTAAACTCTTACGCTGCAGCAGTGGAGTTAAGGCTTGGTGGAAGAAATTTCACTTTAATTCCTCCACTCACGAGTTCTTGTTCTCCCGGATGAGACGGAGCATTGTCGATCAGTAAAATAGCTTTTTCTGGTAAACTATTTTCTTCCAGGAATTTTCGAACTTCACGAACAAAGTTATCAAAAAACCAATTCTTAAACAAAAAACTGTCCATCCACGCACTTTTTTGTGGTCGGTAAACCACTGGCAACGTACTGTGGTTCACATTTTTTAGCGCTCTGGGATTCTTGGATTTCCCTACAATGACAATAGGAAACTTATGTTTCCCTGATGCATTGCTACAAGCCATAGCAGTTAGCCTATATTTGCTTTTCTTGTAGCCCTTAGCCGAATCTTCAAGCTTTGATGCTAACGTTTTGCTCGGAAGCATCCGGTAAGAAAGCCCACTTTCGTCAGCATTATAAACTTGATTGGGTGTCAATTCTTCAGATTAAACAAATTGTTCAAAGTCCTTTTTAAATTTTTCAGCAGCAGCATCACTAGACAAGCTCTCTCCAGTCAGAGTAAGTTGGCGAATACCGTGTCGGTATTTAAAACGCTCTAGCCACCCCTGGCTAGCAGTGAATTCTAGGTCAGGATTAGGTAACTTTTTGTTTAAGCTCAAAGCTTTTTGGATCAAGATCGGTCCAGATATAGGCAAACCATGTTCTCGCAGAGCACTGTACCACATGAATAGTGCGTCATCTAATGCTTCATTTTTTGCTTTTTTGCCGTTCCTCTGCCTTCCAAACTGTTTTTATATATAATTTTACAACAAAAATTTTCTATTTCTTTTCTTTGCTTCTTCCAGTCGGACACTGTTGAAGTTCCAACTCCCAATTCAGCAGCTATTTTTTTCGATGCTTCTCCTTTATAAATTTGATTAATAGCGTCTAACTTTTTATCCATTGAAACCACAACCTTCCTTCACTTCAACGCCATTTTAAACTTGTACGTAAACTACAATACACTCCCAAACACTTTGATAAAAAACAAAAACAATATCCGGTTGAACCACACACAACAAACAAAATGACAAGTAAAGTTTGAAAACAGTAGGAAAACTGAGGAGATTGAAGTAGGGGAAGTGATGGGTAGGGATTCAAGGTCAAGTCAAAGTTATTTACAGCTGGTGAGTCAATCCACTTCATATTACATATTATCTATGTGAACATTAAATTAAAAACATCCGGATTATCAGGAGATCCGGACCAACGAGGTTTTACTGTACTGTACTTTACAGGTAAAAGACAAACTATCTTGTGCAAAAACACTGGAGGAGTCATGTACCAGTTTTCTTGGGCAGCTTTAAATGTCTTAAAGTATAAGATTGATCACACAAAACTGACTGTGACTATGTGCATTACATGAAGAGTTAAATATTTTTTAAAAGTTTTCAACGAAATAATGAATTGATTAAAATTATTGAACAAGCTCCATTTTAGATTTAGCTGAATTTGTTAGAGAAATAATAGATTCAAATTCTAATAACATAAAATGCTTTTTTCGCTATAAAATTTATTTGATGAAATGGTAAAATTTTTATGACAAAATCAGTTTATTTTATTTAACATAAAAATGTGGCCCTAATTATAGTTATATTTATGTTGTAGTGTATCTACTAGACAGCTCTTAACACATCTACTGTGTTTAATCAGAGGCTAATGAATAAATTAAATCAAAATAAAAATATTTTAATGAAGCATCAATGATGGCTGAACTATGGAGATGGATACCTGCTGCAGCAGCAAGGTGCACTGGTGCAGGAGCGACACGGGTTGGGTACCAACGTTGGTTGCCAGCAGCACCCGTAGAAGTTGCTCCTTCTGCACTGGATTCTCAACCAGTGCATGGGAGAGCGCCACTGCAGAGAACCAGTTAGACAGGGCGTCTCCACTGAACAAGCCCCCACACAGCAGCTGGCCACTTGTCAGGCTGATCACTGCATCACACACAGACCACTGTCTCTGCAACACCTGTTTCTCAGTGAGTTCTGCTGCAATACCGTCTGCTATAGGCTGTTCACCGTAAAGAGAGCACTTTCGGAAGCCCTGCTTAAGATATTATTTATGCTTTTCTCATTTCATATACTAGTAGTAAAATTAACACTGCCACATGCCTGACGACTTTATTCACGCGCTCATCATGTGAAAATGTGAAACTGTTAGTACCCTAAATATGTTACTAATATGCCAATTCATACAGTAATGTGTATAAAATACCAAAACACAAACTCCATTTGTCATAAGTTTAAACACACTCACAATACAACATTAAGGCTTGGAACTACTTTTCTTATTTCCTTGTCAACTCTGGGCCATTAAGTTGCAATAAATATAATAAATCTAAAGAGCATTTTAAAAATTATAAACAAACTGTGCCAATCTCAGTTTTACCTATCCTCTAAAAAAAATGATGCTACTGTATTTGGTTGTCCCTTCAGTATATTTTTAAACCTGGCTGTATCAGAAAATTGTGTTCATTGTGAAATTGAAGGCAAAGTTGATATAGTTTTGTCCCTACCAGAAAAACACATCCCATTTTCAAATCTGTGCACGGACCTGTGCCAACTTAACTGGAACCCTTCATGCAAGTATGTACGCTAGCATCTACGTAGTAAACGGGCAGCAATATTTTTCAAAGTTTCATTTAGTAAGTGCTCACTTTACTATTAACAGTCTATATAAAGTTATTTCTCATCAACATTGTTAGCACATTTAGTTACAATACTGATCATGCTCGCTAACAAACTGTTTTTCTCTGGCACTCCAAAAATTTAGACACTGTGCATATTTTAGTACAACAGATTGTTTAGGGACTAAATGTTGGGAACTCTCAAAAAAAAATTAACGAAAAGAGTGAGTGATGAGATTTGAGCATCTCTAAACATCGTTGTCTTGAGAGCCGATGGGGGTGAAGCGAGGTGAGTATGGTGCAGCACCTGAATGAAGGGGCGGGGGAAACAGGAGATTGCTGAGAAAACCCACCGACCAGCAGCAACGTCCGGTACAATTCCCACATGTGAAAATCTGGGAGCGACCCCGCCATAAATCGAACCCGGTTCACCTTGGTGGAAGGTAAGCAGTCTAACCACTACACCACCATGGCCCCTTCACCCTAAGGGCTTATTCATTTAATTAAGGGAAATTATAAATTAATTAAGTATGGCTACTTTCTTCTTTAGATCTTAATTCTGCAACAAATTACATTCTCTAAACAATACAAATAAAATAATAATAAATAATAATAAAACCACGAGAAATTATTGTTGTTTTGATGTGCTTGGGAAACTACCCACTCGATTTAACGTTGTTTCTTATGGGAAAGTATAACTTTAGCAAGGCTTTTTCTCCATAAATCTGCACGTTCCAAGAACATGAGACAATAATGTAGCAGGATCTATTAGTATGAAGAGATTCTGAGCCACAACCCTGCCAGGTTGTAAAGAAGGAAATCACCTGCACATCTATTGCATAGCATGGATGACAACCCCACCCCGACCGTAGATGAATTTTCAATATTTCCTGAGCTATGTTGGGTTAGCCTCTGTGGTGAGGTGCGAGATTTTCGGGAGTGGAAGCAACTGGCGCAGAACAGAAGTAGTAAATTATTTTGAAAATTCTGGAACCAATTGCCATTAATTAGATATTGACATATTTACCTAGTTTGTTTCAATATATTTCTTTTAAATTAGTATACTACTTAATTATACACTGCCGATATTCACCACTAAGCAAGTTGTGACAATATCATTTAACTTAAGGATTTAATAGCACTCAATGAAGTTATTATAAATTTTGAAAAATGTAAATTACTCTAAAGTTTAAAATTATCTTGGAAAAATTTGCCAACAGCACAAAGTCAATAACAGGCTAGCATTAAATACATGCATATGACACTAACCCATGTAAAGCCCACATGATAGTGGTAATAAGTTTACAAATAAATGTGGTTCTAAAACTAAAATGGTATACATAATACACAGCTCTTAAAATTCCATTCCCCAGTCAGCCATTAGACACTTATGGAATGAAACAAACAACATAACATAAAATTTATAAATAAAATAATTTACTAAACGAGTTTGTTGATAAGCATTGTTGTCATTCACGCAGTATTTACTTATACTTCAGATATGTTCCAATTTTTTAAAGCAAGTACAGTAGTGTCTTGATAATCCAAGTTGGATGGGACCGAGAGTACCTCGGATTATTGAAAACTCAGATTATACAAAATTATGTGAAAAAATAACTATTAGCTGGTGTAAACAAAGATAAACTAGTATAAATTACATACATACAATCTTGGTGTAGGTTATTTGATTAAATAACAAAATAAGTATTGATTTTAGTACTATTTTGTATATTGATATAAAAACAATTACTGTACATACATACGTAGATACATACAGCAAAATAAAAAAAAGACAGTATGAACACTACAACACAAAAATGGCATGGTATGTGACAAGAGAGTAATCTAGTCAAATACGTAATGTTTTTTAAAAACATTGTTACAATACTATATACATATTTACATTTGTAAAAAAAGTAATTCAGGGTTTTTAGCTTTGACGCATCACAGTACTTTCTTGCTGCTGCGTCACGTAAACTTTTTAACACAGCAAATCAGCTGGCGGGACGGGCTGTTGTTCTACATAGTGCAGAGCCGTTTCTAAGGCTGCTGTTTTGTAGCTGTGACCAATTTTTCCTGTTTATGCTGATTCCTAGGGCAGCCAGCGGTGTGATTGGCGTCGAGGTGGTCCTCGGAGGTACTTGGGCCTTCTGGTTGCTGGAGGCCGTCTGGTTGATGTCGGGCAGCATCGGCGATGCCTAAGGCCACAGGCGCAGTTGGACTACGAGATGCGGCTCTCCGGCGGTCTTCTGGGGTGGCTCGAACCGGGGTATAGCGGTGACTGTGGAGTGAGGCCCCAGCAGTCTACAGGCAGCCTGAGCTTGTTCCCGAGGGGAGATGTAGCTGAAGGCTGACTGGGAGGGATTACTTAGCAAATGATTGGCTGCAGGGGAAGTAGCTATGTTCTTATCGCTCCACTTCGTACCTCCTCTATGGGTAAATGGCATGGGGTTAGGTACTAACGGTCCACCTCGACAAAACAGAGGCAGGCGACGGTTTCCCTAGATAAGGTGTGCCCAGATGAGATCAAATTACGCCGCACCAGTCCTGTTACTCCAACCACTGAATCTCAACAGTGGATGGAGTGGGTTAGCTGACTTGGGTGGCCTACTTGCTTCCTTACAGTGTACATAGTAGGGGGCTCTACCGTACATATGCACCCAGCACCTTTAAGCACTTGGTCCACAGAATGAGTGGCCGGCAAAGGTGTGGTGTTTTTGACAAACGTGCCACCCGATTAAGGGAAGCCTGCAGTCCTACGCTAGTTACGGAAATCAGGTTAAAAGCAGTGGTCCCCTACCTCTCCTTTGAAGGGATGGCACTTACCAGGAAAAATAGGTCAATGTTAACCCTAGAATAAGAATGCTGTGGTTAAACTTGAATGTGTTTATTCAAAGCAGAATAAAAATGGTGACCCGTACTTACTATCTCCTGCGCTCTCGTGATTCCTAAGCAACCAGCAGAAATTATGTTAAAACATGTGAAAGGGACCTGTTGTCAAAAGAAATTAGAGCAAACAAATTAGGTAGCCGTGAAAATAACTTTGACCCTAACTGTTGACTAGCTTGTCTTGAAGGGACTCTGGTGTCACTACCTAAGTGGTGAGTGCGGTTTAGGGGGGTTGAAGACTTCTTCATGGTTAGCCGCTACCTGGTCGGGAAGACAAAAGCTGTTGGTTCTTTGTGAGGAAGAAGGTAGCAGGGAGCTCTATCACGGCTGTAGTAGAGTGAGATAACTGATGTTCTGGGAGCACGTCAAGCCTTATATAAAACTTGCTGGCGCTCCTTTTTGTCTTCCTTTGGTTCGAGCATCTTCAGCGGGGTTGCTCCTCCCTTCGTGGCCGGTGCAGCTCTTGCTGTACTCTCTTGAGGAAGGAATGAAGCGGGGTATTTTCCCAGTGTACGGGTGGTATCCGGTGCTCGCTTAGGGGCAACTGACGTGCCTAACTTTGCTTGGTTTCTTCTGCAGGAGTGAGCGTCTGGCATAATGGTTGTCTCAGGTTGGGAGAATGCCTGTCCGGTTGGGTTGCAAGCAGACTTGTGTCGCAGCACATGATGAGTTGGATTCGAAAATAAGATATACCTAGTACACATGAATGACATTATTACATAGATACATGGATGCAAGACAACCAAATATAAGTTACATAATGAATTAATACCAATTTAAGACAACAAAAAATCAAGGGGTGGTGGCATTTTTTAATTGGTGAGCAAACAAATGTCTGTACCTGCGTGGTATTTTATTTTGCTAAATAACAGTTACGGACACAATGTCACGTACTTTTAAAGTTATATTGTCTGATTATTACTATTTTGTGCTATAAGAGATATTGTTAATTTATTCAGACTAGCAATAAATGTAATTTAGCATAGAAATACATTTTACAGACCCCAAAAATTTCATTTAAACAAATATATACGGTGTCTGGCGTATTTTACTCGCGTATCCACCATCTTGACTGCTTATGTCGTCAATTTAGGAGAAATTCAGTTGAAGAAAGTATGACATCATTCAAGTTCGATGAGCTTCACATGTGACTATGTAATGCTAAATTGTTCGTCTACAAAGTTTGTCTGGAATCGGGCCCCAGATCTTTTTATACTTCAGTACTGCTTCCTACTATGTGGTATTTCTCATGTCTGGTATGGTAGAAGATGTATTCAGCACAATTTGGTAATTTCTGATTAATGTTTTTAAGGTGCACGTCTTTTGTATACCTATGTAGTGCAATGTATGTTTTATTTCAAATTGTTTTGTTAATTTTATATAATGCTCTTTTTAGGACACTAAACATTTTTAAAGTATAGTAACCAGACAAACTTATTTTAAACCATACTTGCAACTTGATTGGAAGGAAAAAAACTTGGAAATTTATCCTATTACAAAACAATTAGCAATCTGCTAGGATATTCATTGCACTACAAAACTTGCAGATTCTTGTTTCCAACCATGCAGCACCCCAACACACCAGGAAATGAAGGAAAAGAGATAAAATGCAATTCCAATGCCCAAAGAATTTATTGTACATATTCTATTGACTGCTGACTTGTGCCCTTAATAAACTAAAACAAGAAAAAAACTTTTATTCTTAACTTATAAAAAACACACAGCATAAGCATTGGATTGTTCAAAGAGAATGGTGCAAAAGGAAAGCTGATTTATTGTTTATTGAACTGACACACACAATCCACAATTATATGCACTGATAGACTACCTGCATAAGTTTGTTGTCTGTAAGTTACATGTCTGTCTGTGTAGTTCACGTACTCGCCGCCGGAAGCGTCGTCGTCGTGCATACTGTTCATGTGGACATTACAAGTGTTGGATATAAGCACCTTGGGTGACACACAGATATCTAAACCGCCCATTTCTTCCCGAATGCATCCCAACATATTCTCGGTTATCCACTCCATGGAACCAGAGATGTGGTTCTTCAAATTGTCCAAGGGTTGTGGTAATGGATCATCCTTAACATACATACACCCACAAAAATAAATTACAGGGTGTTAAATCTGGTTATAGTGGAGGTCAGAGTAACATCTGCGAATCATGATTCCCGGCACAACCGATCCAGTGCCCTGGTAAGGTGGCATTCAGGTGTTCATATATGGTCCAGTGGAAATGCACGGAGCACCATTCTGTTGAAAGATGTGATTAGGAAGATGCTCCTCTAGTTGTGGGATACGCCATTCTGTTAACATGTTCATGTAGGTGAGGCCAGTGACAGTAGGCATCTGCTCATCACTCATAACACGTTCACTTTTGACAAGTCTCTCTCATGCTCCACAATGTCTCCATCAATGTTTGCGGCGACCAGGACTTTTCCCGGGGCACAAACATCCAGTGGATTGGAACTGTTGCGCCCAATGAGCTATGCAGTTCCTATGTGGTGGGTGTTTGTTAAATTGTGTTCGAAGTGTGTCTACACTGTTACAACAGCCCCTGTTCATGCAAATTCCATCACACAAAACACTTTCTCTTGCTGTGAGGTCACAATTTTGTCAAAACCAACAAAGACAGACATGAGACTTATGGAAAACCAACTTATGATGGTCAGTAATCATTGCATACCATTGTGAACAGTGTTTGTCAGTTCACTAAAGAAAAAATTAGCTTTACTTTTGCACCATCCTTTTTGAATAACTCTATATAAAAATTTTAACCAAGCCATAATACTTAGTTACTAAAAGGCTCAATTTGCAGTATTATATTATATTTACTGCAAACCAATGAATTCCTCATATATAAATCATACCTTCTGTTGTTGATGGCAAAAGTGTCTGCACCAGCTGCGACTGGCCAATTTCATTCTTGAACAGGAAGCATTGGAAGCAGTACAGCACTGAACAGCGCAGGACAAAGGGCTGCTTTTCATTCACCATCGACATCAGCAACACAACTATCGCAGGCCTGGACAACCAACATATTATGGTGAAACAAATACTCACCCAACTGATGGCAAAGATTTTAAGTGCGCTCTATGCCAAAAAACTTAGCACAATCTGAAAGGCCTGTCATTGTTTTACTAATGGAACAGTTATGACTCTGGAGGCAACTTACATGAAAGAAAACTGTCCATCTACCAAGTTGAATAAGACTGAATGCCTCTATGACAATAATGAGTGCAATGGAATGTGAGAAGCTTTTGCCTACTAACTTTGCTAAACGTCAATACATTTCACTGCTCAAACCAAAACTATTCGACAAGAAACAAAGTGCTGAAGAAAAATGTTACCTGGGAGGGTTGGATGGAGCCATCACGCTGGCAAAGTAGTCCTGGTTGCTCTGGCTACCACGTATCACCTCTGCCACTGTGTTGATCGTCTCTGTGAGAATGTCTGCTGGCACACCACTTGCCATCAGAATGTTGCACAGAGCCTCCAGCATGCCACAGCTGTTAATCGTCTTCTGAGAAGAGCTCGTCACCTGTGCAGGGTTGCTGGGGCTGATTAAAGTTCGCACAACCTAAAATAAGGACCAAAAATATGACACTCTTCATGGCAGCACCACAAGCATACTTCCTTACCCCTAAAATTTCTAACTGACATACATTGTACAATTCTATGACCAAGGATACAACACCATAGTGGCAGTCACATAACCATAACTATACTTCCATACCCTGAAATTACAAACGTAACTTGTGCAAAATAAAGGTACACACCTTTAACTCGAAGGATACAAAAAGAAGATTCTCCTGTATTTTATTGATATCACAAGCACTTGAAACAGAATTTAGTTAAGTTTATAATTGCAATGCAAATAACTTGCCTGCAAAATGCAATGGATATTGCTGACTTTCTGTGGTGACCAACCATCTGCTTCACTATCCTGTGGAAGTACGAACATAGGAGCCAGTCGCTGAATATAACTACCTAGCAAACAAATAAAAATAAACCATTTTGAATCTATTGAGGTCTGTGGTCAAAGTTTACATTTCTAACATGTAGAGCACACTGGTGTTCATTTCATTTCTACATAATCTCCATATGAAACACCACATCCATATTTGGCACAAATTCAAAACACAAAACCTGTAATTTTACATGAACATAGTTTTCATTCAACTCAAAAACATTTACAAAGAAAAAGAATATATATTTATGCCATTGTAGTTAGTGCACTACAGAAACACAGGAAAAGTTCTCCAATTAAATAAGCTATCCAAAAAACAAAAATTTGAATTGAAAATAATTAAAATATTTTTATTTCCTCTGTTTTTTAGTATAAACCTTTGCTTACACGATCCAAAATTTTGATGACATTTTTAACTCAAGACATCAAGAATGGGTGGTACTTCCGTTACGACTACACTCGGCTTCTCTTCAACCATAGCAACATTGCTTTTGCTCAGAGTATAACATTGAAACTTACTGTCATTAGCATTCATAATATCCAACTCACTTCATAAAAAAAAAATATCACTTCTAAAACACAGATTTACTAGCACTGTTTCTCTTTTTATTTTAAATATATGTCAATAAAATTTAACACATAAAATTACCAGAAAAAGAAATTAAATAAATTACCCTTATTCATTAAACAGTATGACCCTATCCAAAAGTGACTGCATAAGCGATCTTAGTATTCTGCTAGACTCTAGATTACTATTTTACCAAAATGTTCACTATCTCAAAACATGTCGAAATATAAGTAGTGGAGGTTGTTGGTGAGTTTGGTATGTACAGCAGTTTGCATTGTGCCATTGTGGGGAGTCGGTTCAACATCTAGGAATATGGCATGTATTTTGGAGTATGACAAGGTGAACTTGAACGAACTGTATGCATTTAAGTTGTTCAGAAAGTGAATTAGGCAGTCTTCAGTAGAAGTCCACATCAGAACCATTCTCCACTCTGGATAAACAATCCTGGCTTCCTCAACACAAACACAATACCTGCTCTCGAAACAACCCAGATTGGTCTTCAAAAGGCCATCTAATCTCCGCAACGAACTGGTTCATCCAAAGTTGCAGCCTACCACAAATGCCAACCAGACCACCGCCCCCAGAGGATCCCTCCCCTGCAATAGCTCACGCTGTGTCTCCTGTGCCATCCACCAACCCTCAACTTCTTGCAATAACAGACTCACTGCTGTACGTACCACTTCCAAAGTAACTCTATAACTGTGCAACAGAAAATCTGATTTTTCAGCTAGTGTCAACACTGTAATGCAGAATACATCGGCCTCACCACCAACACATTCGGGCAGAGAATTAACGGCCACAGAGTAGACATCAAACAAGCCACAGCTGGTCACATCCACAACCTAAATGACAAACCAGTTGCAGCACATGCAGCATCATACAACAAATATTTTGATTCCTGCTACAGCACCAGAGTTGTAAAAGCCCTACCACCTTCAAGTAATAGCTCAAAACTCAGACGCTGGGAATTATCTTATCAATTTATAACAAAATCCAGGCAGCCCCCAGCCTCAACATAAGATAATCACAGTCCCAAACCATACTCATCAACTATACCTACAAATTTTCAATTTTTCCGTTGCATCCTAGTTTGCAATCTGGCCACTAGGCCTACTACCAACAGTGCCCTTCCACCATATTGCAGTGTCCTACAACTAGCTGCCTGATGAAGCTGGCCCAGCCAGCAAAACATAGTGATCGCGAAATTGCATGAAAAATGTTTCGTCCTTCTTTGTGTGTCCCTGTCGACAACTACTAGACTGTGAGTACTTTAATTCCTGTCCTTTTATATATTTTTATTACATACTTAAGTTACAGTATCTAAGTACCATAACTTATGTACTCTGTACAGAATATTAATTTCTGACATTCAAACTCCAGTACAAAAATGCAGGAATTCAAATATGTAAGCAGTCGAATGTGTGTAAAAATAGGAGTCTTCTGCATACAGTAGAAGGGTTAGCAGGTATGCGGATGGGAGAAGACCACCGCAAGTAGGACCAGCATATCCCAGGCATTTTATTTACACTCGTGCGGAGACAAAACGAAGCCCTTGGGGCCTCCCTTAGTGGACTTCTGTTGGGACGAACCCTGTACCACCCTGGCAAATGACAATGGGAAGATGAACCTGCAGAAGCCACCTAAGTAAATCCGGCACGCCAACTTAATCCACATTGAAAAACCTGCAATAACATGGCACAAAAACATTCAAAGGACCTACTTAAAGTAGAGGAAACAGCCCAGGTATGTTCTCCACGCAGGAGATTGTGTATACATCACTACCTATTCCTTAGGCAACCATGCAGCAGGATCCCATGTCAGTTTCCATCACAAGTGGGAGGAACCCCATAGTGTGCTGGAGATATAAGGAAATGCAATCTGGGTAGAAGATAGCTGAGGAAATAAATGCAAGTTCACCTAACGCATCTTAAGTATGCCAATACATCTAAGATTGAGCCCGAAATTATCTTACATGAGCCAGAGTAGCAACAGGAGCATGGATGCCAAGCACAAGAGAGCACTGCCCTAGCATGTCCTACTGCTCCCCCTCCCCCTCCAAGGGAAACACTGTGCGATATGCTGCCACGTCCAACAACACCAGTTACTGCGCCGACCGTGGGGAGAGGGGAGAAGAAATTCTGAAGCTCCAATTCCAGTGGGCCAATCAGTAGCCAAGGAGTAGATGACTCTGCCCCTCCCAGGGCCAGTCATACTGTTCCCCCTCCAACAGAGCCTCCCCAGGCACTCACAAGGGAGGAAAAGCCAACCCACAGCTGTGGAGAGGAAGTGCCTGCCACCTCTCTGCCTTCACAGCTGAAACTGGAGGCCTTGACCAACGTTTGTTCCTTCGCAGACAGTAAGCTAACCATCTGATGTTCTCACACAGCTGCCAGCCACCCCATGCTATGTGCCAACACAGACACACCATGTGCCGCACTGTCCAGCTAACTGCCTACCAGCTCTCGCCTACCTTCGCCTAAAAGACTTTCCGCCATAAGCCATGCTGTAGTCATCTCCTGTGAAGTTCATCCTGCTAATTGTTAGGGAGTATGACTTGCCATGCTGGCACACCCATGACGATCGCCTAGTTGTTTGTCTACAGGGGTTGTCCTCACCCCACTGTTCCCCATGGATGTGTGTAGTACTCACCTGGCAGTTAGGTCACCTTGCGCACTTCATGCTTCCCAGGCACAAGCTGGGATACATGTTTAAAAATAAACCCATATATTAATTTACTCTGGTCTTAAGCTCATCCTTCTTCCTTTCAGCAACACGCCACCCCCTCAGACTTTGGCATGGCTTCAATCCTACAGCCCTTAATGCACACATTTAGGTTACATTGGGAACAGCTCTCTACCTAAGTCTAGGCGTCTCGCTACCAGCAATACTGCTGCTTCTCTGGGCACCGCTGGGAGTGAGAGCACGACCGACTATGATCTGTATTTGAAAGAGACTTGGATAATAGCAATACTGCCACTTCCCTGGGCTCTCCGGAGAGTAGGCATAGTGACGATAGAGTGTATTTGAGTTTATGAGAGGAGGCCACCCGGCAATAAGCAAGAAACACTGCTACGATTAGTCTGTAGTAACATCAGCAGAAGACTACCAGCACCAATTCCACAATGGCATGTTGTCCAGGCTGCTTCGCCATCCCTCAGGCCATATCTCCATTGCCTACATCCCTGCCTAAATGATATCCAGCCACTACTAGTAAACCTGCCTCCGCCATCTCTGTTTCACGCCAGGCCACCTTCCCCTCACACGTCTGCCATCTTCAAAATCATCCACTAGCACCCTTGCAGTGTTAGCGCCTTCTCAAACCACAACTCAACTTGCACCTACTTCTGCACCTCCCTGGCCCCAGCAATGAATAATCATTTTATTTTGTTATTTTGTTATTTTGTTATTTTATTTAATAATATAACTTAATTATACTGTATATGCACACAGTTAACTTGACTTCTACATGCTTGAGACTATTTTCCTACTAATTTTATTTGTGTAGCATGCAATTTACTTTAATTCTCAATGGAATAAAACAAAGGTTCACAGCTCAACTTATACTAAAACTAATTTTCCAGGTGTGTGCATAAATTTTAAAAATTCTTATAATGTTACACATATACCTTCCTTGAAGAAGTTCTGGTTTGAGGTATTGTTCCTTAACAAATTTAGCATCAGGAGGAGACAGTCCTCAACAACAATGCCACCATCAGCATAACCTTCTTCAGCAATTACATCAAATAAGCGGTCAAATGCATTCTCAAATGCAACTATTTTCTGGATGTTGGCATTGCCTTTCGTCAATTGAATTAGAAGCAAAAGAGCCTGCAAGAAAACTATATGCATATAACTCTTTGCTCATAATATGGCCAAACATTTACATAGTGAAAGTGCATGAAATAAATTACAGTATGCTATAATGCAAACTATTGCTCTAATACTGAAAAGAACAAACCTTTTCTGATATGTACAATAGAATTATAATTAAAAACATTAACATTCATTTCTCTCAGCCATTTAAAGATTCCCCCCTCTCCCACTCTCCAAATATTCAATATATTATAATTTTACCCATTACTTTATCTTGCACTACAGATAAACGCAAGATACACAGTTAAAACACATATTCACAAAGACATACACAGTTTAAACAATATTTTAAAAATCATTTGCACAACACTGGCTGGTTCTGGCATATCCTTAGAAAATAATTTACATTGTGTATTTACAAGAATACATATCAAACGTAAAAAATCCCTAATCATAAGTGCACATAGCCCTAGCCTACTTGCTGGTAAGAGCCATGTGGCATTACTAGAGCATTCAATGGCTAGCCCTGCAGTGCAAAGTACATATCAAAAGGTAGCAAGTTAACTTAGATACAATATTAATCTAACAAAATAAACCTAAAAATGCAGATGGTGCAGCTACTCTGCAAAGTTGTCCCTTTGCACAGCTCCTCAGCAACTAAATGTTGGCAAAAATAATTTCTTTGTGTTGGTGGTGAGGCCAATTTATTCTACATTACAGCATTGCCACTGTAGCTAATAAATCAGATTTTCTGTGGCACAGTTAAAGTGGCCTTGGATGTGGTACGTACGGCTAGTGAAGGAGTGGGATCCTCTGGGGCCAATAGTCTGGTCTGCATTTGTGGTAGGCTGCAGCTTTGGATGAACCAGTTTATTGCGGATGTTAGGTGGCCTTTTGAAGACTAATGTGGGCGATTTGGAGAGCAGGTCTTGTGTTTGTGGTGAGGAAGCCAGAATTTCATATCCAGAGTGGAGAATGGTTCTGAGTTTACCTAAGCCTTCAAGATATGAGACCTCCAGGGGTCAAGTTGTTGACTTTGGTTTGTGTTCCGGTATTTGAGATGGCTTGCTGAATCTGTTTGTGCAGATATATTTGTCTCTGGTGGCAAGATGATAGGGTAGGGATTTTTTTGCCATGGTATGGGTGGTAGCTGTCGAAATGTAAGCACTGGAGGTTGTTGGTGGGTTTGGTGTGTAGAGCAGTTTGAATTGTGCCACTGTAGAGTCAGTTCAACATCCAGGAATATAGGTTGTGTTTTGGAGTATGAGCAGGTGAACTTGAGCAAACTGTGTGCATTTAAGTTGTTCAGAAAATGAATTAGGCAGTCTTCAGTGGAAGACCATATCATGAAGATGTCATCAATGAAAAGCATCCAGCAGTGTAGTTAGATTGGTTGGTGACTGAGGAACTTTTCTTCTAACCTGCCCAGAAAGAGAATGTCATAGGGTGGAGCCATACGTGTACCCATCGTTGTGCCTTTGACCTGAAGGTAGTGCATATCTTGAAATCTGAAGTTGTTGCTGAGGGTGAACTTGGTGAGTTCAACAAGGAATGACTGTAGATGGTTTGCTGTGTGGGAGTCTTTACTTGAGGTAATATTCTATAGCCAACAGTCCAGATGAGTGGGGATGTTGGTATAGAGAGATTTTGTTTCTAGTGTATCTTTGGAAGCAGGTACAGAACTTGTGTGGTGGATTATTTGGGGTGAGCAGTTTAACTGAAGCCTCAGATAGGTCTTGGAGGCGGCCCTGGGACACAAGGAATTGATTGATATGGTCGCAGAATCTGGTGGTTGGGTCTTCTCGTAGACTTTTGTATGTAGATATTTCCTTGAGTTGGTTTTCTGCTTCTAGAATGTGGTCTGTTTTGTTGACAACCACTGTGGTTGTGATTTTGTCAGCCGGCAGTATCATTATGTATGGGTTGTTTTGAAGATCTCTGATGGCTTTTCTTTCTGAAGAAGTTGTGTTGCTAATGTTAGGTAGTGAGGTGGCAAAATCAGTGTCTGCAATGTTGACCAGGATGTACATGATGAACTGCTCAAGGGGATTTGAGGGTGTGTGGGGGAAGTGTCCCATGTGGATAGTGGTGCAAACTTGGTCAGGGGTACATCAATAAGGCTGCTGTTATGGCTTGATGTGAGGAGGTTGTCAAGTGCTGGTGTCAAAGATTGTGTATGAAGTTTAGGACATATTTTACAGTGGCAAAGTGGTCAAACAAACTATTTGGTGGGGGAGAAGGAGAGACCTTTTTGTAGAATATTGTTTTCAGCAGCAGTGATTTGCTTTTATGGGGTGGTTATTCCTCTTTTGTGGTTATGCACGGGAATGGCTTTGGCAGAGTTGGTGTGGTATGTGCTGGTGTGGGAAGGCTGCCTAATTCACTTTCTGAAAAACTTTAATACACACAGCTTGCTCACGTTGACCTGGTCATACTCTAAAACATGCGTCATATTCCGGGACGTTGATTCTCCACAATGGCACAATTCAAACTGATGTACTCACCAAAACCACCAAAAACCTCCAGTGCTTAAATTTCAACAGCTACAGCCCATACCATGCCACAAAATCCCTACCCTACAGTCTTGCCACCAGTGACAAATGTATCTGCTCCACCAACAGTGATCTCAACAAACAGTGTGAAAAAAATAGCACAAGCATTCCTTGACAGGGGCTACCCCAGGCCCCTTATCAACAAACAGATTCAGCAAGCCATCTCAAATACCGGAACACAAACTACGGTCAACAACTCTGATATACCACTGGAAGTCCCAAATCATGAAGGCTTATGTAAACTCAGAACCGATTCTGACAGTTCGACGAAAGTAGTGCCAATGTTTACTTTTTGTTTATGTATCCTTTCGCCATCAGCTGGTGCGTCAAGTGGAGGCTGTATTTTTTATATCCACTTGCCATTGTACTGTAATGCTAAACAAATTTTACGGTATTTATAGACTGACATCTGTCTAAAAAAATTAGCAGGTTATAAAAGTAAAAATAGAAAACCCTGCGGTCTATAAATACCTTAACATTTGTACAGCATTACAATGACAAGTCGATTAACTGACAGCGTGTTAATAAAATATACAGCCACCACTTGACACATGAGCTGATGGCGAAAGGATACATAACCAAAAAGTAAACATTGCCACTACTTTTGTCGAACTGTCAAAATATTGCCAAGTTACACAAGACAGAAAGTATAACTCGCCGCCCAATAAAGCTGGCTCGCCAGCAAAACGTCGCAATTGCGTGAGAAACGTGTTGTCCTTTGCATGTGTGCTTGTTGACAAGTACTAAACTGTGAGAACTTGAGTATCTATCCTTTTATATATTTAAAGACAGAGAAAACTATGATTCCAGCAGATGTGATGGTGGTCGTAATCTCAACAGACAAACCAAATGTCAAAGGCAACTTCACGAACCCGGCAGACATGATCGCTATAATGCCAGTCTACAAATCAATGTCACAAGCATTTTCATAAGTCAGGTGGAAATTATAGCCATATTTTGTTACTACAGAACAATTAGCAAACAATATTGATAAGTTAGTAGAAGAATGTAATAGGTAGGAGACAGTTGCTAGCAAAACCTTGCCCACACTGATCCCAGATGCGAAACTTGAAGGAAGGATGCCTGCAATTTCCAAGGAAGGAATCCTAGTCTTGGTGAAGAGAAATTTATACAGCTTAGCAAGAACAAGGAAGTGACATCAAAAGTTGTCCAACGTTTAAAATTCAAAATTTTGAGTCTTTGTACTCTCTTCGACTAGCCACATTAGTTCTTTCTGGGACTGATCTACTAAAAAACTGTTTTTACTGTGTGATGGGCCATTTGTAATTACTAATGATGTAAAAGAAAATTGTTATGTATTATTAAAGAGGGAGAATGTACCTGTTGGTCAGTATAACATCACTCAGCTGAAGATCCACATTACACCTCAAGTAGCAGCAGTACAGATTTGGTTTTTGCTGATGTATCATTTGGCTATAAGTTGCATTTATGCTGAATGCAGTGTTATGGAGTGTTATGACAGTGCAAAAAGTGAAATGGGCAAATTTATATACAAGTTTTGGTGCACCCTTGTTTGTGTTAACGTGAGACATCTTTATGTGCATATTTACCTATGTGAACATCTGAAGAGTGCTGGAGATGTTTAGAGTGAGAGGGAAGGTATTGTTATAACCCGCTCCTGTATTTATTCACGTAATTTAATGTTTAGCTGCACTTGCTGAGAATAGCAAACCGCCTTCATCATAATATGAGCTGTTCCTCTCTGCAATTGTTGACATCAACAAACCTGTACATAGTCCATTCTAAGTCACACAAACTGAGTAATCAAGGTTAATGTCAGCATTGGTTTTAAGGATTAAATTACCAAGTTTAGATACTGCCAGCATATTGTGAGTTGAAAGAATATTTTTCAGTTTTAAATGCTAATGTGTGCTACGTAGTTTTAAAAAATCATACATATGAGTCTTACACAGTTGTCTACAATATTTTAAAATGAGAGGAAGAAAGCTGTTGCACACTAAAATACTGTGAATGTACTAATAAATTCGCCTACCTTGTTCATTGTGCTTACCATTGTATGAGTTAATCGAAGTAACATAAAGGGAAGGAATATTTTATTTTTATTAATGCAATTTGAAGTGCTGATGATTCTATATTTTTGTATTGTGCACCTCACACTAGGTGTGTGTCACCATAAATTTATCATCATGATTTATCACTACATGTAATTTTCACTTGGTATTTATGTATGACGTGTTCTTGATTGTTTATTTTTTTTCATGTAATCAAGTGCTGTTGTTTAAGTGTTGTATTCTTTAATATTTGTTTCATCCCTGATTATGTTATTTGGCATAGTTCTTTGTTGTTTCTTCTTGTATTTGCCTATGACTATGTATGGAAATGAGGTGGTAAATATGCACTCATCATGACATTAGATCTTGTATTAACTTAGGGTATTGAACAGCAAAAAATATGAAGATTTGTTATGACAAGGAAACATTTCGAAGTAATTAAAATTTGAATTTGAAGTTAATTTTATGATATTTGAATGTTATGAGGACGAAGGAGACACTGAATTCATTGCTGAGTAGTAAATTATATAACATTCTATTTTTGCCCCCATTTTATAATTAATTTGAACACTTATGCAATTAAATTAATTTTGATTATAATATTTGCTGTAGTGAATAAAAACCTTCAAAGTAATTTACCCATGATGTCTAAGAGACTTTTATAGTGATGAGATTAAATGTGATGTTGCCAGTCCCAGATAAGAATTTTTCTGGTGGCCAAATATAAAAAAGAATTAATTAAAAAAACTTAATAACAAATCATTGAACCGATTATACATGCTAACAAGCTAAAGTTACGTTACTCAGTGCTATTTACACAAGCAAAACACAAGTGAATACACGCTTTGGTGTAAACTGGTAAGCATGTGTGTGCAGAGACACTATTTTATTTGTTCATCTAATATCCACTCTCATAGCAGCATGCAGACTGCAAATTTCACGTGAATATTATCACATGACTTTCACTTTCACTGTAAATTCATGAAGTTATCACCAACACCAACAACATGAATGCCATTCAAAACTAAAAGTAGGTAATCCAGCATCTGCATCTGTTCCAACAGCCACAGACTACTACATACTATGCCGACGTCCTACCAGACCAACTTTATACATGGGGCTGCCCAAAGGTGAATAAGCTTAGAACCAGTCAGTAAGGTCAAGTTATGTGTTCTCTGACCAAACAAATCAGAACTCCTCAGCTCGGGTGACGTGTTAAGCACCCCAACCGTCACGTGTCATAGTACACTGTGTGTCATATTCTACATCACCACACATAATAAGTACACAGAAATACCCTACATCTTTTACTGATTTAAGGTACTCAACGCAATATGAATGAACTTATACTATTCCATTACATTGTCTGATACAGTAATAATTATATACCATATTTCACACTACAAACGTACCACAGCACACAGTAAAATCTACCACACGTCACTGCACACCAGTAACCACAGAAAACATTCTAACGCACACAGAAGACACTCACATCATTCCTAATAACTTCCCTGGTGTCTCCAAGCAGATCCATCAGTTTTGAAACTCCCATCGGACTCACAAGAATTATCTCCTGAATGTCTTTTGGTCTGGAAAATCATAACATAAAGTTTCTGAACACACACTGCAAAATGCTGGACACTGTCAAAATTAATTAACCTTCTTTCAACAAGCCATCTGTATGCAACCACATGAAAGCTGTCACATCTGTCAAAGTTTCCCATGAACACAATTCTAACCTTAAATGATTTTAAATAATTTAATAGAAAATTAAATATTTTATAAATAGTCACAGCTATGAAACCAAAAGGCAAAATCTTTTATTATCAAGTAGTGTCTGTTACAGAATTTCATGTAAAGGTGTAACTTTGACACAAAGCGTACAGGTGCAATTTCTTTTTTTCTGACTGTGCATCATCACGTGTAGTGTTACGTAACCCAGAGAGATGTGAACCACGACCATCCACGTGCAGGACAGCTGACAGACTCCCTTTGACCCATCAGATACAAGGAGAGCTGAACTAAGCAACCAAATGCTAATTAACCTGAGCGCCCCGCGTAGTAATTCCTGTGAGATGGGATACCTGCAAGTGGGATGCCCCTAAGTGAGTATCAGATACTCGCCCGCCACACACGAATACCGAGCGCAGCAACGAGAGCAAGTTGCTCCTATTCGAGCGCCAGATACCAGCCCACCGTACAAGGAAAACTATCCCAAGCCTTTCGCAATCCACCGGCGCAGCGCAGCTCAGCCACGCTGGCGAGGAAGAGAGAGAATGACACGAAGCCTCCCCAGCAGACGACATAAGCGGCGAGGAGTATAAAGGGCTGTGCAAGGAATGGAGTTGATCTCAACAGTTCGCTTCAGCACAAGATGTGCTGAAGCGCTTTCTGCTAACCCTCCCCTCGAGGAGCCCTAACTACAAAGCGGCCGCCTACCAGCGAATAGCCGCTCTTCAAACCTGGATAAGGCTAGGGAAAAGTAAGGCAACGTCCACATTTACCACAGCCATCAAAAAACCTTGCCTCGTACAGCCTGACTTCGTACCCAGCAGACGGCCTACCCATCCCACCCTGCTCAGGAGTCTTGTGAAGGCCAAGTGCCAAATACTGTAGACTCCGTCTCACTACGGCTTGTCTCAAACCAGTTGTCCCAGTGCACCACAGTCGCATTGCCGTCACTCGTCGAGTGTTTTCGTGGCACCCACCGCCTTGTTAATTACATTAATCAAGCAGGGTCAGCAAAACCCACAAAGAAAACTAAACGGATAGGAGAAATCCGGCATAATTTACCAGACTTCGGAGAGTCACGAAACGTCCCGTGGCGCTGAATCAACATTGCCATTTTGAATGTCTGTAGCAGAAGATACCATAGCCAATCAAGGCAAAACCTCTACGACAGCCATTGAGCCCAAGAGGCCCAGAGACGAGAGGTGTCGAAGAGCATCCTACAATGGGGAAAGGAAACACCTAATACAATGCGCCCATAGCCAGGGTCGTTTCGACTACGTGTTTTTGGGGTGGAACGACGAGCCCGGATATACAGATGGCCTGGAGTTTCAATGCAAGCAGTGCCGCACACAGCAAGCCGCGCACTGCAATAGGCATGATGACAATTTTTTAAAATACATTAAATAATGTTCTTACGCTTCCACTATTTACTAAAAATCTATAATTTTTCCAGGAAATTAAGGTTTAATAGCAATAATTAGCCATTAAAATAGTTATTTTAAATTTCGCGCTAAAACGCTTAAAGCGTCATGGCGCCGGCTTGTGACGTCACGCCTCGCGTAAACAAACCTCAACCAGTAACAAATACTCGACAATAGTCAGACAAATTAAGTTATTTTGTGTTTTAAAATGAATTCTAAAGTGTATAAGTGGTGTGCAGTGCCTAAATGTACTAACACATCGATAAAAACTCCCAACAAGGTTTTCGTTTACGTTCCAAACAACAAAACAATGAGAAATAAGTGGTTAAATCTTGCACGGCGGGACCCTGCAATTGTATCGCCTAATTCTTCAATTTATTTCTGTGAAGACCATTTTGATGTACGTTTTTCCTTTATACCTTTATCGATTATAATAGTGTGTACTTGATGTGGTTGGAGAAATTGTCATTTGTCTGAACAATAAGTACCTATGTACTTTTAAAAGTCGATCACTTTAGAGGTTAGGATTCAATTATTTATTTATTGTTCTCCTCCACCACTGGTTATTTTAACAGGTTCTTATTCTCGTTACAGTTGCCAAATGATATGGATAATTATATTCAGTATCTTGTGATGGGTTCAGTGTCACAAGTGCGCATGAAACCTGGGTGTGTTCCCACTAAATTTGAATGCCAACCAGATCGAAGAAAACGCACTTCAAATACTGTACAACGACCATATATTCTCAATAAACGAAGAAAGAGAATAGTTGAAGAAAGTGAGAAAGATGATTTTTCTATGAGTTCAACTTATGCTAGCAAAATATTTATGAAAAACATTCCATTAATAGCTAGTCTATTGCGTCCTTTTATTGTTAAATTAGACAAAGATTCAATAAAAAATAAATTACCCATGGCTTTTAGGCATAAATATCACCATGTAAGTTGCATTATTGACTGCTTAGAAATTGAGATACAAAAGCCTTCGAAAGCCTTGAATCAATAAAGAAAGCAACATGTAATTAGGTTCATGATATAGTTTAAAAACAACATTTCGCTAACATAACCTCTAACCTATCATAAAGTGCATATTAAAAAGCAATTTTACGTGTTTTAGACTTTTAAATTATTGTTATTTAAGATTGTTAATGTAGGTACTGACATGGAAGTTTTCACATTTCGAAATTCTGCTGAGCAAAAGTCTTTGTTTGATGCAAGAAATTCTCCCAGCATCAACAAATCTACTCTCGGCAAATTAGAGCTGTTTGCCTTGATAAATCCTTGATGCATCGTTAACGTTCCTTGGTTTGGGATATGGATACTCAAAACTGGACAGTTTGATTGTTGAAACAACAGAGTTATTGATTAACACAGGAAAAGTTCGAATGAAATCTATGAAACTCAATGATGTTTACAATAGGCAAATGAGGCGTGACGTAATACGCTGTGATTGGTGTTTCACAAAACATGGCGGATTGTCGTATTTCGTATTTTTATTTTAATAATATAATATTAATCTCACAATTAATGTGAAATTACGTATATTTTTTACGATCTTTGTTATCTATTCTAATAATTAAAAGCATTATTTTTGTATTTCTTTGTTACTGTCATCATGCCTATTGTGTTACCTGCTCAGGCCACGGGATAAATACAATCAGATGCATGACGTGCACACAGATGTTTCACCACATCTGCATTCGGTGGCCAGACTAGCGGATTACCCATCAGGAATAGTATATATGTGTGAAGCATGTAGGAGAGCTGAAGAGTACCGACCCAGTAACACAGGCACCCGTAATATTGTGTCGTGGCAAAATTCTAATGCGTCTCAGCTACCAGAGTTTGCCGGAAGACCTCAGGAAGTCCATGTTGAGTTCACACAAGAGTGTGAACGTGAACTCAGGGCAAACATGATCCCGCCTATGCTGTGGGTAACCAGGACATGCAAACAAACCGGGATAGCCCCAAAATAGTGGGGACAATACGGGGAATTTATAACGAAGTGGTTACAATTATGCTGTAGGCTAGCAACACAGTTCTTAGGGAAACAGGTCTTGGCCCCCCAAATTCCATAGCCAATGCCAAACCACTGACAATGAATCAGAGATTTTCATTAGACAGAAAGTGCAAATGTACCGGTTAATTATCCCAGAAGGTAGTAAGGAGAGCTGTGTAAGGGTCATCACCCGCATGCTCCTCCCTAACCTGCGAAACTTGCTATAAATTTCCCACCCGCAGTCCATAGACAAGCTTGTCGAAAGGACCTGGGAAACAGAATGGAACAATATGATACAGGTAGCCTTGGACCGTCCTTAGATAATTAAGGTGAAAGAGAAGTCAAAATCAACCGAACGACGGACTGAAACCAACCCCACCACATCCCAACCGCTACAACAATGCTGGTTCTGCTCTGGAAGACACTTTAATCGGGATTACCCAAATAAGCAACCCGGCTGCTGGATGGCAGAGGACGAGGAAGCCAATGATAAATACGGCACGATCATACCCACACCCTGAACGGCACGGAACAAAAAACACCAGACACCAATGGGAGACGAAGGAACTGGGATAAGAAGTGGGCCGCCGCCGCTGCTGCCACCACCACCAGTTACAACCGGCCCAACGTTACACTCCAAATGTTTACAGCAACAGTGCATATTAGACTGCTGACAGCACCGCATTTATATTTGTGACAGGGAATGCAAGATGGTCAACTAGGACCATGGTCAAGAAGTCACAGCCCCTCCACCGATAGCACTAGAGGAGATTAACCACCAACTAAGTAAGCAGGAATTTCGCTAACTGCAAGACATCCTGACTGACCATTTCCGAGCATTTGCCCCCTACGACAGACAAGGAGGCTGTGCACTTCCAAGGAATAGAGTTGATATCAGCAGCTCGGCCACACCAGCGAAGAAGACAGGGGATGACCCGAAGCCTCCTTAGCAAATGAAATAAGCAGCGAGGGGTATAAAACGGTGTGCACCTCCAAGGAATAGAGTTGATCTCAGCAGTTTGCTTTAGCACAAGATGTGCTGAAGCTCTCTGCTCACCCTACGCTTGAGGAGCCCTAAATACGAAGTGACCGCCTCCCAGCTACCAGCCGCTCTTCAAGCCTGGGTGAGGCTAGGAAAAAGCAAGCCAGCGCCCGCACTTACCCCAGCCATCAAGAGGCATCACCTCGCACAGCCCAACTTTTTACTCAGCAGGCGGACTACCCGTCCCACCCTGTTCAGGGATGCCGTTAAGGCCAAACGCCAAATACTGCAGACTCCACCTCACTAGAACTTGTCTCGAACTTGTACCTGACATGACATACTGAAACCTTACTTCCGTACTACATGCACCACAGTCGCATTGCAGTCACGCGCCAACTTGAAGACAAATTCATAATTCAACATGACATGAGTTTTGTTAGCACACAATCTGATAATGTAACACTAGTATCAAAAGTCATGAATCACTAACTATTTCAATTCCAGAAACTCCATGTGTGCTAAAAATTATGCATTAAAGTGAACTTTTGAGAGAATGTCAAAGAAACCGAAGTCAGATATTCCCAATAATGAACCTAGGGAGTACTTTGTATAACAGTCAGATTACTCGCCTCTCACCAAGGCGAACCAGGCTTGATTCCCAGCGGAATCGCCCAGATTTTCACTTGTGGGAATGTGGCAGATCGTTGCCATTGGCCTGAGGGTTTTCTTGGGACGGATTAATTTCCCCTACCCTTGCATTCTGCTACTACTCCATATTTACCTCATTTTACGGTCACCGGTGCCCAAGACCATAATGTTAAGCACTAATTGACATCTCCACCATAGGAAGTCAGTTTTTTAAAGTCATTCAAACAAAACAATACTCTTAACCATCAGCCAAGAAATACGTAGTGCAGTGGTATCATGAAATATTCCAATATTTTCAGAGAAAGTACACGTAACCAGAATACGACATTAAGGACTCCTCTACAAACCATTAAATTTTACACTCTCCAGTAATATGGTGCTCAAAATCAAACCCTTAATAAAGTCGTCTTTATTGTTATAGTGATCGAAATACTTAAAGTAACTTATTCAATTTTCTCTGTACTAGGCATTTATATATGAATATCTGTCCCCCTTAATGCTGAAGCTTGAAATGCATTAAAATACTATTAAAATACATGTATTTGGCGAAACTATTAAACGTGTCCCCAATATGTTTTTACCAACAAAAAGAAAACATACCCAAGGACGAAATGGTACTTTCAAGACAACATGCATACTATAAATATTATTTTAAGGGCTTCCAACATCTACAAAAATGGCTATTTCAGACTCCTGTATCTTTAAACATACTACTCGGATACAAGCGAAACTACAATTGTAGCCTGTATTGAACCTTGCTACATATGTTTCATAAATAAAATGATAAGGTTACAATTAAGTCCCATACATTAATGCAGCATGGCAAGAACACTGCATGCCAGTTCAGAGCCTTGCACATAGTGGCAATTGCACACTTCATGTGCACTCCAGTTTCGCCCATATCACACTCCACTTCTGAGACCAAAACACGAAAATAGCTACTGGTAGGTAACCACCTTAACATTAAAAAACATTGTAAAGTGAAATAAACAGACTGCACTACAAACTTGTGCATGGCTGTGAAGCAGCACAATTACAATAACCATGACATGTATTCGGAATTTTGTTTCACACGACAAAAGTCAATGGTGAAAAAAAAAGAAAAAAAGAGCAGAGCGTGGGTTGTGTATTAAAGTTTTGACTGTAGTGCGCTTGTTAGCAGGACAAATGAAAGCAATCATCACAACATAGTTTGAAAACACTGCTACTAATAAGTCACCAGAAAGTAAAAAAATTAAAACAACAAAAATTTACTTTTTATCTCTTCAAGGCAGCAATACCAAAGCAACACACTATTAGCATTATACAAGGTTGCATATAATCAAGTGTGAAAAGCCCGGCACCATTACACAAGTATGTTATTCAGAATTCTACGTGCTGCAGTAAACATGGTGAACATAATAATGTCTGATGAGTCTGAAGGGAAACTACTTTTGAATGTGCCTTTGTAAAAACAACAATATCTGCGACAAAATTCTACACTTAACAAAAAACCTCAATAATAAATACATTTTTAAAAAATTGAAGGAATTTTGATATTTGCTGAATGAGGCCAGACCATAATAAGGATGCACATTTGACTTGCTAAGGTTTCAGAGACAGTAACAAGATTATGGAAAACAAATTTTGTCAAAAATCACTACCAGAACAAAAGCTCAGGATTTGTTCAACATCTCTTGTAGTAGACACATACTATTGGCATCCGTATCAATGGTGGTCCTACTATTTTAAACTGTGTACACAACAAAAAAAAAATTGTTAAAATATTTAATACTTGTTGGCAAGCAAACTTGTTAGCAGTCGTACAGCAGGCCAGCGGATGTGGAAGTCGTATTCTTCCAGGAAGCCCAAAATTAATCCAACATTGTCTGGCAGCTTAATAAATATTTCCGTGAATTGTTCTCCTACTGTTGACATGCTTGATGAATTGATATTTGGATGTTCTGTAATCATATGAAAACATTAATTAGGTTTAAAAACAATTTTTATCAAAAACTACAAAAACAGAGCATGAATTTGGCTGCATCGCATAAATATTTTTAAAGCTCTTCTTTACGATGTACACTAACATTTAACACTTTGTGTTTTCTCTTAAAGTCAACCATGGTATTACCTTTTATCATAGGCTATTAATTTACATTAAATAAACATATTAGTTTACGATACAAAGACTATAAACAATACAAATCAATGGCAACATAAAATAACCGAAATTTTTTTTTTTTCAAGAATGTAAAACTGGCACAAACTGCAAGGGTAAACATGTTCTGTGTGTTACGGCCTGGATATAATTGCTATAAGCACATCACTAATACAAAACAGTGTTATACATTAGAATTAAACTGTTTGTTTTCAGCTAGACTAGCTACATCTGCGCATGGCGATAAGCACTTACATCAGGCTTCTGATTTCTGAATACAGACTGACACACAGCAACAGTGACAAGGAAAGTTAAACCAAGTAGAACTTTTCTTGTTACTATTACTAATTCTGTATTTTAAAAATGTTTTGTATGTATCAAAAATTATTATTTTTGGTAAAAAATGCTACCAACTATAAAAAAACTTCATTTCTTCAGTAGTAAATCAGAAGCAATATAAACAAACTAATATTATTATTGTTATATCAGTTGTAATCTGCTACTGTGCTTGTGTTATGTGCTTATCGTTATATGTGTGAATGTGTTACGTTATATGTCAATTGTTAACCCAGGATTTACATTTGTTTATCCTTACTCAGTACTGCAATGTTAGATTCTGTATACTGATAGTATAAAAACCTGTACTGAGAAGATTTATATACTCACAGCACACTTAGACATGTTGCTCATGGGTATCATAGTATTTAAAATAAAAATTCGTAGAACTGTTTTTTTTAATTTGTTAATGAACTCTCTCACAAAATGATTTAAATACTTATATTGTGTATCTATCTATTTATTTAGCTATGAACATTTTAAAAAATGGCAGCACATCTCAAATTAGGATTGTTTCACATAGCTAAGATGGGCCACATTCACCCACTATGCTCATATGTTTTTATAATTAGATACAACTGTCCACATATACCTCTCACACAATCAACTTACCCATTAGCTGTAATTTACACCTTACCTTCCTCTTCAAAAGGTTCAGAAGCAGTAATGTTGCACAATGTATCAAGGGCATATCCCACTATTTCACCATCGCCTCTGTCCATTTCCAGCACTTGCCGTAAGGCCTCCATTCCTTGTGCTCCAACTTCAATGCGATACTTGCGAGAGAGTGCCTTGAGAGCACGGCATGCATCTCTACGATCATCCAGTAAGGTTGAAGACTGAACTCGATCCACCAGTCGTTCTACCTTTGCAAGTTGTAAGCACCAGTGTCAATTTGTTTATTTTTCCATATCACCCAACATACCCAGTTATATAATAAGATATAGAAATTCACACATTTTATAAATTGCACATTACATTAAACACAGTAATATTAGAACATACAAAATTATCAACAAAACAACAATGTAAACACAACTAAGTAAATAACAATTACAGAAAGACAGCATCACAATAAAATTTAAGGAACATACACAATAGCAGATAAAGTGTGTAAAGGTCCTTGTTATTATCTTCTAGTTCCTATCTGTTATAAAAACACTCATCGTTAAACAATTAATTTATTAGTTTGTTAAATTCGACTGCATTTCTTCAGAATACTCAAACCTTGGGATCTACTTAGATATCTAAACAGAAATATTTTTCCTCAGACAAAAAAATTGTATGCTGTACAATGCTTAGTTTACACACAATTATTGTTTACTGTACTAATGTAAAAGTTTCATTTTCTTAAATTAAAACTTATTCTATGTTTTATTTTACAAATTTAACAACAATTATGGCACATTCAGTTTATAAAAGTTTTATGAGACAGGCTTCAAGGAGAGCCTGCAAGCAGGCGCGGATCCAGAGGGGGGCAAGGCCATGGCGGCACAGCCACCCTCTCCGACTGAAGTTCCAATATTTCAGCGACATTTTGACTTAAGTCACTATAACATCATGAAAAAATTAATAAAATGAAACTAAATAATAAAAGAAAATTGTGTTCTGAACAGAAATTAACAAAAGCACAACTAGGCCTAGTTGTTTAGCTTAGTGGCAAAACTTGCAAAAGAGGCGCAACAGAATGCCTAGCAGGAAATAAGGCTGTAAAGCCATTTGATGCATTGTGTGGTGTTGATGAATCGTAGTATTAGTGGTGATTAATAGTTATCAGCTGCAGCCCTGCAGGTATGGCCTGCAAAAGTGAGCATGATGGTAAGTAAATAACATGTAAATGTAGAAAAACTGTAACTAAATAGCAAATATGGCTGTGTTAGAATTGTAAACTTGGCACTTTCCACCAACTACAACTAAAATTCAAAGTACAAGGGGCTACACTGCCTTCATTCTCTGTACAGCTGTATCACTAGCTGTGTTCAAATTCACTGCCACACACTCTTTCCCACTTCATTAACTACACTTGAACCTTTCTTGACAAAGTGTACAACCTGAGTACAAACACACTACTTCATTATGTTCACGTTCAAGCCTCTAATTAATATGACGGCTTCACATTACACATAATATGTAGCACATTACACTTTAACGTGTACGCAAAAGTTTTTTTTGGATGCTATATTATGATTCCCATAATCTTGTAAATTTCATGTACTGGATAGAAATGTTGGGGAAAAAACAAAGTTATTGCTGCATAATAGTTGAATTAAAACAAGTGCAAATTTCCTCCCCTCCCCCAAAACTTTCTGGATCTGCCTGTTGCTTGTAAGATGTATGTTTCAAGCTAACTACAAATGTTTAAAGGCTTCTTTTGTGCTACATTTAAACAATCTTACCAATGGTACGAGGATTACAACAGCTGTATTCAAGAATGTTATATTTAACAATCCACACTACAGTAATCTTGTTGAAACTGATCATTAAAGTGTACTAGATGGATATTAAGAAGGTGTTAATTTAATTACTTTGTTGTGTTGATCCCAAATACAATATATGCTCTGGGACATAAGTTAGCACAGAACCTCACTAAAAGCAAATAAAAATGTTTACATTACACGTGTGTATAAATAATAGTAAATTGAATGATACATGAATTACATAACAAAAGGTTGTAGTATCCTTATATACTATGTTACTATCTGTATAATTTGGTATATCGTTAATTAGTTACTTTAGCAACTCACGTCATAATTTAGTGTGAAACCGGTTGACACTAGGCACTTCTTCAACCTTATTCTAACTTATATCTGCAAGAAACACTGTCTCTCAATATCAAACTCTCCTGATTATATAGTCCTATATTACATATTTTATTGAGGTATTGGTAACAAGCTTCGAAGAACATAACTATGTTCTTTGTGTACCTTACTTATTGCCATTAGTCCAGTAAGCCATCTCAAACTCTGTATCCTCTTATAAAAGAACCCCATCAGTTTTACTCCAAGGGATTGTATTGTATTTTTGTTATATAAACTTTTCCTTGTAGACAAAAGTAGGCAAATAAATAAAGAAAGAATTTTACATATCACATCATCATTTTCCTTTTTACTTCTTTAAACATATTTGGAAATACATTTTCTTTTATTTTTATAGGCCATTATTAAACTAGTAAATTCACTACAGAACTTCGTTTCCATATATTTTTAATCTTTCCCAAAATTGTATTGTATTATGGGTTTCTGGTGCTGTACTAGGCATTTCCTAGTTTATTTTGGTCGGCACTAAAAATGCTTAATATATTAGCAACGGAACTGAAACTACTAATTTACGGTGTTATTAAAATTTAAGAAAACTGTAAGAAATGAATGTACTTCAATGACATATTGTAAATGCTGTTCCTAACCTCAATTGCATATACGAGTTACCTTTGCTGGTTTTTCTCAAATAACAATGTGCGTCTTATATTTATGACTTATGTTTCTCCTTGAAATGTATCCTGTTTTCTGCAGCCTAGAGTGCGGACATTCCACAAAACTGAAAGGATACTGGAAACGGCCAACACATTTAAGAGGTTATGAGCCCTTTTCGGCTATACGTCAAACCATGATACTGGATGGTACGTACAGGAATACGAACGTAATATGAAATATTCGTAAACATAAGTATTAATTAAATGTATTCCCTTATTTGCCTTATTCAACAGGGGTGAAAAACGAACTCTGTCTTGCATTGCACAGGTCTAAATAGTTAATTTATGGTAAAAATATATCTTACTGTTTCTGCTCCTGTTGGCTGAGTGCCTTCAACTGGAGCGCCCAAAACTGATTTTAAACCACTTTTAAAATATTCCATAATTATTTTTCTCTTCTGGAGAATAAGAAACACGTCACATGTTATAAGATACCATTCCTAACAACTCTGGTGTTGGCAATGCTATATGAAACAAAAGACAATCGATAAGTATTACCCAAAGAGAAAAAGAAAACTGACCATTATATGAAATTATATTTTAAGAAATACACTTTTATTGTTAAGAGAGTCGTTCTAGCATTCAAGTCAAGTATAAAGAAGCGTTTTTATTAAGTATTGATGGTTGAACAAGTTTTTTAGCGTGCAAGATATTTAATGCAGCTTTAAAGTTGGCCTTGTACGCCAATATCAGCTGAAATAGAAAAATCATTCTTCCACAATAGGCTAAAATAATAGTGTACATAATAAATGTTAAATTTCGATTCATAACAAGTAATTTGCAGAATAAAAAAAGTACGGAAGCAGCTAGCTCAGGATCAGCTGATTCTTGTTGCCAGGTGCTCCTATTGGCGGAGTGTACTATAACAGCTTTGTCCATTGGTGATATGTGCGGCCAATAGAATGTTACTTTTCAACCTAAATCAGCTGGCAGAAGAGGCAATGCCAAAGGCGCTGTATTCTCAAACTGTCAGTCGACGTGAAATCTTCGTTCTTTGGTGTAGGGGATTCTGTCGGTACCGGACCGGTGTAAATGTATACACGGTTTTCGCGTCGACTGTGAAATATTAAAATTAACTCCTTTTCTTCCATATCTTAACATTAAGCACTAATTAAAATAGAATTTACGTAAACCTGCCGACAAACCGGCGTTTGTCGTATTTTGTATTTATACCGGTATTTTTTTTTAACTTTACATCATGATGAGAGGAGGCCAAATCGAACATTTTTTGGAGGATACACCTCACCACGATTCAAGGCTTCATGGCGTTTTTAATAAAATCTCAGACATATTACAACATCAAAATTCTCCGACCAAACAGAAGATGTCATCCGAGGTGATTGAGTCGATTCAACCGGAACGATTCAACGTCCCAATTAATGAATGTGAGTACCACCACTTTAGTTTTTCCCGTCATTTACAGTATGTGTTGTTTTGTCTAGACTTCATCACAGTTTTCATACAGAATAATTGTACGGGGAAAACAAGAAAATGCACTTTTAAACATTAGACTTGAATTTCGAATATTTCAAATATATAGCTGTTCAAATAACAAATGAAATTGGCGCATGCGCAGGTTTGCCTTTACAGGTCGCTGGTAACGATTTTGACCCAAAACTTCTCAGCTGTGAACTCTCTCCAGCTGATCGATGAAGTTAACGTTCGGTGGAATTTTCCGTTGTAGAATATAGCAATGTGTTGTATTAACTATCTGGGCGAGAAGTGGCGGGTTGAGCCGGCTTCGGAAGCAGGTACTTGAATTTAACTGCATCAACTATTTTAGATTTTATCTTAATTTCGATAAATGTTTATGTAGTCGTGTGGCGTTATTTAAAGAGTCTTAATTAAAGCGGTTTTGGCATTGACTGCAAGTTGACTATCCCTAGATGTTAAGTACCATGGCTTTATAAAAAAAACCTCTTTCTCTACTTAAATTTGTTCTGTCATGTGTGGACAAACTGTTGTTTTACTGTGAGTTTGCTGTTTGTATTTATAAGTTTGTTGGTGGCACAAAATGTGGTTCGTCTATACTTTAATAAAATAGTATGAAATAGTCTTACTGTGTATTTTGTGCATAGTACACTAAACACTAAACACTGCACGGCTGCGATTCCGATGTAACTATCCGTTTAAAACTTTTTACATTGCCCGTTACGTTATTTTTTTTCTTTCTGTACCACCTGTATGACTACGAATGTACATCCGTAGAAAAATATATCTTAAACGCACTTTTCGTAGCTGATTCAATTTTGTTTCAACTGTTAACAATTCTATTAAATTTAAAGCACGTTTTATTTGTCTTGCTCTATACTATTGCATAAATGTTAATGGATGAAGAGCTGGAAATTAAATATTTGCACCTCTACTCATGAACATTTAAGTTTTAATACATTCAGTTGATAGTTTTAATAGCCCCTTTTTTTCCTCGAGATTAGGAAGGCAGCGCATTTTGCTTGGGTGTAGTTCATATTTCAAAAGCGCGAATGTTTATGGCTGCGAAATACCATCAAGCGTTGTAAGAAAGGTGTTGAATATGTAGATAGACCTGTCTTGCAGACTGCGTTCTAGTTCCTGATGCAACCTGACTGAAAGTATCCGTCTTAGTACCGGCCGGCATAGTAAGTAGGTATCCACAGATCTGTTAGAGGTTGGTGTACTTCGGAGTATACACATTGTATTATATTTGGAAAACTCCTGGCACATTTAGCATACACATTGCAATGTAGCGTACCACAAACCAAATCCCATCGGCTACCATTTGATCACAACTAAGTAATTTTTACTTAATTTACTTTGGTTATATTAATATTAAACTTTTATCCACGCAAAGAAAACTTGTCATTTAATGTTACGGAATATACTTAATGTATTCTTCTATGAATTTCAATATGTTTCTAAACTATATTTCTTCCAATTTGTTGTAAACCTTGGCATTTTTGTGCATTTGCTTCTACGAAGTGCTGTTAATTGCAGAAATCATACTCGTTTATTTGTTAATGGTTTAAAATAACTTTTACAATCCAGCATACGTGGCATCTGCTCGGTTTCTTGGCATTCGTTACAAATTGTGCTTCTTCACGTGTCTCAAAATTGTCTTTTGGCAGGTCACAAAATATACCTTCTTCCCATAACGTTATGTTCTTCCCATTTCTTCAGAAGTCATGTCTGTTCTGTTTATGTATTGCAACAGTTTATTTTTGTGGATATTTTAAAACTATATTTCATATCTTACAAGCCCTATATTGCATTATTAATATATGTGCATATACTGTTGTAGTCAAAACCAGATGAAAACTAAATTTTAAAAAATGTTTTGCCGGCACCGGGAAATTTGTATACGGAGGTAGTTGATCTGAGGAAAGCTCTTTTCGGGAGAGAAAAAAATTGTAAGTTTAATTTTATTTGGATGTAATTGTTGAAAGAGTGATATCAATTTTTTTTCTCGTGTCAAACGAAGTAGAACAACAAAGCCCTTGTTTGGATCAGTCTTGTAATTATATACATATATTGCGGTATTTTGGGCAATCTGTTAATAACGATAGTATTTGTCACACGCAAGACTGCACGTTTGTTTCGTATACCAGAAACAATGGACGTCAAAATCGGTTTTTTTTCCTTGCAGTTAGGCACCACTTCCCCTCCCATCCTTTTTTTCTCTTTGTCTCTGTCCTCTTCTCCCCCACTCCCTTTACTTTATACTTACTCTCCCCCCCCCCCNGATGCAGGCAGGAGCGAGCGGTTAGGCACGTAGCCACTCTCCTTGCTCTGGAGGGGAAATGTAGGAGGTGGGGGACGGGCCGGCGTTATAATCTCTTGAACAGCTGTGCCGCCGTTCAGTCGATGAAGCGCCTGCGAGTAGTAAGGTAGTTCGGTTGAGGACGAAGTACGTTCTTCACAGACGTACCGGCGTTTTCGCCAACAGGCCTTTGAGGTGGCTGTTTATCTGTGATAGTCCTCTCGCGCTTAAATCTGTAGTGCGACGTGATCTTTTTTATATAGAATTTTTATATATTTTTATTATAAGTTTTAAAACCTGTTAGTACAATGGAAGTGCTTCCGTGTCCAGTCAGAGTGGATTTCTCCAATACCCGAGGTACGTTGTGAATTTCAAGTTTTCGTTATATTTGGCGATTATTTTTTGGGGGATATAGCGAAGTTTACGTATTCTCTTCAGCAACTTTACGTGGACCAGAATATATTTGGTGTAGAGTTAATTAATTTTGAGATAGTTGTAAACGAGGTTGTGCATTATAACACAATGCTTGTTCGTAACTGTTTAGAGTTTTCCGTGAAATCATTGTGAAATATTGACTTCAAATGCGTTTCCAATGTTTGTAAATACTATTTGTTTGGCAGAAGCACTCGGTGTAATTATTTTTTTTGGGAGGTTTTAATGCTTCCCCCTTGGTATTAATATATGGAAGTTCCTTATTTCAAACTTGACTCCATTGACCAATAGCTAATAATATTAATGACGTAACGTCTGTCGCGTTGACATACGGGAGTTTACTTACAGATTTGTTAGTGAAAAAAGCTACTACTGCAGTGTCTTGCACTGTTCGCATTGACTTAGCATTTTAGTATTTAGTGGCGTTCACTTAGGAAGCGGTCGAAAGTCCCTTTTTCAGCGATGTTTGCGATTTTACAATTTAGTTTACTAAAATTTTCCTGTAAGTGATTTGAACATCGTTTTAAGGGGGCAGTATCCTAGCCTTTTTTTATTTTTGTATAATTTAATTTGCTGAAGCTTGCCAAGTCACAGGAAAAATATATAAACAGCCCATGCTTTGATGTTGCATCATTAATTAATAAATTGTCTCGCATGGGAAAGATACGGATATAACTAACTGTACAAAACTTTTGTATGCCAAGTAGTTTTCTATGCATTGTAAGGATTAAATTTGTAAGTAACGGTAATGAAGTTAGATTACGAATGTTAGTAAACAAACGCCAAGGTGTAAGGGAGGCTGCCACTTGAATATACAGTTAGTTGTAAGATAGTGCTGGGACGGAGGCAGTGGCGGTGCTTGACGGGAGTGTTGTGTGGTTGCAGTGGGCTGCTGCGGCGCGGACGACGCAGAGGACGGAGCGGCGACGCGTGCGCTGGCTCGCCGGCTGGAGGAGGAGCTGCGCGCCGCCAAGTCGGCGCAGCTGGCCTGCGGCGAGGTGCTGCTGCCCGCCGACTTGCTACCGCGAGTCGCACGTGACGTGCTGCGCATGGCGGAGAACGAGCCTTGCGGTCTCAGGTCAGTTCTCTATAACACGCGCTCATTCTCCTCTCCAACTCTTGTGCCTTTTTACATTTATATTTATTGTATTATCTTACCTCCGCTGGCCCGTCGTAGGCCAGTGTCTTCATGTTTGTCTTAATTTCAGTTTTGAGTAATTGAGGATTCCTTTGTAAAATTTTCGTTTTACTAGTTATTTAATATTTTGTACTTCCGAAGGGGATTGGGAAGTTTCTAAAAGTAAATGCAACATAAATATGAAACAATGAACATATGATATGGACAGTTTTGTAACAGGAACATGTGATGCATGTGGTTTGCTAATACATTAGAACATTAAAATTAAATTATTTCCGTGGTATGGAAATGGTTTTGGTTGTAGTTTAAAGTTAATAGGGACTTCCCCTTCTTGTCATGGTAGTTTGGGGTTGTATGCCAATGATATTTAATAAATATAGTAATATATTTAATATTTAGACAAAAAAATTTTCCATGTTTATTAGAAACTTTAAAAAAAGATTATTTGAAAATGGGTTTCTTCTCAGATGCAGGTGGTTGAAGCAGTGGTTACAAGCCTTAAGTTAGTTTTTAATTGCATAGCACTGTGCTGCCCACCCTCCCCAGCACAAACTTGACTTTGATTGCAATTATTTAGATTTATCTTAAGCCATTAGCAGTATAGATAGTGTAGGACTAATAGAACCTTCTTTGCAGTGAAATGAAATAAACACTTTTCTTCTTTAATGCAAGTTATCATTCAGTTTTACCATGATTTTGTGGATACAAGAAAGATTTGTTTATGGAATAAACTATTTTCTGATGCCATAAATTCTCATTTTATTAATATTTTACGCTCTTGTAGTGTGACATAATTCTGTGGTTCTTGCATCTAGTGTTCTGACTAAATGTTTCTCGTGCTGCAGGGGCTGTACGCTGTTCGTAAACTTCGAGACGGAGCAGATGTGCAGGCGGATAGGCACCATAAAGTGTGACCCCAACACAGTCTCCACCTTCGAGTTGTTCCTCACGCTGAAGCAAGACTCCACGTCCTGGCACTCGCTGCTGCCACAATTCCTCAAGTGAGTTTGCCTTCTGAGATCCCTTTGTAGAGTAGTAAACATTACACCAGCCAGCTTGCCACTTTAGTTAAGAGATATTCATAATAATTGCAGGCATATTCATAATCATATTCATTTGGCTGCTTCATTCATGTCTTTGTGTACAGTTAAATTTCAGTATATATAGCTTCAGTTTTAATCAAGTAAATCATTCAAATCGTCAGCAGATATCATTAGGATATTTTTAGTATGAAGTATTTTCCAGTATTAAGTACAACATTTAAAGTCCTTTTGTGTACTTTTGAAATTTTACTGTACATTGATGTTTGACATAACTTTTGTTTTTTGCTGCATAGTAAATGTTGCAAATATTTAAACCCATCTAAGACTTACGTTCGAAATTAAACTTTCATCTGCATTAGCAGTACTTAACATTTTTTGATGGTATCTTTATTTTATAATTTATGGAGGTGGTTTCAAGGATAACATCAATGGCTTACCAGGGATTGACCTTGGACCCTTTGATTTGCAACCTGTGAAAGGTGAAATTCTAAATAAGTCTAAATTTTAAGTGAAATGCTGCTTACTGGGAAATTACAGATAAATTTCACTATAGAAAGTTTCCTCGTTTGCTGAAACCACCATGTTGTACATATTTATACTGGTTGCAGATATGTATAAAAGTTTGAACGACCTCCAAACAAAAATTCACTATTTTTTAATGTTGCACTGATATGTGAAAGTAGAGGTTAAGAAAAAGGTTGGTTGTTGCAGGAACTTGACGAGGGGTGGCACAATTGTGATCAGCCCGGGCTTCACTCTGGAGAAGAAAAAGTTGTACCGCTCCTGTTTGGAGTAGAGCTGCCTGGAGACTGGAGCCTCCCGCCATCAACCCACCCATTGTTTATTTCTTTTCATCAGAGAGTCAAGACTGAAAAATGTCCCGTACTGCAGCTGGTTAAAATCGTCCAGTTCATCAGAGCCGTCGAGCCAAATAAATTTGATTGTAGGTGAGGGAAGATTTGATTAACAAGGACTTGGAATTGTGTGTGCAAGTAAATGAACGACGGCAAAATATGACAAATTATTTTCATGCCTGTTTACTTCTAACTTGTTACTACAACTTGCACTGACAAATCTTGCCATTATTTGTAGCAAGTTGTTAAAAAAAAATTTTTAATATATTTTGGAGAATTTTCATATTTGTAAAGTTTTCGGTATAAAGTATTTTTATTATAATTTGGAATTAATGGTTGCTTTGTTCTTTAATAAATTGTAATTTTCTACAAGAATTAAATTTTTATTGGAAATAACAATACTCTAAAGATTTTCCCAATTTCGGAAATATGAATTGGGGACTGGTGGAGAGACGAAAGAGGATTGAAAGTGAAATGGTAGGCCAGAGGTGACTGTTGTGCAGCTTTGTTGAATTTCTGCTGCAGTATGCTTATTTGTTGAGGTGATGAAAGCAATACTAGGAATTTTGTGAAGTGCAGAGTTGTGTTGCTGTTTTTTGTTTTCAAAAGACTTAATCTGATTTTGTGAAATGTGTGGATGGGTTAAGAGGTAGAAGGTGCAGTTTTCTTCTCCCTCTGTTCTTGTTAGTGTTCACAAATATGGCATATGATTCACCTCTTGCTATTCAGTATGTTTTTGGTCTCTCGATTTCATGCCTTTTCAGATTATAGTGTCTTTAGATATTTTTCTACTTTCCAATTAAACATTAGTTTGCTGTGAAAGTTTTAAGTTGATTACTCTTAGAGTCAACCGTAACTTTACAATGCCATGATCTCAGAACTTGTAATGAAGTATTTCTGTGCTGATAAAAGTAGTTGAGAAATCTCAATCTTTTTTCTCCAGATAGTATTAGTGCTGCTGCTTAGATCATAATGCTATTGTGTGAGGATAGTATGGTAATAGAGTAGTGCCAATTAGTGCACGTACTAATATCAATTTATGTATATTTTAACTGAACATAAAATTAAGAAAAAAAAAATTTTAAATGAGGTGTTATTTTAGTTGCATTAAATTGGAATTTCTCATTATGAATTATGTGCAAAGAAAAATTTCACTTGCTCCAATTATTATTACAGATTTTTTCATAGATTTTTATGGGCGAGTGGAATTGTTGTCTTAGTCAGGAAGTTGTGATATGTAGAGAACATATATGCAATGGAATACTCCTAATAGATTAAATGTGAGAATTTTATTATATATATTTAATTTAGATATATAAAGCATTGTGATATGTGTCCCCCCACTATTTTTTTTAAACAGATGGTTCTACTGAATGGTCATTACAGTGTAACAATGTGTGAAAAGGCTGACTTGTACCTGGGGGGATGATTTTCTATTACTGTTACTAGTGCTTGTAGTTCTGTTTTACTCATTCTATGTGGGCCTTTTTTCTCACTTGAATTACTGCATCCATTACAGTAGTGTTGAAATCATTTTGTTGATCAGTATTTCCATTTCTTTAAATCATTTTCCACTCTGATTGTGGAATATCTGTAGTCTTTCATGTGCAGCATAAGAGTTTAATGTTGTCATATAGAAATTATTCATATGCTTTTTGTACTTTATCAGAAAGAAAAAAATATGTAAAAAAGACAATAAAAACTTGAATAATTATTGGAATGATTTGTGTTATTTTCTATTATAACCTATCTGTTTTATATGATGCTGGTAAAAATTCATTTTCAGTGCCAAGAAATATTTTTGATATTTTTGTTTTGGTTGTATGCAGTTGCCAAAATTTTCAATATTTTGGTACAATAATTTTTTTTGTGCTGAAATCATTAGTGGCTTAAGCACGTATGGTTTAATAAAAATCATTAAGGAGTAGTGCACATTATACACGTGAAACAAGTTGGTAGATATCAATGGTATCTAATGATGTTTGGTAAGTAAAATTCTGATGCTGAAAAACCTTTCCACCTAAGCAGGTAAGCATCCTTCCTCCCAACCTTTCCCCCCCCCCCTCCATGTATACTGAAGAGTATTTCATGCAAGAGCCGTCATGATATATTCCATACAAGTAAGGAAACTGAGCGTGTCAAGTTAATTTCTGTAATTGTTTAGCTACAAATCATGGTTGTGGTAGGGTGGCTTCAGTGATGCAAAAGGAGTGCTAATTTTTACTAGACTAATCTAATAAAGTAACTGGTTTAAATTATATTTAATATATTTTAAGTAGAAGTGGCATCAAGGAATTAGCAAGAATTATGCTCATGTAAATTTAAATCTCTTCACAAACTGTTTTGAATGTTTGAAGTAAGGGAAGGAGATATAATGCATAATTTGCTCATTGGTAGCAGCCTGGTCAAGTATTTATATTAGTTTGGTAAAATTGAAATACTCAACCAGAAGCACTTTATGTGATCCCTTGCAGTGCAAAATTAAATTCAAAGATGACTACCTATTGGTAATCATTTTGAGTACAGTTCTTGGCAAGACATGAGTATTGTTTGCACAAAACTATGCCTATGCAGAGTTTGTGAATAAATGGTGTTTTTTATAGTTCTTTTAATTATGCCAAAATATTGCATATCTACGCAGTTTGTGGTCCTTTCAGACAAAATATTTCAGTCTTAACATAATTAAGGCCTACACAAATTTATCATGTGTAGGAGTAACAAATTGCAGAGTAAAGCTAATTTGCACCAAATCAACTAAGGCAGGGAAGAGCTACCCTAGATTCCTAATATGTTGCTGAATCATAATTTATTTAAATTGAATAACCACAAAAACCAACAATGTACAGTTTTAATGTTGTGCACACTTTGATTATAGGTAAAGAATTACATTATTTTATAAATGGGAGTGATGAACTACAAAACACTAACATGATAAACTACCATCGTGGCATAGTTCGCAATACAATGAACTAATTCTATATTATTGCAATGGGTAACTTTGCAGGGCACCCCTGAGGCATCTGCCCCCAATACTGTTGTTTACTGCCTACAAAGAACAAGGTCAAGTTATCTTGGTTTGTGCGTTTCAGTATTACAATAAAATAATTTTTATGTAAAAATATTTACGGAAAAAGCATAGAAGCATTGCAATATAAATATTTTATCCGCTCGAATTATGCAGTACCTGTAACCCCCCCTTTTGTTTCTCACAGAGAGTTACCAGTGTCCACCCCTCCCTCCCAGTTGAGTAATGTTATGGTCAAAGCATTACAGGACTACAAGATTCAATACCACACCCCTGTACTTTGACGTGTGGCTATTGCTGCATTTTCATTAATCACTGGGGAAAGTAGGTAATTCAGTGGTGGTACAGTTAAGTCTAGTTTATGTATTTTAAATTATTGTATGGTTATTTCATACTTGGGGTCTATAAATGGGTTGAGGTTGTTTATGATTTTTAATCTTCATTTCGCAGATGTAATATGAATGATTTGCACAAGAGTTTTCGTTGCACTAATTTATTCTTGTTAGTCAAAATCTAAGAACGGACATAAAAGCTAGTGAGAGGAGAAAGTTTTAACTTGCTGTTTGCAACTAACTATGATTTGTACTTGTATAAACAAAAAGTAACTTTACATAAGTAAAGTCACAATACCTGTTGGATATTGTAAGGGGGTTCATATTTACACTCCCAACAGGGTGCAGGTTTCCACATGGTCCACCATAAATTTGTTGCATCTTATTTGATGAGTATAAAATAAGTTGAAGGTGGAGACTCTTGAACCAACCTACTTGCTGCGAATCATTAAAAACGAACATTTTAAAGTAGCAATTTTGAGTGCCTTCCACAGAGGTTATCAGATGGAGCAAGTTGCTCGGAGAAATCAGGTTGGCCGGCCTGGGAATTTAACCTGGGCCCACCCAAATGCAAGTCCCAACAGTTTAGCAATGTGCCGCTTGGCTCGACTGGATTATTTGGAATGTAAATGGGTTACAAATGCGCAAATTGGTATATGGTTTAAAATACTTAGGAACTAGAAATACTAAATTCAGTGGCCATAAATTTAGATATTGTTTTCATAATAAAACATTCAGTCTCCTAGCTGTTTTTGTCAATTTGCTACCAACTAAACTGAGAGCCTACAGGCCAGTAATTGTGTAACGCATACGTAGTTCAGAAACGGTGCAACAAAAACTGCACTGAAAATTGCCTTTCTGCGGCTCGTTTTCGAAAGTGGTTGGCTCGGCGTTTTTCGAGGGGAAAATGGCCGCCGGGGGATCGGAATGACACAGCATGTACAGCTCCGACGCTGAACGTGCATTTTAGCGTTTTCCTTTGAAAGAAGTGCCATGTTTAATTTAACTAGGCACTTATCAATTCTTACTATAGTAAACATATTTTTATTAGTGCTCAAAATTAAATTCGTATAAGCTCTATTATATTTTACATCCATGGGTAATACTGCGTAATATTACGTGATAAATTATATTGTGCTAAATTTCTGACAAGTGTATTTGTTTCAACCCTAATACCTATCAGAGCATAGTATAAAAAATTTAACGAAGTTGTTTATTTCAAATGGAGGAACACTTGTGCTGCAGGAACGAATAAATGTCAAAAGATATAAATTTAGAAGAATGGACAGGTGACAACTTGCAGGAATTTTTAAAATATTATTCACATCTTTACGATTGGAAAAACAAAGATTTTAAAGGAAAGCAAAAATATATTAAATCTCTGCTTATTTTCAACACATCACAATCTGTTACGAAAATCCGTTATTTACCAACGCTGCCAAATGACGTCAGAATCGTTGCAAAATTGCATCGGCTAAGTATAATACGTAAGTTAAGTATTCAATTGTGAATCGATTTCACACAAGAATTATTTTGTGTGAATGTTCTGCGATTTATGCCTATGTTTTTTTTATTGTGAACCAACCCTAACGCAGACTGGTTCTTCTCTCATTTCATCTTCAATGTGAATGTTTTTTAATATGAAAACAGTGGAGGCTAACATTTTTACGATGATTTGTAATATGTTTGGTTTGGAAACCTTTTGAAAAATCTTTGCGTCACCAACCTTCTAAAAACTTCTTTTCGCGTTTGAGACAGAGAAGTAAGGGAGCGATAACGGTAACACTTACGCGCAAATATAGGGTCATGAGCATAGTTGATTTGTATACGAGTCAAAGTAAGCTTCTTACTTTTAAATACTAACTTTTTGAACAAAATTGTACGGACAGCTGTACATTAGCTAAATGTTTTACATAGAAAATTGTTTAAATAATACTTAAGTTAAAGTTTTATTCGAAATGAACCGCATAAAACTATGCATATGGCACATCAGTTTATTTGTAAGTATTCTGTTCAAAGCAGTATTTTCACAAAATATTGCCTGTTTAATCAACACTTACAAACGCATAAAAATTGAGTACACGTTTTACATACAAAATTGCTGGCATAAGTATGCAAGCTAAAGTCACGTTTAACTAGACTACATTTACCTAAGTATGCATATGGCACTTAGTGCCCCAATGCCGCTACACGCAAAGCACTGAAACTGCGTGCAGTATTTTGTTGTGCTGGCAATACTATTTTATTGCTTACGGGTATTAGCAAATTTATTATATTTCTGTTTCGTCCCATGATAATTTAAGTCATGCGTGGCTAGCATAAGGGTAAGAAAAGCATGAAGTCGTAACTTCTCCAGTGTAAAGAAAGTCTAAAGTAAATAAAGTTCCACACAGGACCCTACATTAGTTTCACAAGTATTATATATATATTTAAATATATTTTTTCAAGTGAGCACTTTTGAAATTAGCGTTTGAAAAATGCCACTGCATCTACCTGTATGTATTTTAACGGACACAAAGTGACATGCGCCTAGTAAAGTTGGTAACGACGCGGGGAAAGTAGTTCCGTGCCTTAACGTTGAGTTAAAAGTGTCTGTTAAACATTTGTGAATACTGAGATAATTTATTTTGCTATCTGCTTATTTTAATGAATATGTGTGTAAGAATGAGCATAATTTGTAAAATATTTGCTTTTGTAATAATTTCACAGTTCTGATCGACCAACGCATGAATAAAATGATCAAGCCCATGGCAATGTTAATTTTACATATGGCGGAAGAATACAATGTGCATATAAGTAGATCTTAAGCAGGGCTTTCAAAAGTGCTCAGTTTACCGCGAACAGCCTATAATGTATTGAGAACTACAGAAGTCTGAAAAATGCCGTTCTTTTCAAAGTCAGGGCAGAAATGACTGAAACTAACGCGAAAGAACTGTCGTGACGAGCCACACGTCACGCTATTAGTTGCCTTCGAGAAACAACACACACGCCCTGGGGCAAATCCTTACGTGCTGTGCCGCGCGTATTGCATCATGCTGCGGACAGCTATTGAGTCGTGGCCGATAGCAGGACGGGTCGCGGAAGGAGGGTGGTGGGGGGAGTCCTTGGATGCGGCCACTTCTTGCTCGGCTGGGAAGGGCCGTTAACTCATCCCCGGTTCTCGGCAACGCTTTGGCACAGCGGTCGCAACTTCCCTCTCCCCTCCTCATAACACTTATTTGTGTCGGCGGAGAAGAGAAATACGTGTCGAGAACTGCAGCCTGGCACTTTCTTTGCCTATAGTTTATTCGCGGTATCTTGACGCTTTTTGAATCAAACCTTTAAATCATACCATGTATGACGTGTTTGGCGGTTTCCTAAATGTGTAATGCATCATAGTTCTGTTAACATAAAACGTGTATAATTTTCGTTAATTTAAACACTTATATTTTATTTTAAGTTGTGTTGAGAGAGTTGGGCGGCTATTAACAACGAGGTATTGAGAGCCGACGAGGATAATGGAGCAGCGCCGGAATGCAAGGGCGGGGGAAACGCGGGATCCCGAGAAAACCCGCGGCCAGCGGCATCGTCCGGCACGATTCCCACTTGCAAAAATCCGGAAGTGACCCGGCCGGGGATTGAACTCGATTCGCCTTAGGAGGAGGTGAGCAGTCTAACCACTCAGCCACCGTGGCCCCGCCTAATTTTAATTAATATGAATAAAAACAGGGAGAAAAGAGATGTGTTGCTAACGCCTAGTAAGAAATAGTTCGCATGTAAAATATTAATAAGCTGAGTGCACAATAATTGGTGCGTCGTACTTTTGGTGTAATTTTCTAGACTTGGTAAAGCTTTGTTTGCATGAGGCGGAGGAATATCCTGAAAATAGAACTAGCTCGGCTTCAGAAAAGTTGGAAGTAACCATGAGTGGAGTGTACAACACGCACGCATGCATTTTCCGTTTCACCTCCTCGTACACTCTTCATTCAACGGAGCGAAGCAGGTAGGAGCTTGCCCGAGACGTTTTGAGAAGCGTACACATCAGTCGTCCCATNTTCACTCTCTTCATTCAACGGAGCGAAGCAGGTAGGAGCTTGCCCGAGACGTTTTGAGAAGCGTACACATCAGTCGTCCCATACCTGTTTTCTTTTTCATTCAAAGTCGGCAGCAGGATGAAACCAGCCCGCTGCCAAGCCGTAGGTAAGCTTCTTTCATCTCACGTCGTCTCAGATCGTAAGTTTCTTTCTCATTCACACCTCGAATGCAAGACTACCGTAACTCAAAATGTCTAATATACGGTATATGAGCGTAAAATAATTGTGATTTTATAATAATAATAATAAATCGTCTTTATTTGGCGCAGTTAAGGCCTTCTCTTACACTGAACCACTTTTTTTTATGTACACATGCTTATTACGGTTTAGAAGAAAAAAATTATTACTGCTTACAAATTAACAAACACAGCAGAAAATTAATAGTTCTTACTTGGCATTGATGGAACACGTAATTTATACTAAATAGACATGAATATTTAAGAACTAAATAATATTTAAATTTAAGAGATGATTATTGAGTTTAAATAAGTCCATTAAACACTGATGAACTCGCAGGTATTAGACCAAAATATTCACCATATAGATACATGCAAGAATATAGTACGTTTGCACAAACGCATAAATTCACAACAGGCCCACATGCATACACACACGTGACAAATAGATCCCTGTAAATCATGTGATAAAATAGAACACTAGTTAGTTACAACAACAAAATTGCAAGTACTTAGGCCATTATAATTCAAATGCTTATGACAAACTCTGACAATTATAATAATCAGTACACATACACTTTAAGCTGGAAAAGCGTTTAGACTTCTAGATAATTAAGAGCATAAAACAATATTAATGATAAAAAATAATNGACACTTTAAGCTGGAAAAGCGTTTAGACTTCTAGATAATTAAGAGCATAAAACAATATTAATGATAAAAAATAATAAAACAGTTATGAGTTAAAACTAAAATCTGTCACACAAGCATTCATTCAAGAATACATTCAAAATGCTCCCTCCACTTACGGGTCACGGTGGCGAGTCAGCAAGCACTGCACCGACTTCTTATTGAACAGATGGTATGAACCCTCATCGCGTATGTTCCGGCCCAGGCCATTCCAATCCCGAGCTCCTGAAACGCTAAAAGAATTTGAAAAATCATTTGTTCGGTGGAACGGGATTGAAAGTTTACTGTCCGATTCTGAGCGAGTAGAAAAGTCATGAGCGCAGGAGAGGTAACTAAAACGATTTCGTAAGTATACAGGCGTATCAGCACGCAGGATTTTATTTAGGAGGGATAAAGAGTACTGTTTCCTTCTGTTATGCAAGTTTAACCAGTGCAGTTTATCATACCACACACTGAGGTGGTCTCTGGATTTAAGATTAAATACAAAACGTACACATGTGTTCTGTAAACTCTGCAACTGCTTGTTAAGGTGATCTGCAACGTCATTGTACACTACATCACAATACTCAATTATGGGAAGTACAAGTGCATGTACGAGCAGTATCTTAATTCCCTCCGGTAGAAGATTTTTAAAGCGCTTTATGAAATGCAGTGTTTTATAGACCTTTTTACAAATGTGTTGTGTGTGAAGCACAGGATAGTGTTTCATACATTACGATGCCCAGATTTTTAACACCGACAGAAAAAGTAATAACCGTCCCATTAATTAAAACATTAGGCAAAGGAAGTTTCTTAGCAGCAGTAACGCAAGACGGAGAGCCGTTATAAAACACTGGGTTTTTACAGGATTTATTTTTATATCATTAGCTTCAGACCATTTCCTAGTCGCATCCAGATNATTATAAAACACTGGGTTTTTACAGGATTTATTTTTATATCATTAGCTTCAGACCATTTCCTAGTCGCATCCAGATTTGAATTCATTTTGTGAAAAGCAGATACAATTTGATTTTGAGTTGAAGATATGTACATCTGGAGATCATTTGCATAAATATGATAGTTCACATGTGAAAAGCATCTTGGAAGATCATTTAAAAATAGCGATAACAACAATGGACCCAATACAGATTCTTGAGGAACTCCTTTAAAAACAGCATGCCATTGAGAATTTACGTTNATTATAAAACACTGGGTTTTTACAGGATTTATTTTTATATCATTAGCTTCAGACCATTTCCTAGTCGCATCCAGATCTGAATTCATTTTGTGAAAAGCAGATACAATTTGATTTTGAGTTGAAGATATGTACATCTGGAGATCATTTGCATAAATATGATAGTTCACATGTGAAAAGCATCTTGGAAGATCATTTAAAAATAACGATAACAACAATGGACCCAATACAGATTCTTGAGGAACTCCTTTAAAAACAGCATGCCATTGAGAATTTACGTTAGTAGAATGATTATGGTGAGTTGGGTACATCGGCGTCGGAGCAGTTCAAGCTCTGTCATTCCAGTCCCCCGGCGGCCATTTTTCCCTAAAAATTTCTCTTTTTTCCCTCAAAAAAATCGCCAAGCCTCCCACTTATAAAAACGAGCCGCAGAAAGGCCATTTTCAGTATATTCGGGGGGTTTAGAGAATCTCACTTCTCGAAGGTAGAGCAATGGCGGCCATATTGGTTGTATAGGCATAGGGTATGCCAAATCTATACATAGGGTCCAGGATAAGAGTCAGACCTAACCATCAGCCATCTTAGCTCTGTCAGTTATTTTGTCCATCATGTTGGATATCGGTGCCCTTGATATTTGACCTTGACCCCAGTAACCTTTGACATAGAACTCAAAAAAAAAATATCCCTAAAATATTTATAAACAATTATTTCGAAATTTATTTTTTAAAATTATAAAATTAAAATTTTTAATGTTTGGGCTTAGAGAGGACGAGGGACTGTAACCGACCAGACACCATGTTATGACGTCACACAACCATCCTGTTGGACCCAGGTGACCTTGACCCTATAACTGTGACCATGGATGACCTTGAAAACAAAAACTCGAGATAAAATTNAAGGTAGAGCAATGGCGGCCATATTGGTTGTATAGGCATAGGGTATGCCAAATCTATACATAGGGTCCAGGATAAGAGTCAGACCTAACCATCAGCCATCTTAGTTCTGTCAGTTATTTTGTCCATCATGTTGGATATCGGTGCCCTTGATATTTGACCTTGACCCCAGTAACCTTTGACATAGAACTCAAAAAAAAAAATCCCTAAAATATTTATAAACAATTATTTCGAAATTTATTTTTAAAAATTATAAAATTAAAATTTTTAATGTTTGGGCTTAGAGGGGACGAGGGACTGTAACCGACCAGACACCATGTTATGACGTCACACAACCATCATGTTGGACCCAGGTGACCTTGACCCTATAACTGTGACCATGGATGACCTTGAAAACAAAAACTCGAGATAAAATTGTAAAAATGGAATACAGTGATAAAAATCAGCGAGCATATTACATTACTGACTACTACCGACATCTTGGGTCCAGGTGATCTTGACCTTAACCCCAGTGACCTTTAACCTTGAACCCAAAAATTTGTCAAAAATCCCAACAATTTTATAAGAGTTTATAAAAATAATAATGAAAATTATTATTGAAAATTACATTTTTATTATTTTTAAAAACTTACATTTTCGGAGGACCCCCACAGCACTACGTCCAGCAGACCAACGACCCCCCCCCCCNGACCCCCCCCCCCAATGCATTATCATTGTATAAACATTCCCCTACCCAATCACCTTTGCTCATTCCGACGAATGCACTCCGCCCACAATATTGTTTTTTTCGTTTGTCATTTGTTTACATTTTCAATACCAAGGTGGCACTCATGACTCCAACCAACATTTATATCTCGACGCCCTTCACCTTGACCTTACATCTGTAGCCTTGACCTCGTGCCCATGCCCTTAGATAACCTTGCACCCAAAAATAAATTTTAAAAACGTTTATAAAATCCAACAAATATAAAAAAAATTAATGAAATACTTGTTTTTTCATCAATCCTTCAGTCAATACCACAATCTTTCCATCAATTAGCACCGTAAGCGCCGCAATCTTTCAATATTTCTATCAATCTTATCATCAATCTTTCGCAATTTTTCAATCAATCTTTCACACAATCTTTCCATCAATATTTCAATTTTCCCATCAATCTTTCGTAATCTTTCCATCAATATTTCACAACCTTTACATCAATATTTCAATATTTCCATGAATATTTCAATTTGCCCATCAATCTTTCCATCAATTTTTCGCAATCTTTCCATCCATCAATACCAATCCTTCCCCAATCCGAATCCTTGTATCGATCCTTCGATTAATCCTTCGGTTTGTCCCCCACCCATATGTATAGAAATTACATTCGTTCGCCAACTGTCTCCACATTTGTACATGATGACAGACTTAATGTTTTGTATGCAGTCAACTATCCATGCATTTTTATACTAAAGTCGTTATAAACATTATATTTGCAGATCTTTCCGTTAATAGTCGAGTGCTCATAGCACCACTTTAAAGTTGTGAGGGAAAAACGATACATTAGCAGGAGTAGTTAGAAATGGTACGTTCTGGGACAGGGGCTGGGGACGAGGGACGAGCCCACAGCCATAGTCACGAAACCATCCCCCGCCCCTTTTTCCCTCAAAAACGTCCAAAATCGCCAGCATTTGCCTCCAAATTTCCCGAATTTCCCTCCAAACCGGCAACATTTTTCACAAAAAATGTGCTTTGCACAATGCGGCTGACTTTTTCACAATTTCCGCCGATGACCCCACAATGTGGCTTGGTGGCTAATTTTTGGGGAATGCGGAGTGAGGAGTGGAGGGGTTACCCTGACATTCAGGATCTATCATTCCATGCCAGCACCATCCATCTTGCCTGAAGAATTTTTGAGTTCATTGCCCCGTCTTGCAACTTCTCATCAAGCTCTGTCATTCCACCTTGGTTTTCTCATAATCCTTCTGACCTCCTTTCACCTGGTGTCCTGGCACCCTGGCATGGACAAGTCTCATGTTTTATCATACCACCTTGGTTTTCTCATATTCCTTCTGGTATCCTTTCACCTGATGTACTGGTGGAGACAAGTCTCATGATCTATCATTGCACCTAGATTTTCTCATATTACTTCTGGTCTCCTTTCATCTGGCGCCCTGGCGGGGACGAGTATCATTCTCTGTCATTCCATCTGTGCGACACGGAGTGAGACCCGCCCATGCACTCTAGCCTAGAGACGCACCGCGCACGCCAGGTACGCCCTAAGCCCACCTATAAGCAAAGTTGGCTGTAATTTCCGAACCATTTAATATATAGTCCCCAAATTCATAACATAGGCATCACCACCGACAACGAAAAGGGCCGCGGGATCAAGAATGCCCTAATAGCAAATAGTTGCCTGTAATTCCCGAACCATTTAAGATATAGTCACCAAATTCATAACGTAGGTATCACCCCCGATGGTGAAAAGGACAGCAATGTCAAGTATACCCTAAGCACATTTATAAGCATAGTTGACTGTAATTTCCGAACCATTTTAAATATAGTCACCAAATTCATAACATAGGCATCACCCCGACAACGAAAAAGGCCGCTGGGTCAAGCATGCCATAAGCCTACTTATAAGTATAGCTGGTTGTAATTTCCGAACCATTTAAGATACAGCTACCAAATTCATTACAAAGACATCACCTCCGACAACGAAAAGGGCAGCAGGGTCAAGTATGCCCTAAGAGTAAATATAAGAATAGTTGGCTGTAATTCCCGAACCGTTGAAGATACAGTCACCAAATTCATAACATAGGCATCACCCCCGACAACGAAAAAGGCCACTGGGTCCAGTATGCCTTAAGCCTACTTATAAGCATAGTTGGGTGTAATTTTTGATCCATTTAAGATACAACCACAAAATTCATATCATAGTCGTCGTCCCCAACAATGAAAAGGACATCGGGGTCAAGTATGTCCTAAGTGCATGTATAGGCATAGTTGACTGTAATTTCCGGACCATTTATGATACAACCACCAAATTCATAACATAGGCATCGCCCTTGATGCTGAATAGGATGGTAGAGTCAGTTAGATCTTCAGCCTCCGTATAACCGTATAAGCATAGTCAGCTGTAATTTCCGAACCATTTAAGACACAGCTAGCAAATTCTTAACATACACATTACCTCCAACGATGAAAAGGATCGCAGGGTAAAGTATACCTCAAGCCCTGTTATAAGCATAGTTGGATGTNGCACATTACCTCCAACGATGAAAAGGATCGCAGGGTAAAGTATACCTCAAGCCCTGTTATAAGCATAGTTGGATGTTATTTCCAAGCCATTAAAGTTACAGCCACCAAATTCATAACAAAGGTATCATTCCCTACGACGAAAAGAACCGCAGGGTCAAGTATACCCTAAACCATATTATAAACATAGTTGGTTGTAATTTACGAACCATTAAAGATATAGTCACAAAATTTATAACGTAGTCATCGCCCCCGACGATTAACAGGGTCGCAGGTTCAAGCACGACCTAAGCCCACTTATTAGCATAGTTGTCCGCCATTTTCCACCCACTTAAGCTATAGGCATCAAATTCATATCATAAACATCTCCTCTGATGAAGAACAAGGTGGTAGGGTCAAGTAAACTTAATGCGTTTTATAAGAATAGTTGACCGACATTTCCCGTCCACCAAAGCTATAGCCATCAAATTCATGACGTAGACATCGTTGCCGATAACGAACAGGATGGTTTTTGTCAATTATTCTCTAAGCCCCCGTATAAGCATAGTTGACTACCATTGGGGGTTACCAAATTGGTAACCCCAGTTGGCTACCACTGGGGCTATAGTCACCAAATTCATAATATAGGCATCACTTCCGACGACAAAAAGGACCGCATTTAAGTACACCTTAGGCCCTCGTATAAGCATAGTTGGCTGCCATTTCCCACCCACAGAAGCTATAGTCACCAAATTCGTATCATATGCATCACATACGATGACAAACAGGGTGGTAGGGGCAAGTACACCTTAAGTCATCTTATAAGCATATTTGCCCAACATTTCGCACCCACTGAAGCCGCGATCTCCAAATTCATATCACATTAATCACTTTTGACTGCAATCAAGGAGGTAAGGGCAAGTAGACCTTAAGCCCTGTTACAAGCATAGTTGGCCAGTATTTCCAAACTTTTGAAGTTCGGGAACATGTAACAACCATCCACGCATGTAAGGAAAATAGGGGTCAGCACTGTGAAATCGACTATGATGTAAACGACTAACATCATCAGTCCAACACAAGGACCGGTGGTCCAAGTCATTATTAGCCTGGGTAACACTCAACAGCCAGTCATATATTGAAAAATAAAGCGGTATACAATTTTACTGATAACAATACATACGTAGTCACATGTTACACTAAAACATNATCACATTAATCACTTTTGACTGCAATCAAGGAGGTAAGGGCAAGTAGACCTTAAGCCCTGTTACAAGCATAGTTGACCAGTATTTCCAAACTTTTGAAGTTCGGGAACATGTAACAACCATCCACGCATGTAAAGAAAATAGGGGTCAGCACTGTGAAATCGACTATGATGTAAACGACTAACATCATCAGTCCAACACAAGGACCGGTGGTCCAAGTCATTATTAGCCTGGGTAACACTCAACAGCCAGTCATATATTGAAAAATAAAGCGGTATACAATTTTACTGATAACAATACATACGTAGTCACATGTTACACTAAAACATGTACACGTTCATATAAATAAACACCATCAGACTAGCGCACGGGTCGGGGAAACCCAGTGTAAAATATATGAAACCACCCTGTACATGAAAAATCAGTCGCGTAACAAACTATAAAGGACTGGCATATATGCAAGTACATCACGAGCATAATGCCATAACGAATCACAATATATAAATAATACCCGTTGGAGCCATAGTCCATAATAATGATATCAGTTTTGCTATCATGCCAAGAAGTTTAGTAAAAGCTAGAATGTACGCCGACATGAGAAAGAACGAATGATAACAAGGGCCAACCGCAAAAATTACTTTAATACGTCAAGTGCGATAAACTTTACGCAACTTATAAAGACTGTTTTTTTGCTTGCCACAAAACAACATACATTAAAACCATTAGTCACGCACGAGAGACGTCCCTGCTACACGCTGATGCAGAGATATATAAAAAAAATGGTTATAAGCATTTAACAACCTGTGTATATTGCGCGACCATCGAATACTGTATGTCACGTTAGTCTAAAAAAAACTTCTGCGAAGCCGAGAAAGTAATATGTAACGGAAAATAGTTATAAGCACTTGCCAATCATTGCAATCACATTATACACAAGCGTCGGGTGCTGTACTCTGATTTAAGTGATGCTAGACAAGACCAGACCATCCAGGCCAGTACAACAGAATAGCAAACGTCTTCTGTACTGCAGAGTTATAAAATCATCATAAAAACATCTATAATTTTTATTAATTTTCTATAAATTCTTATAAAAATTTCGNACTGCAGAGTTATAAAATCATCATAAAAACATCTATAATTTTTATTAATTTTCTATAAATTCTTATAAAAATTTCGAAATGTTTTACGAATTTTGGGTTTAAGATTAAAGGTCAAGGTCACCTGGATACAAGATGGCAGCAGTAGTCCGTAATGTAATAATGTAATATGCTCGCTGACTTTTATGAATGTATTCAATTTTTACAATTTTATCTCGAGATTTTGTTTTTAAGGTCATGGTTATAGGGTCAAGTTCGAGGTCCCCTGGGTCCAACATGGTGGTTGTGTGACGTCATAACATGGTGACTAGTTGGTTCCAGTCCCTCGTCCCCTCTAAGCCCAAACATTTAAAATGTAAATTTTAGAATTTTTTTTAAATAAGCTTTTTAATAATTTTTCATAAATATTTTGTGGATTTTTTTATGATTTTGACTCTGACTCNAATTTTTTTTAAATAAGCTTTTTAATAATTTTTCATAAATATTTTGTGGATTTTTTTATGATTTTGACTCTGACTCTTCTGTTATGACATTAAAACGAATAATTTCTGTATATAGGTTGCAGCCTCTTAAGGACATGCGGTATGTTACGCCGCTTCTGTAACCTCCAATCGTAGCACCTTCTCGCAACGCCCGCCCGCACGCGTGTCTACTCCACATCGGCGTATCCTCGTCGCTGCCTATCCAGTCCTCCCGGATGGCTTGCTCAGTTTCTAAAGCGATTGTCTCTTTATCAGCACGCAGCGCTCAGCGACAGGCGGTTATAAAGCTTAGAGACCTCACTCGCTTATCTCGGGTGATGCATGATGCAACAGTCGCCGCACGTTACAGCGTCCGATAGCTATCTCTGTGATTTTCAACGTTCTAAGGAAAGGTGGAAATAAAGAAAATGGAGGGGGAAACGGAGGATTCCCACCAGTTTCTGCTTAGTCAGTGGCGTTAACGGCAAGGGGTGGGAGGCAGGGACGTTGCTCCTCCATTAATTTAGTAAATGCAGCCAGAATTATGGCAAATAGGCACCCAAGCTGTTTTTGTTCATCAAGATGCGTTGATTAAGTCTCTCATGAGTTGTAATAATGTATTTTTGGTACTTATGTTTAACTTCGCTTCTGGGTTATAGACAGTTTTTTATGCAGCATGGAGTTTAGGTTTTCGACCGCACCAAAATTATGTTTATAAGAGAAGCAAAAATGTCTTCAGAAGGACGCCAAAAATGTTTGTCCCTCTTAATTTGAAGAAGTTATTTCGCCACTGTGCATAGTAATATGTCAAAATCACAATTTTAATGTTTTTTGGGAGCCACAAATAAAACAAAAGAAAACAATTTACAAAAATAAACAAGAGAAGCTAAATAGAATGGTCTTGATTCATTTTGAAGTATGCTCAAGAAGAGTTATTTTACAAAAGTTTAAGNACAAGAGAAGCTAAATAGAATGGTCTTGATTCATTTTGAAGTATGCTCAAGAAGAGTTATTTTACAAAAGTTTAAGGACACAGAAAAAAAAATGTTAAAGTTTCCGTATGCTCAATTAATACAAATATTAAATAATGGTGCTGTGTGCGACTATGCAGATATATTAAAATAACTCTTGATTGTTTGTGTCAACACAAATAATTGAATTTCTGTCAATGAGTTGGTTTTTACTATCTGCGATTTCCACAACAGCAAAATTGTAATTTGAAATCTAATAAAGCAAAAATTATGGCACGAATATTTCTTTTACGCAAATGAGATAATATGCAGTTCCTATATATCAAGTGAACGGTGTTTCGCTTAGACATGAAATAATGAAAATGTTGCTAACCAACACCTTAGAGGCGCTGTCTTAACGATATGCGCTGAAGTCCTCTGCCTCAGGCATTGGTCCGTAGTGCATTTCACCGATTTGCTGGACGGTTGTGAAGTTTATTAAGTGGATTTACAGCGGATAGTGTTTCTAGTGACTGGCATTACTCATCTTACTTGAAACTGGGGNACAAGAGAAGCTAAATAGAATGGTCTTGATTCATTTTGAAGTATGCTCAAGAAGAGTTATTTTACAAAAGTTTAAGAACACAGAAAAAAAAAAGTTAAAGTTTCCGTATGCTCAATTAATACAAATATTAAATAATGGTGCTGTGTGCGACTATGTAGATATATTAAAATAACTCTTGATAGTTTGTGTCAACACAAATAATTGAATTTCTGTCAATGAGTTGGTTTTTACTATTTGCGATTTCCACAACAGCAAAATTGTAATTTGAAATCTAATAAAGCAAAAATTATGGCACGAATCTTTCTTTTACGCAAATGAGATAATATGCAGTTCCTATATATCAAGTGAACGGTGTTTCGCTTAGACATGAAATAATGAAAATGTTGCTAACCAACACCTTAGAGGCGCTGTCTTAACGATATACGCTGAAGTCCTCTGCCTCAGGCATTGGTCCGTAGTGCATTTCACCGATTTGCTGGACGGTTGAAGTTTATTAAGTGGATTTACAGCGGATAGTGTTTCTAGTGACTGGCATTACTCATCTTACTTGAAACTGGGGGTCTTGTTGGTAGGCAGCCAGCACGCCGTCTTCCTCCACGGCAATCCTGGATCAATAATAATAATAAATCATTCTTGCATTCTCTTATATTAATTATTTTGTTTTATGGATATTTCAATTCTTATAATAATTTGCGGTGGAAAGAGACCCGGACCTTTAAACGTGGCGGACGTTGCTGATGGCTGGTGTGTTTTCTCAGAGTGCTCCTGTCTCCTGCTAGAGTGCATTTCCTCGCTGCTCCATACTAGGGTCTTTATTACACGTCACACTTCAGGAATAACGGGCAACTATGGCCTCTATATTGTAATCCTGTCGCCGGTTGGGCTTCACTCCTACCGTAAAAAGCATCCCCACTTGAAATTTATTTAATTTTACATTAAAAATTTTGATTTTATAAATTTTTTAGTTTATTTTTCGTCTTTTTATAGCGTAGTTAAGGCTTTCCGCTTTTCGTTACATTTAACCTTAGGCTACTATTTCAGTAGACACAGACAAAACTATAATTCAGCTATTATGTAAATTACTTGATAAATCCTAACGTATCAAAGCAGAACACAATTAACTGTGACAGTACTGTATGAAGTCATGGAAAAATCTAACAAAGCAATTAAAAGGTTCTCAATTAATAGTGGAAAGGTAAATAAATCTGTAAATATCTAACCATTGAGTCTTAATATACATTTAGTGACATATTAGATTTATCGGGAAATTACAGCAAATACACGCAAAAACTAAACATTTTACTAACAGAGAAAACTATTACATTTATAACGAATGGCTATAAATTGAACAGTGTTACTCACCCTTAGTAACTTGCACTAATGCCCAACAAGAATTTGATTCGTCAATTACTTACGTATGTCGTAGAATAGGCGGGGCAGCCGGTACACCACCGGAAACTGAGTTACATATGAAAGTAAATATATTGTAATTTTTGCTGTACCCTCCTCCTACAAAGATTTATGTAAAGCGAGACTAGTTGCATTCTAAAACATGCATCCATTTCTCAGTGTGACACTCGAACACTCGATCGGGAGGCGTGTACTTCGGCCACTTTTAATTTCACCTCATTACACACACGCGCGCGACAGGTAGCCCACGTAACTTCTTGACCAATTGACCCGAAAACTGGTATGTGAATATTACTTTGAATTTTATTTTTCCTGTGAATAAAAAAATTCTAGGGTGAGTTACAGTGTTTCATGGCCCATTTTTATTTTTTTGCAAGAAATCTCTTCCCATCCTCTCCCAAAGTGCAGAGTGCATAGTGTCCATGATAGCTATGGCGTCGCTTCACGTGGCTGAGCTAACGATGGTTCGCGTCCAGTCTTCGAAATTTCGCCTCCTTGTTCGAACCCCACTGTGATCATGGCGGTCCCTCCGTTTTTTGGTCTACTGTGCATAGTCGTGTAACGTAAGATATTATTTATTATTTTGTATTTTACTTAATGGTTTCAGACGAAGAGCTGAGCGGTTAAAAACTGTTCACGGTAAATTAAGCACTTTTGAAATCAACCTTTGACAAAAATCACTGACCAAATAACTACATACGTGCTAAAGTACACACAGGCATGGATGCTCCCGGTTAAGTTGGCAGCGAAATTATAACAGTGGTTCTAAGAGTTACATTGCATTGAGAGTATAATTTTTATATTTATGTCAAGAGAAATCAGTGTTTCTCGTTTTATACACATAATAGTGTGAATCTGCATAGTTACTTCCAAATTTTTTGAAGCCCTGCTAAAGTTCTACTTCCGAGATTTTCCTCCGCTTCGAGCAAACGAAGCTTAACCGAGTCTAGAAAATTACACAAAAGGGACAGCGCACCGCATTCGTGAGCACTCGGTCTCAGTGTAATAATATTTTACATATGAACTATTTCTTACTAGGTAATACCAACACACCTTTTTTATCTTTGTTTTTATTCATATTAACTATATATTATAGTTTATAGATAAAATATAATTAAAAGTTCTATTTAAACAAAAATAAGGTAATTTTATGATAACAGAGTATAAAACGCCTGTGATACACGACATATTTAGGAAACAACCAATCACGTCGTACATGGTGAGATATTTCAAAGGTTTCATTAAAAAAAGGGTGAAGAAATCGCAAATATACTATAGTAACATTATTTGCTTTCTTAAAGTGAGACGGTCCGTGGCAATNAAAAAGGGTGAAGAAATCGCAAATATACTATAGTAACATTATTTGCTTTCTTAAAGTGAGACGGTCCGTGGCAATGTTGGTTTTTATATGGTGAAAGGATAGAAAATGAGAAGAAAAGTAGATCCTAAGCGTGGCTTTCAAAACTGCTAAGTTAACGGTGAACAGCCTATACGGGCCGGATTCAGTGCAACGTGGAACTATAAACCTCGGCCGTCGTTCGTGCCTCGAGGCTCGAATGTCGTTTCATGTCGGCGCGTTATCTGCTCGAGGCGTGACTCAGCCCGTGCAAACGTGTCCCAGGCAGTTTCCACGTTATAATGAGCGCTTACGAAGCCTTCAACACACACATCAAAAGTGTGCTGTTTAAACAGAATATNCCAGTTTCCACGTTATAATGAGCGCTTACGAAGCCTTCAACACACACATCAAAAGTGTGCTGTTTAAACAGAATATACGAAAAGGGCTTCTTTACGCTTGTTGCGGTCTATTCGCGGTAACTTCGAAAGTTTTCTGAAGCCCTGCTGCTCAAGTTCTACTTTCGGGCCACTCGCTACGTATTCTTACCACATGCAAACCAAACGCGAACAAGTCAGGAAGAAGACTACAATGAAACACGAACACAGTATTTGTGCTCTTGACGACAATTACAAATAGTGTTACGCGCTGAANTCCTCCCCCCGCGGCCGGGGGAATGACTGACAGCGGGGACGTAGCCGGCATCACAGACCATCCTCCTCTCCCCTGCTGGAGTAACCGACAAGTGTAGAGGATGCACAAGAATATTCTGGGAATTAGGACCCTCAGCGCAACGCGGCATTTAGACAAATTTCTGGGCGGTGGCCTACGACCCTATAAATACAAGCCACACCTGGACTGTCGGCAGTCTTGGTAGAAGCCTTTTAGCGGAGTGCGGTAATCGAGCGACGTGCAGAGGACGTATGACGACGGGAGATTGCGAGACGACGACGGCGTTTGTGGTGTGAATGGACGAGAGGGCGAGAAACCCGACGAGTGAAGGCCACTGTGCACGAGGGTGCTCCGGGAACTCTACAACATTGCGGACTGGTGGGATCTGGACTAAACTGAGGTGCGAATGAATAACATGTGATACGGACTTTATTGTAAATATCGGAACTGTCAAATATTGACATACAATTTGTAAAATAATTGAATAGGTTTTGATACACTGTCTATTGGGGCTGATTTATTATCATTCAATTATGTTAATTTCTTTGAGGTAATAAATTGTATTGATTGAAGTCATTAATTGTAAACAGCAAGAGATATAAATTTTTTGTGAGATGTTGAGTGGAGAGAATTTTGTTTGTAGTTGTAAATAAAATTAGGAAATTATAATTATATTTTTTATTTAATTAAGACCTCCATCTCTTAACGAACTTGGTTTAGCCCACTGACTTTGAGAGAAAATTGTAACGATAGTAATATAATACATAGTAATGAAATTTGTTTCCAAACATAGCTTCCCTCAAAACCTAAATATGACAAAAAAAACATTCACTTTACAAATAATATCGGGAAAAACTCAATTTAATATTACTTTACTTAAGAACTATTTCTTAATACTAATTACCAACATAGCTCTTTCGTCTCTGTTTTTAGTTTATACTGATTATGAAATAATTATTATAACTTATAGACATAATATATGTGAACGTTTTATTTAAACAAAAAATAAGGTATGTTAATGTTAACCGGAGTATAAAATACTTGTGATACATACTTTATTTCCTTAACTACCAAACATGTCGAACTTACGGTGATCCTCTTCTAACGTTTTATTATCAAAGTGTTGAAGGTGCCGTGAATATACTGTACAATTTATAATAATAATTGATGTGCTATTGGCGTATCTATGATTCTTCAAACTTCACAGTTTTACAATGTGTGGCGGAAGGGCACGCTACGTGCAGGAAGAATGTGAAAAAGTTGGACGCCAGTTTCGAACTATACATTTTTTTTTTTGCAATTACTAATGTTCGAGATTAAATTTTTTAAATGTGTATTTGTTAGCGTATACAACATCATTAAATAATATTTTAGAGACAATTGTATTTTGACTTCTTGTACTGGTATCGCTTCTTTGATCGTTCTCAGAAGGTGATCAATAATTAATTCCCATTACTCATGCACATGGCCAACAAATAAAGATACTCCATCGTTATTACTATTATTCAATCATCTCAGTAATATACTACGCCTTGTCAAAGAATAAATTTCAATAACGAATGCAAAATTAATTTTATGGCTCAAAAACTGGTAACGCCATAATTATTTCTATCCTCTCCTTCTTAATGGTGTAGTATTCCCCTCTTGGATTTATTTTTGTTTCGCCGCAGCTTACTTTTGAGATCAAATATTTGAAAACAAGGGCTGTCAGGGCATAGGGAATATCTTAAAATATATTTTTATGTCCGCAGATCATTGTCCACGTTGTTTTCATGGAATATGTGGCCGTAATGAAGATTTACTCATCATTTATTATTTTTCAGTCACACATGAAAAAAATATATATTTAAATCAGTCCATTCGGGTATCAGAATTTCTGTAAAGTAGTTCGGTATGTACTAATAAGGTTTGCATTTATATATTGAATGTTTATATCGGCTATTTGCGGTAAAGTGAGCGTATTTGAAAGACCTCTCATTTGGAATAACAGTAAATATATTTTATTTTAGCTTTAGACATTAGCTTCCGAGTGCAGTGGAATATACACACTACGTTTATTACATGCATGGAAATATTTATTTTAAAAGGTGGTTAAAGGATAAAAAAAAAATGGCTGAAATGAAAAAGTAACTAGGGCCTCAAAGGTGCTCACTTTACCGTGAGCAGCCTATAGTGAGTTAAAAGAGATATAAATAAGCACAAGGCGGCAAGTATGCCACCAGCTTAAGGTGGACTTCAAAAAGGGACCAGTTAACCGTCCGTGAACCAAGTGAACAGGACGTTGCGTCGCTTGCTTGTGGTTCGCTTGCAGTCGTATCAGCGCAGGAAACTCTGCGGTCACGCTCAGCAGATACTTCTCCACCACGCTTTGTTTGGTCTCGACCTCCATAATAAGCATTTATTTTAAATAATTTCATAAGCCATATTACTGTGACCATATTCATGCTTCAATAACTGTACCTTGTAACATTTTTTATATGCCTTAATAAATAAGAGATCGTAAAACTTTGTTTGAAAAGAGGCATATTATGAAGGAAACGACGAGTATTAAGTACAATATTTGGAGAACATAAACCACGTAGGTACTAATAAAACGTGTTACCTTTTGTAATGCTGCAACCATTAACTACCGCACAATTCTGAAGAGAAAGAAAAAGTGTAGCAATTAACTTAACGTTGGTTAAAAAAAAAAAAAAAAAAAACCATTTAAGTCGATCATAAAAAGTATTTATTCGACAGGTCAACCTTTTACTGAGAATAACGGCATTGATTAATAATTAAGCTTCATCATAATACATCAGTATTACAGAAAACGAAATTTAAAAAAGTAGATAATCATAATGAGAGCCCAAACAACGAGTCAGAGATATAAGTTATAATAATAAGCAAAAACTTGGTATAAAGTATAATAATTCAAAAATATGAATAACTATAGCTGATGTAATCTTGGATTATTATAATAGCTGTCACTATGCGAAGAAACCTGAAATATTGTAAAAAGTACCAGCCATTACAGTTGGCAAAAAAACTTGTTACAAATCTTGTCATAACGAATAACGATCATAGTAAAAGGTAACATTTTAAGTAAAGATAACTTTCCCTATACAAAATAGCTTTTTTCTTTGTTGCTGATTAGTATCCTGTTCTGCAGCCGGAACGACTCTGAATTAATTACTTTCATGTTTTAAATAAATTTGGGTTAATTATTGTATTGTGTTTCATATTCGTGAGCAGGTAGCTTCCGGGGCCCGAGACTACAGTGGAAAAAGGAAGCAATGGTATCTCAAAATTTAACCTATCGAGACTTTTATGTGTTAACAGGAGGGAATTTTGTAAATGAGACTCTTCCAAAATAGTTTATTTATTTATTTCCACTTTCTTTACACTAACGAAGTTAAGACATGAATGCCTTTACTTACCGTTAACCAGGCATTATAATATATTGCACACATGCGTAAAGGTAAAACAACTTACATTAATACGAGGTGAATCAGAAAAATAATTGCTCAAATTTTAAATATATTAAGTGTTTTAAATTGACCTGTGGTTACTAATTATTTATCCTTAGCAAACTAGATACGAATGGTGTTTGAGGAAAATTAAAATTACAATAGCATAATCATACATATTATAATTCTGACTACCAAAATTACTTATAGGTGTGTAGAACCTACAAATAACCTAACAGGAAAATGCGATGTCTCAACAGGGAAACTGAAACAAATGTTGTACATTGCTGCGCTAGTTAAACAGTTTAAAATCTCATCAGTTATATTCTTGAGAAACTACACTTCTAGTAGTTGGATCACACTCATAAATACGACCAAATCTATTTAGTGTGTCAAATGTGCATGGCTTTCAATATAGCAATTTAATTTTAGCAAATAATTATCAGAAAGTGAGACGGGAATAACTGGAATATGTTGTGTGTGGCTTTAAATATTTAAAATATTCTCCAAGGTTTTATAGTACTTTTCAAACCAAAATAAATTGAGTTTCTTGATATTATTGTTTTGCATAGGAAGGTCCGAAAAAAATCTCATCGGTCCTTATGCACAACACAGAATCGAAAATTGTTTTGAGATGTTGCGCACTTTTGAACTAGTACAGCAATACTATGCAGTAATATTGGGCTTGGCAATAAATACATTTATTTTCAGGATTGAGCTTTCTCCGAAAGACAACCGTAAGGATGTTGGAAAAATATCAATATATCGAAATGACGATATTATCTCAACGATATATCGATATAACTGGTCAATATATTTAAACTATATTTTATCAAAATCAATATATTTTTCCAGGTATCGGAGATTAATATTTTTAAAATGCTCTTTTAATCTATGTTTTGAATACAAAAATTGAATTAAAAAATTACTATGTTCACTTTGGCAACATGCACCAAAAAACAGGCACCATGATTTTTTACAATGCCTCGTGTCCTCAATGTGTAATATTCCAAACAACTTTACATTAAGTCCATTAATACATAAAATATCGGATTCCTATGTACTGAAAATCGATAATTTTCTTTCGATATATCGTTTCGTAAAACGACAGTTTTATAAATAACCAATATAAGTAATATCGATATTTTTTCCCCATCTCAACATTTCTATTCTACATAACCGTGCACGCAGCTTTGTCCACATGCAAAGGAAATGTAAAGTAGGGCGGCACGTGATCGCAGTAACGACTGCAGTACCAACAAAGGTGCTGAAGTACTGACTCAGACGGTAGGCGGGACTCGAACCAAGACAGGCTCGAGCGTGTCGCCCACCCTGAGCTGAGCACACCGGTGACTAATCAGGAAGCGGTCCCTGGTGGCCGTGAAAGCTGCACCGCTCATGGTTCCACCCAGGCTTGGCGAGAGAGGGGAGGAAGAGCAAACATCCTAGGGGCCCGGGTACCACGGATGCTGGCTCGACTTGGAAATTTTATTTAAAGTTTTTTAAAAATCTACTTTGAAAATGTGTATATATTCAATGTTCGTTGTATATTTAGGGGGGAGGGGATATTGAGTGTAATTAGTTGAAAACTAAAGTTGTCTTGGGAGAAAATAATTGATATCTTCGTGAAAACTTGTGTAAAGGCTGTTCACGATAAAGTGCACACTTTTGAAATCAACCTTCGAAAAATGCCACTGCTCCTACCTGCATATATTTTATTGGGCGCACTGAGTGGCTTGCGCCCAGTAAAGTGGTAACGACGGAGGGAAAGTAGTTCCTTGCCTTAACGTTGAATTAAAAGTGTTGGGTAGACATTTGGGGAAACTGAAATTTTTCTCTTGCTCTCTAGTTTTTTTTAATGCCTCTTAAGTGTAAGGATTAGCAGATTTGTGAAGTATTTACTTTTATAATAATTTCACAGTTTCACTTGACCGACGCATGAATAAAGTGATAAGGCCCGTGACTGTGTTAATTATACATACGACGGATGAATACACAGTGTTTCGTAGATATTAACCAGAGCTTGTAGGCTGTTCACGGTCAACTGAGCACTTTTAAAAGCTCTGCTTAGGATCTACTTTAACTCCTCATTCAGTATCCTTCTGCCCGTGTAAAATTAACATTGCCTTTGGGCTCAACCACTTTATTCGTGCACCATCCGTAAAACCATGGAATTGTTAAAAATGTAAATGTGTTACTAATATGCAGTTTTATACTCTAATGTAGGCCCATATTAAATAGAACAAGAAACGCCAATTTCAGTAGCCATAAATTTAAACATTACACTCGCAATACAGCGTCAAATGTTCAGAACTATTTTATAAATTCGCTGCTAACGTACCTAGGAGCCTTCGTGCCAATGTGTAATGTAGTGTATGTGTAATTGCGAGCAGTGATTTTTTTTCTTCGAATGTTAGTTTCATAAGTACTCGCTTTACCGTGAACAGGCTCAGCTAGTTTTGTTATTCACATAACATACAGCAATACCTAAAAGTGCATGCATGGTCTTTGAGTTTTCCTCTCAGTTTTCCTTGTTATATGGAATGTAAAAGAGTTCGAAAAATTGCTCATTAAAGTAGGAAAAGGGGCCCGACAAAATTATTTACTCCAAGGCTGTAGGGTTTGTCGACGGCCCTGGTTCCACTCCAGCCACCGGCACAACCGTACAGGATCGGCGCTAAGTACAGAAATAGCAATGAAACTATCGAAGCGATAATGACAGTTTCCGTTCGCAAAGACGTTCCACTTAAGCTCAAGTAAGGAAGTATGTGTATAGACTGTTCGCGGTATCTTCACATTTTTTAAAATCTAACCTTTGAAAAATTACTCCTTGTATGACGTGTTTGGTTGTTTCCTAAATATGTTATATATCACAAGATTTGTATAGTTGTGCTAACATAAAAATACCTTATTTTTTATAAAATTGAACTTTTATATTTTATTGATAAATTATAATATTTCATTTATAATTAAAATGAATAAAAAGAGGGAGAAAATATGTGTTAAGCTTTGTCTGCATGAGGCGGAGGAATATCCTGGAAGCAGAACTTTAGCAGGGTTTCACAAAAGTTGGAAGTTACGTTATTGAGCCGACACGTAATTTGTGAGAAGGTTGCGACGATATAGACCACTCTTGCACGCTGCCTTTGTCCGCAATACCAACAGGTGTAGTCTTGCAAGGAGCAAGTATAGCTATCGCAACCTCCCCCTCGCAATCAGAGCGGCACATCTACCACCCCTCCAGCCTTTTTTTTTATACTTGCCTCCTTCCCCTCCAAGTGACCAGACACAGAACTTCTCCTCGAAGTGACGTGACCGCGTGACTCATTCCCCCCTTTCTCCCCTTCACGTTAAAGAACGGAAAATTTTCCACGCACAATGCGAGGAAAAAGGTGTCGGCTGCGTGCTTGAGAGATATAGTCGGGTGGGTGTTCAGTTATGGTTGTCGTTTTTATTTCCGCCAGGACCGAACTTTCCTACCTCTTCGCCGTCGGTGAGGGAAAAGAGACCCCGTTGTTTCTTAGAAAAAAAAATGTTTATGGTTTACTTTGACATTGATTTGTTAATAACTTCTCATTTATACGGCCGGAATAGCTATAATACAATATTTAGATATTTTGTTAGCTATAATACAATATTTTATATATTTTGCTAAAGACCAAAATAAAAATCACACACCAACCTGCAATCACGGAGCACAATATCCAAAAGAGGCGCCTCAAATGTCATATGGCTTGGGGAGCTTTACAATTTGAATTGTCGAGGTGCGTCAACCCCCACAGAGCCGGGTCCTCGCGTGCGTGGGAGCAAATTATCAAATTATGCTCCCTCTCGAGCTACGCAGTAAGCCCAAACGCGCACACGCAACAAAGTCGTCTGTATTTACGATTCACATCACAGATAATTCTTCATTCTTACTCGATAAACACTTTCCAGCTATACCTTTCCCCAGTAATGGCGTGTTCTGGCGAAGAATCTTTTCACCGTTTTTACATTTACCAACTGACGTACATCGTACTATCGAGTGAACTTTTGCGTTTTCCAAGTCAGATGCTTGCTTTATCGTTGATGCCATACTTGTCAACGAAACTAACTGCCATGTGTCTCTTGACGACAATTTTAAGGCCATTGGCCAAGGAAAAAATTATTTTATATTTGTACCACATGTTGCTCAAACTTGTATACATTATTTGTGACTACTTTTCCTAAGATAATTTTTTTTTTGATCGCATGATTTTATGCAAAATGGCATGTCAAAATCATAATTGTACTGGTTTTTTAATGTACAAATTAAATAAACCAAATTATTTGCAGGAAACTTTAACAAGGGTTACTGGAATGTCTTGTCTTAGTTCATTTTAAGGTATGCTTGGCAAAATATATTTTACAAAATTCAGGGGCAGCCACAAATCAAATATATGCAAAAATTATCTTACTTTCAGCAAAAAAAAAATCCATGTGCTGTTTTTGGCATCTTCTTTTAGTGTGGGATATCTCATTTATGTATGTTAATTAGTTTTAATTATTTTATTTATACATTTCTTAAACAGTAAAATTGTGATTCTGACATGTATTTATGCGAAGACTTTACGCTCCTTTTTGCAAGAAAATAGTAATCACTGATAATGTCTTAAAGTTGAACAATTTGTGGTAAAAACATAAAGTAAGAAATTATTTTCGGGGCCTAAACTCTTAAGCTCTATTGTAATTGAATGGTTGGCTGTACTTCAGAACTTCGCGATGCATGTGAAACACCAAAGTACGACGGTGTGTATAACAATCGCAATACATATTCAGGACTTTACTGCTACTGCACGAAGACGAAATGCGTCGACGGATCGCAAGTTCCCCCTCCTTGTCAGTCCTCATCTCTAAATGTAATTGTGTCACTGCCTACTCGATAAAAAGCACCATAACTGGGGCAAGACAAGGCAAAATGCCTTCTTCCTTGCAAGATAAAGTTGTTATGTTCAAATGATACGTACCGACGGTGTTTGGTCGTGCTGTAAATACGTCTAACTCGTGCTCGGGAAGTCATGGGTTCGATTCCAGATGACTGCACTATACGGACGGCTTTTCCCAAGCAGGCTATTAAATCGAGGTGGAATGGTAGAGCATAAATAAAATCTAATATGATGGCCTGTAACTAAATCAAGCAGGAATGATAGGGCATCAAAGGAAGGTAATTAAGAAAAATAAACCAAATCGAAGATGGTGAACATGGCATGACAAAGCATGAGAGAATGTTTATGTTTGTTTCGTCGGTTCGCTTGGTAGCTTAAACAAATGAAATCATATATATCTGACATGGAATGATAGAACATAAGTATGTGGGAAACATGGTGACGGTGTTATGTACGATGGTGGCAGTGATGGAAACTAAGATGGCTGACATGAAATAACAAAGCATGGATAAAATACGATATGGTGGATGGAGCACAGATAATTCCTTGACAAAAGTTCAGAAAATATGTTTGTTCTGCAGCGTAATGTATATTGTCAGATTGGTAGATATAGCCGTAGTTTCAAAATAAGCGTCACTGAGATCGCAGTTCTCTGTTTTGCAAGAGGATTTGTCCAGTAATTTCTAAGCACAAGGGCTTGCTGAAGTGCTCCAGGAATGAATGAAACGGGGATGAAGAAATAGGAGTAAAGGAAAGAGTGGAGTGGAGAGGGTTTTTTGAAGCGGTCGCCTGGCGAGGGGTACGTTTGTGTACGTCGACCGGCGTATGTAAGGATATATCGCCTCTATGCACAAGGCTCTTAACTGGCGTACAGTCTTTCCGTCGGCGACTCGCTTCAACATGACTTTAAGCTCTGGCCCTATCATTAGATTGGACGCGACTCTGAAGCAAAGTCCAAAGCATGCCTCTATAGGTGGTTCACGGTAACGTGAGCACTTTTGAGGCCCTAGTTACTTTTTCCTTTCAGTCATTTTTAATCCTTTAACCAACTTTAAAAATAAATATTTCCATGTATGTAATAAACACAGTGTATATAATCCACCGCAATCGGAAGATAACGTCTAAGGCTAAAATGAAATATATTTATTGACTATTATTTCAAATGAGAGAGCTTTCAGAAGTGCTCACTTTACCGTGAATAATCTAGATCATAATTTCGGACGTATATGGTTCGTATATTTTGACATATGGCAGTCTGGAAAAGCCGTTTTGATCTGTGTTTGAGTGAGTGAAAACAATGTTTCCAATGTGCGTAATGTCTTTAAAGTAGGATTTCGTTATCGTCAGGAATGTGCTTCCTTTTCGTAGGTAAACTAGTTGGGGGGCACGTTTAATAGTTTCGTCAAAAGAACACATTTTTCAAACACGCTGTAACGCATTTCAAGCGCCAGCGAATTCTCGAGTGACGGCGAGGTGACTATGGCGCAGCGGTGGAATGCAAGAGCAGGGGAAACGGGAGTGCACCGAGAAAACTCGCCGGCTAACTTTAACGTCCACCACGTTTCTCACATGCAAAAATGCCGGCTGACTTCACCGGAAACGAACCCGGATCACCTTGGTGGGTGGTGAGTAGTCTGGCTACCACACCACCGCGGCCTCAATAAAGAACACAGTAACACAGTAGACTGCATTTGTTGCCCGCTCCCTGTGTCGGTGAGAGCATCCATCGACTTGACAACACTCTTTAGTTGAACCCGTAAGGGACCATCACCCATGAAGGCATTACTTGAAAGGAGACTCAAAGATGAGAAAGCGACAAAATTCCAGGCTGGGAGTAAACGGGAGAACGCTGAGAAAACCAAGGCCAACAACGTCCTCTATGCTTCCCACATGCGTGGGTTGAACCCAGATTATCGAGTTGGGATGTCGGTAAGCTGTGCCAGCCGTAAAGCCAAAACCAATGCGTTCTCACTACGTCGATGAAAAGCCCACATCACGGCATTCTAGAAGACAAAGGTACCCACTCGTAAAATGTCTCGTCATCTACGGGGTCAGTTACCGAAAGGAGGACCCTAGTCTGACCTAACACTGTATTATCTTATAGCAGACTGCCCAATGTAGGAAACTGAAAAACAGCCTTTAGATTCGTTATCGTGAAATGATTGTGTGTTCAGTTCAGTTTAATTCCACTCGTTGTTGCATAGACCAAACTACTAGTACATTTGACTCAAGGGCATTGCAGTAAGAAAAATTTTGTCATTGTTTATATCGCCTACGTAGAGAACATGCTTGGAAAGTAGGAATTTCTTCATTATAGAATACTGACTTGGATATTATTTATGAGTCTGTTCCCGAACAACTAAGAAACGCACTTCGATGACTGTTTTATTTCCGGTGTAACAAACGCTACCCATCTTTCTCGTATGGTAAATTGGTTACTCTGTAAGGACTATGAAAAGGTCTCGCTGTGCGTGGATTTCCGATATAATATAATCAAAAACTGAATTGAACTACATAATGCATTTCTAATTTGTAAGGTTTTTCTTTATTGACTATGTCTGTGAACTAACAAAAACAAAACTATAACATACAGCAATAGTTGGTACAATGTATAGTTTCTGAATAAAAAAAATTGTTAGCTTTTTCTGATAATAACGTATAGATGCCACAAAATCAGTACGTATACAAAAGAATTGATTTATATTTTATAGCATATTATCATGTAGAACCTTATAATAACAAAATTAAAACAAACCCGCCTTCTTAATTTTAGCTTAATTTCATCTTCCTGAAAGCTTCTTTTAGAAAATTTCACAATAAATAATTTTCAGTATCATAGAGGACAATATAGTTTTTTTTTAAAGACAATTGTTTTGGTATATTTTCTGATTTTGTGGTTTATATATAAAATGTTAGCAATTTTANTCTTCCTGAAAGCTTCTTTTAGAAAATTTCACAATAAATAATTTTCAGTATCATAGAGGACAATATAGTTTTTTTTTTAAAGACAATTGTTTTGGTATATTTTCTGATTTTGTGGTTTATATATAAAATGTTAGCAATTTTTAAATCGAAAATTATAGACTGTATTTTTGTACGATAGTTACAAACATTAAAATGTATTATCACTAAATAAAACCCCGTCAAAATATATTACGTACGTAGTTCAGATTATGTTCTTTATTTTACTTTCGAGAATTCGTGCACTGCGAAACCTTCGCATAACCCATGATTAAGATAGATTCAGAGAACAAGTGAATAACTTCACAGTGGATATCAAAAGCTTCTACTGTGTTGCACTTGAAAAGACAGCGTGAGAAATACTAAATGGTCGTGAGCAGTATTTTTTTCCCCGCTCTCTCACGCAACATTTTCTATAACATTTTCTATTTTACTCACGTTTCCGGGAGGTATAATACAATTTTTAAATAGAACTGTGTAACAAAAGTTCCGTTGACTGGAAAAAAAAAAAAATCAGCAAAGTCACTCATTCAACACAACAAAGAGTTGACTCATCGATCGCTTGGAACTGGCATGATAATGTCGTTACTTGATAAGTACGTGGACTTGAGTGTCTTATCTATTGTATGTTTTGTGTGACTGAACTTGCCACTGAAGCTCAAGTTTTTCAGACTGCAATTGGAATTAAATAAGTCTCAAACCAGAGACTTACAACGTAGCAGATCAATGTTTTGATCAAGAATTTATTTTCTGTCAATAATAAAAAGTTATACACTTCGGGAATGTTTATTTTAGTGCGGGTAAATATCTACAAGCCGTATCTACGAAAATATTAGCTACAGTTCGACTTGTCACAACGAGTATCAGACTACCTTAAGTTCTTTCCAGAAACTGCATTGAAGTTAATATCTAATGTAATTAGTAGCTGCAAATATTTACTAAAATTTTCGCTACTTTGTGTGTTGTAGTTGTCGTAAGGTCTGAAACAGTGTCAGTCTATGCCCAAAGAATTGCCGGCTTGTCTTCATATTTTGAGTATTTTGCTATTACCACAACCTTTTAAAAATAATTTCCTAATTTATGATAGTCGACAATGCTTGTAAGAGAACATTACATTTTTATTACCCTTATTTGTGCGTGTTTTTTTTTTTATTCGTTTTACTGAGTGTAAGGAGTGAAAGCCTTTTCTTGAATTTAACTTACCCCAGGTGCTAAGAATAAGAAATAACTATGCCTGACATTAAAATCCTAGTGATCCAATATTAAACGAATAGGCAGTCAGTTGTCAATAAATCTTACAAAATTTTCACAATAGCTGTGGAAAATGGATAAGTTTGTGCNAAATCCTAGTGATCCAATATTAAACGAATAGGCAGTCAGTTGTCAATAAATCTTACAAAATTTTCACAATAGCTGTGACTNAGTTTGTGCCAGTTATTGAAAGGAGCTGAACGGGGTGGTTAGAGTGAATTTTTATTTCGCACGAAATTTAGCAACGATATATTGTTGAGACATAAAGGCGTAAGTGTGAGAAAAAAGGAAATAGATCACAATTACAAAATATTTAATGTGCTGATAACGTTAGTGATTATTACTCTGTTCATAACACTAATATGGTATTTCTCAAATATTGTTTTCCACTTAGTGCTAGTTTCGTGTATCTATATCATTATGTATTTTTTAACATAACGTAGGTTAAACTTTCTCTTCTTTCAAAATTACTCTATTTCATTCGAACCATTCTAGCTAGACATTTAGAAAATCACCATTTTAAAAAAGTGCATACATTTTGACACAACTATTGGCCAGTATGTTTTTCAGTAATGTTGGCAACAAATGAAAAAATTATTTGTAAAAAACAAATTAATTGTTAACTAGTGAAGTCAATTCATTTTTGTCTTTCGCAGTTTAGAGAAAAAATTTGCGTAATATTAAAATTATTTTTCAATCTGACAATTAACGCAATTTTGCGTGATCGACGCAGATATACAATACAAGTACATGGCAATGCTACTTTTTACATTTGGCGGAAGAATACTTACCGGGAGGAAAACAGATAATAAACAGGGCTTTTAAACGTGTTCCATTAATCACGAACAAATCTTAATCAGTGGGATTTGTCAACTAATTTCAACAAAAAATAATCCCTCTTCGTTTATCTTGACACCATCATACGACCGTCACGTACACTCTTATCTTTATTAGTATGTCGTTAAAATGGCGGTCGCCTCATGAAGGCTACTGTATATAATGTTTCCCTCGCCGCTACACGTGAATTGTGCGTGTGGATCGCAGCTGGAGGCCGTCTCTCAAACGCAGTCCAGAAGCAAGAGCCGTCACACATTTCATAACTTGAACATTCCCATTATTCCCTTAATTTTCCTTGCACTATAGTAGTAATGACAGCGTTGAACGAACGCTTTACGCAGTTACTTGGATAGGCAGTGCAGAAATAGTTTTCCATATGAAACATATCAGTGTCTATATTTTCATCTCCAACAGCCAGAATATCAGAGCAAAGCGCAATTTTCTTATTTACTCGAATAATAATCGGGTTAAAGAACTAGTTAGTACGTTCCCACTCCAATTAAAATAAATTATTTCAATAATTTCATCTCCCAGTCAATAATTATGCCGTTTTGGTCTGTCCCGGGTTTACAAGGATTAATTACCCAGTTTTTCTTTGGTATACCTACTATACATCCCCATCCTTTTAGCTTGTACTTGAAAATAATAGCGTAACAAATTATGGGTGGGCAGTTAAAAATAGATTGCTCCTCCCTGAATTTAGGAAAAGACTCCAGAATGTGAGTAAATGGGCATCCAAGCTGTTTTTGATTACAGGTATGAGTTGATATATTTTTAACAACCCCTAATGCTTGCCTTTGCATTGATATATCTGACGCAATATAAAACTTGAAACCTTACTTTGAATTACATTTTTGCAGTAACTACAGTTTAAAAAATATTGTAATATATTTCTGATGCATACACATTCGCTCCTGGGGCGCAGTGGAGAGATTTGGTCGAATGCTAATGTCGAGCTCTTGAGAGACGATGAGGGTGAAGCGAGGTGAGTATGGAACAGCACCGGAATGAAAAACGGGGGGAAACGGGAGATCCCCGAGAAAACCCGCTGACCAGCACGATTCCCAATATGAAAATCCGGGAGCAACCCTCTCGGAATCGAACTCGGTTCGCCTAAGTGGGAGGCGAGTAGTCTAACCACTACACCACAGCGGCCCCATCGCTATACACATATCTGTTATGCGACATGTAATTTAGGTTTTGGTCGCACCAAAATGAAATTTATAAGAGAAGAAAAAACAACAACAGGGACGCCTAAAAGCACACACCGTCCCCTCCGCCCTAGGCTGGTGGTGTTTGAACGCTTGCCTACACCTCGCCTGGATACATGGTTTCGCCACTGCTTGTAAACCAACTTAGGTACACGTAGTTCGTCCATTATTTTGAATGATCTTAAAAATATGTTTATCTTATATTCTTCTATTATTCAGTTCGAGTCCTAGGCCTACGTCCTAATTTCTTATATCACCTAGTCTTCTGCATCCCTTCACAGACCTAAGAACTTGCGTTTCAGCCACTTGTGTAACTCTGATCTCCATTTGTCAATATATAGTATTCATAGCCAGAGAGAAGTACTGGCCATCACCTTAGAGAGTTTAATTTATTAGTGTTCGTTTTATTGTTCTACGCATTGCATAGAAGTTTCTTATTTGTTTTACACGTCCTTATTATGTTGATAGGATTGGCTGATATTTAAAAATCACACCCTCCCTTTAATAATCGACAGGTCATCAGAAAATAATAGCACATTCAAGAAGATGCCTTGTCCCAAGTATGATTCTACATTTTCTCAAAACATGTTTTGCCACATCTTGATGGTATTGTCTAGGTGGTATTGAAACGAGTGGCTGATAAACTGCAGCCTTGCCTGACTCCTGATGCCACAATCTGATAAACTTTTTACTTTTTCGTCTGTTATCTGCTTAATTTAGCCTGAGCTTAATTCCATAGACTTAGTTTTGAAACTACTCCTTGATTCTTGTCATTAGCAGGGAATAACTGCGCTGAAGTAACTGGCGAATCAAAGTGTTTTTTCAGCCGTCACTTTTTAGTTTTTATATTATAAGGTGTGTAAATGTACTAAATCTCATGCGTGTAATTTTAATGAGTAACTGGTGATAAATTTCCCGTTAATCATCAAGACGTTTGCCAACTCCCCAGTCCTACATGGCTACCAATTTTCCTGGTGTTTAATCAATGCTATTTAGTAATATTTTTTGCAAAATTTTAAATTACAAAACTTTAGTGTTCCACCAATTTTTATTGTTTTGCAATCTTGCGTAATTACGTTAAAGCAATGTTGTTTACTTAAACTGTTTTATAGGTTATTCATGATAAACTGAGCACTTTTTAAGGGCCTCCCAGCAAGCATAATAACAAAAAATAATATTTTGTTGTGGCCTCAGACGGTAACTACTGAGCGCTATAAAATGTAAACATTGTGTTTATTAGTCACTTGGAAATTTTTATATTAACAATTGCCGGAAGGATGCAAATATGCTGAAAGGAACTTTTAAGCATAGCCTTAAAAAGTACTCACTCTACCATGAACAGTCTATTACAAAATCTAGTAATTGTATTAAAAAATATGTTGCATGGTGGCTTGTATAGTAATGATGACTAGTGGCCTTGGCATTTAATGTTGTGTAGCAGTATTTCTATATTTCTGGATATGTGGTTGTTGAATTTATTATTTTTTCTTAATATTATATATCACTTACTTATATTTTCCTGGGAAATAATTATCTCTGAAATTGTTTTAAGTTCATTATTTCTTGTAATACCAGTTCAAAGTTGATGCTAATATAGATGTTTAAATGAAGTACATGAGTTTTAAGAAATTTTACTAAAAAATTAGCAGAATATAGAGAGTTAAAACAAATTTTAACTATATCCTCCTATCGATGGGAACATCAGAAGTTCACCATAAATCCATGCTGTGCTGAGAATGCCATCTTGGAAAATGTATGTGAAAATTACACTTTTCTGCTACAATTTCATATCCGTCATAGATAATAATAAAAAACGCAAAGAGTTAAAAATATTCTCTGTTGAAGTATATTATATATTAAACACTCTTCTATGACTAAAAATTAAAATAATAATTAGGTTTCCAGAAGATCAAGTAATTATAATCTTGTATTTTGTTAGGAAGACAAAGAATACAGATGTTATATAGCCTGAAAATCTAGCAATGTGGTGTGAATTATGGTTTGAAAGTGTGCGTGTGTGTAAATTAATAGGTCCTATATATACGTATATATATATATTTATATAATGTGTGTATATACACAGTGTTTATATATAGTGTGTGTACATATAACTTATTTTATCTGATTAATTTTGTGATTATATTCACTATGAAGTTCTAAGAAAGAGGATATTGTTAAATGCACCTTGTTGTTGCCACGATCGTGAGAGATGGAAGTCTTAATTAAATTAAATAACTAAATTAAGATTTCCTAATTTTTTAGGGCCCACGATGGTGTAGTGGTCAGACTCCTCTTCTCCCAGCTACGCGAACCGAGTTCGATTCCCGGCGGGGTCACTTCCAGATTTTCGCATGTGGGAATCGCTGGTCGGCGGGTCTTCTCGGGATCTCCCGTTTCCCCCGCCCTTTCATTCCGGCGCTGCTCCATACTCACCTCACGTCACCCTCATCGGCTTGCAAGACCTCGATGTTTTAAGAGCCGCACAAATCTCTCAACTCCACTCCTGATTTATGTACAGTTCTACAAAAATGTACAGCTATTCCTTACACGATGTACTATCATTCACTTTATGGCAATCCTCTGCAAAACTAATAAACTGCCACAGAATATCTAATTACATAAACGATGTAGTCTAATTATCTTAATCAATTCACTTGCAGCGATGTGCGAGTGTATCGTGATCTGCCCCCTCCGCTCCGACGCGACTCCCGCGCCAACCACGAGCACCTCACACTCGTCTGCGAGAACGCCGACTTCACGCAGTTGCTCCCCGACTCCNCCCGCCACTACTCGCCACGCGGCGCCGAACACACGCGCAACAACTCCCGCCGGGGAGGCGAGTGCTGCTGTGTCTACACTGGCGCCGACACTTTCTCCCTCATTCTGAGCGTTATGCATGCCCCGGATGGTCCATCTCGGTGTCCAGAGGTGTCTTCACCGAAGGAGGCGATCCCCGACTTCCTGGAAGGCGTGGTCGCCTCTAGGTGCGAGAGTTCAATCACAGACACGTGGCAGATCTCCTCCCCGCACCCCGCACCATGTGGTGCCAGCGACAGTTTATTTTAGATTATACAACTTGGATCCTGAAACTATACAAAATGTTGTATGATTATAAAAAAAACAACGAAACAAAAGGAATACCGCAAGTAAGATGCTGGTTAAACTTTTCTAACAACTTAGACGCTAACGGCCAACGTCCTCAGTATAACCAACTTTGACCGATAGCATTGCATTTGCATCAATAAAAAAAAAAAAAATTGCGTGACGCGTGTTACGAATCTCAGAGATAGAATTTTAGAAACGCTTGTGAAACAATCTGGCAGCCCTTGCACGACGTCGTCCAAGGATGAACTCGGTCCTTGCGGAGGCAGAAGTCAGTCACGCAGGTCGCCAGCTGGTGACAGGCGGCCGGCCGGAAGGACGGTAGAAGACGACCGCGGGCTCGCAACGCTGCAGCCAAGCAACTACAGTACCTACCTGTGAGGATTCCAGTCGTTATCACAAGATTATTCTTGGATCTCTATCGATCTATCGTAGAAACGAACATCGTTTGTTGTTTTGCCATAATTCACAACACATACTGCTTGTAGTTTGTTTCATAGCCCAAAACCCAAATATACTTTATATATCTCATTAAAATACTAATTTACAGTTATTTAAATCTCTGTACATTATCATTTTTATCACAGAAAAAATGTTTAGCAGAGAGTTATTTTATTAGTGGCCAGTTTTATAGCTGAATAAATGAAAGAAGGCTGTCATGTTTCAAGATTGCTGGGTTTCTGGAGACTTCTGATATTTCCATCAGGCGATCTACATTAACACCTGTACCATGAGTTCCCATCATCGGCTAATTATTTCCCCCCCCCCCCCTTTTTTNCCCCCCCATTTTTTATGCTGATGTTCCTCGACTAGTTGAAAAAACGTGCAAGGGGAAAAATCATTTCGAAATTGTGACTTCTTAAAAACTTGTTTCCATTAAACGGTATTCCGGTTTCGAACACTGAGTGAGCCATTTATGTTTGTGAGTAGTTTTTAAGCGTACGGTTAGGTATGGTTTAGCAGATAAGGCAACTCATGTTAGCTGAATACAGTTCTCCTTTGCAATTTCCATTTTTAGCTGCGCAAGGCATAAGTATGTGTTAAAATGAGGAAACTTTCATGCGGCAGAGGTGAAATTTATAGACTATGGAACTCATGTTTGTTGTATGCTACCTCTGAACGTGCGCCTTGCAATACACAAAACTGTTTAGCGTCACGACTCTTCTCTGTTCAGCAACGGTATCTTCCTCCTCAAGGTGGTCACTTCTGAGGGAGTTTAGTTTTCTCTTTCTCTTACGCTAGGTCAGATTTCTGAACAAGCGTATAGGATGTTCACGGTAAACTTAGCACTTTTGAAATCCCTGCTTCAGATCTACCTATAGTGCACATTGTGTATTATTCCACTATACGTGAAATTAACGTTGGCAAGGGTCTGACCACTTTATTCATACGTTGGTAAAGTGAAACTGTGAAATTATTAAATATATATATTACAAATTTGCTAATTATTGCACTCGCATGTATTAAAAAAAGGGAAAGTAAAATAAATAATTCCAGTATTCACAAATCTTTACTTAACACTTTTAATTCAACTTCAAAACATTGAACTACATTCTATCCGTCGCTCGTTGCCAACTTTACTGGGCGCATACCATTCAGAGTGCCCGTTAAGGGTACTGCCTACCAGTTGGAAGCTGCGAAATTTAAATAGGAAATCTCATGTTAAGGAAATTTTGCCTCAGTGCGTTGGTTTTAAAGAAGACGTTTCAAACAAAATGTATTCTTCGCGAATTTTTTAGGAGAAGTTCCCTACAGCGAAGATGTATCCATAACATGTATAACCTGTTTGCAAGGAATTTTTAAAATTTTCGTTTTACAAATTGAAATTATACTCTCATAGGTATCTTCTCCTAAAAAAATCGTGAAAAATATATTTGGCTGAAACGCCTATCTTTAAAATTAACATACTGAGGCGAAATTTTCTATTTAAATTTTGCAGCTGCCAGCCCGTAGGAAGTGCCCTTAAAATACACGCAGGAAGGGACAGTGACATTTTTCAAAGGTTGATTTAAAATGTGCTCACTTTACCGCGAACATCCTTTAAAGATAACGACGGCAACGAAACGCCATAACCGCAAGTCCGAGAGGAAGTGTTGCATTCGGTGAAAGGCGGTCGAAATTAGACAGCGTTGATTTACAATCCAATTGCCGTGGAGCACCGTTCAGTTCTTTTGCGACCTCGAAGCGCAAAACAAGCCATTGTTCGTTTGATAAGAAGGAGATATAAAAAAAATAGGATGAAAAGAAACAAAGCTGTCTACGTTTAAAAGTTGAACCTTTTCCTTACGCCGAGAAGTGTTGAAGTTTGGCGGTAATTTGTTGGGTGCCTTGACCCGTACGTTCACTCTTGGACGACCCCTCGCCTCTTGAGCGTTGCGCGAACTGGTAAACGCTTCAGGCAGTTGGCTTCTACAGCACTTGTCGGCCAGCCCACAGCTTCGCACAGAAAAAAAAAACGTAGTACCCGTGAGAAAGGTGCCCGGAGGAGAGTTCCTATGTGTTAAATATTCCTGCTCGGCATATGTTCAGTTTCTACATCGCACAGAGCGATGATAGTTGGCCGAACCCGACGCTAATACCCGAAGTCTCATTCCAGTTTGAAGGTGACGAAACTTAGCAGCGCTACCAAGAGTAGTAGTACTGAAGACAATGATTCAAGCATATTATGAGTTACAGAACACAATTAACGTGCACACTTCCAGTTAGGTTGGAAGTGTATTAATTAAAATAGTTTTTAGACTTAAAGAGGTATTACTAGTAAGTACAAACTACGTATAAAGATGAGGTAGGCCGATTTTCGTATTTTGCGCATGTCTGCAACATTTACTTGCTCATTGCAAATACAGCTGCCAAAGTCACATGGTCAGTGGTGTTGAAAGTGTGTGTTTACATTTGAATTTTCAACAAACCCGCCCTTTTATGTGCGTATAACTTAGCCGTGTTTCATAATGGTTTAAAGGAATTACAGAAATGTATTGCAACTAAGCCACGTAATGTACATTGATGAAAACAGCGCAAAATGAACCAGGAACGCAACCAGTTTGTGTCTGTGGTGTATCTGAACATGCTGCAACAGTGGCTTATGCCTCAGTTGTTGGAAAACCATAAATACAACAAGACGGCTTCCCCGCCTATTTCCACCATGAAGTTCGTCTCCATCTGAAGAACGTGCTACCCAGGTGACGAATAGGACGAGCATCTGAAGATGACCAGCACCAAATGCTGTGGCCCTCAAGATCACCGGACCTCACACCATGTGACTTTGTTTGCGAGGTTATATCAAAGACAGGGTATAGACCCCACCGTCGCCGCGTAATATCGCATACCTAAGAGAGCGGATCGTCGCAGTGGTGGGCACTAACGACAGGCCCATATTGATGCGACTGTGGCAAGAACTAGACTATCGTGTGGATGTTTTGAGTTCCGTTGCAATAACATTTTGTAATCCCTCAAATCTTTATCAACATTCTGTATATTCCAGTTGCATTAAAAGCATTTTATAGGAAGTGTATAAACATCTCAAAACACTTACTCTTACTTACATAAACAGAGTTCTAACCTCAAATCCATTATACGTTGTTTTTAATTGCACTATTGACAGAAAAGCAGTCCAATCTTGGAACACTGAGAGTGATTACTGCTGAGCTGGTAAGTACAATCTTCCCTCTACGGTAGTTTTGATGTTTAGGTTATGGGCCACTGAAGCTAGTTATTCTATTTTTGTATACATTTTAGAGTAAGAATTTGCATTTTAGTAAACACATTTACATTCCTAATAACATTTCCACGGTTACAATTTGATGGCGTATGATCGGGCCCATGACAATGTTAAGTTCAATTAACCGTGAATAGATGTACTAAACATGCAAATATGAGGATGGTTTTTTTTAGGGGTTAATTTCGAAATCATTAAATTGATCAGAAATTAACACTTTACAACTTGACGCATCCAAAAGAGAGATAAAGTGCAAACGTAATGAAATCGTCATATTCAGACTAACGTATGTTTGTTAAGATCAAGTACTTAGTCTAGTCATGAAGCATTTAATGTACTTTGTATTCATACCTTTATTCTTAGATATGACACTCTTCGTTTGTGAATGTGATAACAATGCTGCATGCACTGTGTGCCATTCATATAAATTATTTCTCTGTGTCATCGTGACGTAAGAGCATTACTGCCATTGAAGAAACGTCTAATGTATTTTGCATTCAGAGGAGCAGCACAAGGCCATTAGTCCAACATTTTTATTCTTGTAATTGTAAGTTGAAATATGTAAGATAACTAAAGTTTAATTTTATAAACTTTTTTTGCAGTTGAATTAGCTATGAGTTACTCAGATTACTCCTCAGTTGTTTATTGTTACTCATATTAACGTAAAACGAAGATAGCATAACATAAATATAGAAAATATACTTTTTAGTAAAATCAAGAGCAAGTCCCAGTGTTAAACTTATTTGTACTGTTCTGATAGTATACTCGCAATGTTTGGTTTTCTGCTGTGGCTTGTACAAGACATCTTCACACGTCAGAAGTACATCCATAGTCTTGAGGATTTCACGTCGCGGATGAGCGCGAAGTTATCACAAAACTTATCTATACTTACACGGTTGCCAACAAATTCTCATAACGGTCCTTATTTCAATATTAGTGGAGGCACAGCTGAGTGCAAGGATGTTAACAAGTTATCTGCTATGCTTATATTAAACTGGTGTTTGATATTACTCTGTTATTCACAGAGAACCAAGGCGATGGTACGCCTCGTATATAGAGTAACACGCTCGTGGAATACCGCCATCGCTTTACGCACCCAACTCTACTCCGCAAAGCCCTGTATCTATGACTAATACCTGGCTAATGGGAGACGGATGAGTCATAGTATTATATGTGCGCCCCACACAGACGTCGTTATTCATGTCCTGGGATTCTCTGGCTATTAATCTAGATATTTCCATAACTCCGCAGTATTGATATTCAGGATTATGCATTTGCAATGTTTTATTATTTATGAAATGGCAGTACCATTATAAAATATACTAAAAATACTGCGGTGCACTGGGTTTCAGACTGCACATTAATGCAAAGAAGGCTAAAGGCGACAACACACCGATCATACCAAGTACCAGGTTCACTTCCACGCTGACACGGAGCTCAGATTCCAAACGAAAATAAACTATGTACAATGAAGATGGCTTATAGAAAAGCATGCTACACTGTCATAATTAATATTATTGGGTTACTTCACTATTGGAGACAACCAGCAAATAACACACTTTCATAGATGTAATAGGTATATCTTGTGCTGTGTGATGACAAAGTGCAATGGCGTCTGGAAGATCCAGCATTCGGCGAAACCATTGCTTCTGTAGCTGTATATGCACATGCTTCCCAACATGCATGTCTTGTAACTTTTATCCTTAAGTGGGAAAGTCTTAGTGCCAAACGCCGAAGCAGTATGCTGAAAGAAAAACGGAATGTTTGAAGTAATCAGTTCACATTTACTACAAAGTGAGGTAAATTGTTTGAGGAAACGGTTGTGAGATTAATGTCTTCAAAGAAAACGGCGAGACTACTTAAGGGTCTGCCTCAAGAAGTCAAGTGGTGTACTTTGTTGTAGGTTGCCATGTCCGTGTATAGGTTATCCACGGTAAAGTGAGCACTTTTGAAAGTCCTCTCATTTGGAATAATAGTAAATAAATATATTTTATTTTAGCCTTTCATGTTAACTTCTGGGTGCAGTGGAGAATACACATTGTGTTTATTACTTACATTGAAATATTTATTTAAAAAGGTGGTTAAAGGATAAAAAATGACTGAAAGGAAAAAGTAACTAGGGCCTTCAAAGTGCTCACTTTACCGTGAACAGCCTACAGCAGAGAGCATTCTGGCAACAGGCGATTCTGAATAACACTATTTCTCTTATTTCTAGTTGCATAATTCTTTGCTCACACAGAATACTTTCGAATATTTTCTTCCCGTGCAATAAAACTACAATTCCGTAAGCTCAGAAATTATTGCTCAGTAATTAAATCCTCTTGTTAGAATATTGATTGCATACGTTCAGAAAGTGCTTGGGTAGGGTTTTTCTCTCTTGGTTTCGACAGCCTGGATGCCAAATACTTGCAGGCTGAAATAAAAGTAGTTAAATTTTGTTCGTGAGCCATCTACAAGTAAGCGCGAGTAACTTTCCACTAACCTCGAAGAACGGAAAATAAATATTTACTTCCTTAATGTTGAAAGAGGGGCGATTATTATTTGTTTCTGGTTTGAAAGATAGCACCCATGAAAGTCTGGTTAGTGCAACTTCGCTTGTATACGGGTACCTTAAAGCATAAGAACAGTGTTTCTGGGGTAGCCATTAAAATTCCAGTCCTCAGAAAACAGATTTGCGAGTGTTCCCAGTTTTCAGTAGTACAAACGTAATTTATAAAATAAATGTTTCCAATTTCGACGACTATTGCAACTATGGTTCAATGCAGTGAACAGTGAGTATATCTGTTTACAAAAATCCACAAATTCTACATCAAAGGGTACCAGGCATTAGCTTCAGAATAAGAGATTCCACATTATAATTTTGAAAATATATGGATTTGACTGCAATGTTTACAAATAAGCGAATTTATTATCAATATACGAGATAACATTATTGGCCTAAAGCTATAAACGTGAGGTAGTGAATAAAACTAATTAAGTACAATATTGGCAAATATATTAAAACATTACGATTCCTTAATTACGCATAGAGTACAGTATTTATAAATAGTATAAAGTTGTAGATGCTACCGTGTAAAACATAGACGTATTATGCTCTCCCGACGAGCTTTCCGCAGTAGCTTTGCGAATGAAGCAATTATTAATTTAATGTACACTCATTGCCATACCAATCTGCGCTGCTGCCAAAACAATTTGATAACCATGGAATTTGATAAATAGGCTCATCGATAGGCATAAGTTTCGTGAGGTGACGGATGCAAATACATCGCACGAAGGCGCTGCCGTTGCTCTATGTCCATATAAACAGACGTCAGCACAGCACGCGTGACGTGGCACGTTCGATACATGAGAGACGTGATAAATGAGTCGTAGGCATGTACAGAAAACGTACGAGACAGCAGTTCGGAAAACTGACGGGAGTATGAGAGAAGCTGGATGATAAGGCTTCGAAGGGTAGATTAGAAGGCGTGCCGAACTCTCCCGACATTCGGGCCGTTCGAATTACATAGTCACGTTGTGTTTGAGCTAATGGATACGTGAAGCAAAGCATGCATGGCGTAACTGTTCTGAACGAACCCGACGTACCACCAGAAGAAAGGTACAAACAGATCCAGCGGCTTCCGTGTTCACCATGCAGCAACATGTGACGGCTTCTCTTGAGCAACACCAGAAGCATCTATGGGTCTGATCACTTTATTCATGCGTCGGTCAAGTGAAACTGTGAAATTATTATAAAAATAAATATTTTTAAATTTGCTAATTTTTACATTTATAATCATTACATACAGAAAGCTAAAGAATTATATTTAGTATTCACGAACGTTTACCTAACAATTTTAATTTTTACGTTAAGACATTGCACAACTTTCCCTCCAGCGTTACCAACTTTACTGGACGCCTGCCAGTCAGTGTGCCCATTATAATAAATGCCGGTAGGGCAGTAATATTTTTCAAAGGTTTATTCAAAATTGCTCACTTAACCATGATCAGCTTATAGGATGACAATCTTGCCAAAGTTTGGAAGACCGAGGTTACGTGATGGACAAGGGAGTCATTGTGTACGATCGTCGTTCGCCTTTGGTAGGACGGCCATTGAATGCAAAAAGATACGCTGAAGACGTTCTGCGGCTCCGTGTGCCCGCACACAGTTCTAGGGCTATATTCTGTAACTTTTACTGTCTTTATACCGGATGTTTTTTGAACAACAACGACAAACTCCGGCAGGTTATTCCTCACGATATTATAAGACGAAAATGCACATACACTTCACCCCTAAAATCATTTTTAAGGGAGCCGCGTGCTCCCAACATTTTTTAATTTAAAATGGTTTTTTCAGGAATGTGTGTTGCCTACCTGTCAGGCAGCATACATTGTGTTTTGAGAGTTACGCATGGATTTCTTGAAAACTATTCACCTTTTAAGTTTTCCAAAAAGAATAATTTTTTTTTAATTTACGCGTACTGATTCATAAGATTTCTTAAAAAAAATCGCCCACATCTTAAGGTTACCAGGTTTTACACAAAAATAAAGACACCAGCCCCCATTTTTACCATGAAAGGGATGATATTGCCAATCGCGTATTCAGAAGTGTAAGATCTCCGTTCTACAAAGCACCAGGGGCTGCAGTGATGTAGTGGTTATACTACTCGCCTACCACCAAGGCGAACCGGGTTATATTACTGGCAGGGTCGCTCCCGGATTTTCGCATGTGTTAATCGTGCCGGATGATGTCACTGGTCAATGGCTTTTCTCGGGGATCTCCCGTTTTCCCCGCACGTGAATTCTGTTGTTGCTCCATAATCAACTCATTTCATCCTCATCGGTTCTCAAGACCTCGATGTTAAGAGCCGTCCAAATCTCTCCACTCCACTACAAAACACCATTCCCTGATTTGTTACTAAATCGTAAGTAGTATCTGATATTTTAAAAGAAGATCATTTTCAAATTAGATATATGGAGGTTCATAATCCCCTTAATAATCTCTTTAGGATAAAAATGGCACATATGTTTTCGCCTTATTTTTTCGTGGAGTTTGTCGGTGTTGTTCAAAAACGCCCGGTATAAATTCAGTTACCACGTAACTATCTTTACGAGTTGAAATGGTATTTTGTAACTCAAAATGTCGTCTTCACAGCCTTTCGAATGCCTGGTGACTGTATTTACAGCATATATACAGGCCAACAATATGTCTTTGGTCGTACTCGAATTGGTAGTGTTTGTTTACAAAATAGTTACGTGACCCGATTTTGTATACAAAAATTATGTAGTTTGTAATTTAGTATTTCGTTTTTTGTACATAGCTAACTTTATGCATAATTAACATAATTTGGAATACAAAACTGTGACTTGTCATAATTACAGCTTCAGTTCATTAGGACAGTTGTAAATTTGTTTACAGTGATTGTGAAATATTATTACTGGACTTACACTGAAGAGCCAAAAAAAAAAAAAACCGGCATAGGCGTGCGAATGCAAATAACAGAGGTATGGAACCAATCAGAGTAACGCGATGCGGTCGGCATCTAGATCGGTTACTGCTGCTACAATGGCAGGTTATCAAGATTTAAGTGAGTTTGAACGTTGTGATATAGTCGGCGCACGAGAGATGGGACATAGCATCTTCGAGGTAGCGATAACATTAGGATGTTCGCGTACGACCATTTCACGAGTGTACTGTGAATATCGGGAATCCGGTAAAACATCACATATTCGACATCGCTGCGGCCGGAAAAAGATCGTTAAAGAACGGGACGAACGACGACTGACGATAATCATTAAACGTGACAGACGTCCAACCCTTTCTCAAAATGGCGCAGATTGGATTTGTGGACTGCCATGCTGGATTCATGGTGTGAATTGCCCCCTGCATACCTTCAGACATTAGTCGAGTCCAGGCCNGGGGGGGGGGGGGGTGTTTACACGATATTTGGTTTCTGACTGGCAATGTTATTTATAATTACCTTTTCAGCGGCTGATGACTTTTGATTGCTGATACATCGTATGAATTTATTTTCTTTCGTCTGTAATAGTTTCCAATATTTTTAAGTGAATGCTCCCGGCCGAGTCACTCCCGAATTTTCGCAAGTGGCAATCGTGCCGGATGATGCTGCTGGTCGGCGGGTTTTCTCGGGGATATCCCGTTCCCCCACCCTTGCATTCCAGCGCTGCTCCATTCTCGCCTCATTTCACCCTCATCGGCTTTCAACACCTCGTTGTTAAGACCTGCCCAAATCTCTCCACCCATACAATTTAAGTGAATACTTGGGTGTTTCCTTACTTTCGATTGTGACGAACGCCATTAACAATCACTTTTAGGCTGCGAGTAGCACATTTATTTTCTACGTGATTTTCTATTTGGAATCGTGTTCCAACCATTGTAAGATACATAAGAACGCGCTGTATACAGAATGTTCGGAAATTAAACGCCCAAAATGCGGGAGGTGATTCCTTATGAAAAATAAAGCCGAAAATATATAGGACACCATATTCCTAAACAGAATATTAAAGGAGATAATGAGACTATCAAAATTGAGTTTGAAAACGTATTTTCGCTGATTGCCTTGTACTTTCTGCCAGTGGTAGGGATGGCGGCGATTTACCCACAGTACACCCCACACGGTTGAATGGGATACGCCCATTTGGCGCGCTATGAAGCGTGTACTAGTGGCGGGCATGTCGTTGATGTGCTGACGTTTCACTTCCTCAAGCCGAACAGTACACACAGACCGAGGACGGCCAGCATTACGCACGTGTATCTGCAACATGGGAAGTCACCTTTTTGCTGCGGACTTTGTAGGCGTTGTACAAGGCATTCGTCCAAAATACGTTTTCAAAACAGAATTTTCATATGGTCATATCACCTTTAATATTCCGTTTAGGTATATGAGGTCCTGTATATTTACGATTTTATTTTACATAGTGAATCACCTCCCGCGGTTTGAGCGTTAAATTTCCGAACAACCTGTACACTAAAAAATGTTTCATATAAAATGTGTATCATTGTGTTCGGTTTATTAATACTAAACTATATGTTGTTTGTGTTGTATAGTGGGTTGTTTGTGGCGGAATGATGCGGAAAACTCCTGGCTAAATAATGCAGTAAGAAAGCAGCGGCGAACTGTAGCACGGTGTGGGAAGTGAGCACCGCGGGCTGGGCGGCGCCTGTCGAGGAGCCAGTGACATGAGAACCTCACTTTTGGCTGGCTGCACAGCCTCCTTCCCTCCCCGTGTTTGCTCTCGGGAGATTCTTGGGAAGAGCTCCAGTGTGAACAACCTCCAGCGCTACCGCCTTGCGAGTGCGGCGTTAAGGCTCCCAACTACCTGCAGCTTTCTTCCGCGTTTCAGGCCGAGAAGCTCGGGAGCGATAAGGACGACACTGCCACGCGCATCAAGTACACCATCGCTGCTAAGCGCAACGCCCTGAACTGGCGTGCAGTGTTCTAGTTGCACTACGGTCACTCTATTATTTTATTAGTGGGAAGTCTGTAAAAAGTTTCAGTTCAGGGTCCCTGATGAGTAGTTTTTTATGTATCTGAAGCGTACATTTTGATATGTGTACAACGCTTTGAAAAAAGCTGTTTTAGCCGTTTTGGAGTACTCTGAAAAGGTGTTTCTAACGTGCGGATATTTTAAAGTACTCAACAGCCCTCGTCTGGAGCGTGTGTTCTTTACGTAGAACAGCACATGGAATGCATGTTTAAGAGTTCCGTGGGGAAACAAACTTGTATTTCAAACACACGGCAACGCATTTCAAGCGCCAGGTAGGTGGGAGCCTTAACAATAAAGACACCGCGCCCTGAACAAGACTCCTTCATACTCCTAGACCTGGACTGCCTCCAAGTACAACTTAGGCTCATCATGAGGGTGGTGGGGGGGAGGTCATTTGGCTCTTAAGATGTTTGCTCTAAAAACATTTTCTTGGGTTTTTTTTTTCGCATGATCAATTTTTGTTTGCCATACAATATTTTTCGCTATCAGGCATTTGCCCTAGTGGGTTTGCATTAAAGTCTTTTCCCCTGAAGGCATTCGCCCTTAAAGTGTTTTTTTTTAATTTCCAACTCCGACGTTTGCCGTAACAGTATTTTTTTCACCCGTTATTTGTCCTAAAGGCATTTGACATAAAACTCTGCCCCGTCTTGCTAATCTGGAAAACCAGTNATTTTTTCACCCGTTATTTGTCCTAAAGGCATTTGACATAAAACTCTGCCCCGTCTTGCTAATCTGGAAAACCAGTGCATAACGGCATTTTGCCTAACTTTGATTTGCTCGAAAGGTGTTTGTCATAAAATCGTTTGGTGTAGAGGCATTTACTAAAACGTTTATGACTTTAGGGTAAACGATGTGTACCCGAACATGATGTGAATTTCACCTGTATGCAGGTAAATTTCAATTTTTACTCAAGTGTGAACGAAAAAAACGGCTGAGTGAAGGTTGAGTTGAGAAGGACAAGGAACTATCTTTTAGTGATAATTCAAACCACAGAACAGACAACTCACGAAATGCTTAGGATTAGTTAAAGATAAAGCGTTAAAATTCCCGATGCAGTCCAGTGTTGGACCACGGCCAATATATTTTTCTTCTTGGTTCTATCTTCTAACCACGAGATTTTGGGTTAGACGCCTGTGTGTGTAAGCAATGGATATGTGAGCCATATTCACACGTAAATGTAAATTNCCACGAGATTTTGGGTTAGACGCCTGTGTGTGTAAGCAATGGATATGTGAGCCATATTCACACGTAAATGTAAATTATCTCGGTTTGCAACTATATCTGCCACTCCCTCCACCAATTAACCTTATAAAATACAACCAGAGGTGCGAAAACTTCTAAATAATTCCTGTAATTTAACTTTTCTGATGCTGTCAACGGTAACGATACAATATGACTACCTCAGATTTTTGTATTCTTTCATTTCAGTCCACTCGTGTGTTTAGGGCAAACTTGAGCTGCAGATTATACTTTCCAGTCCACCTTGGTGACTGGACTGGATTATCTTATTACAGTCCTCTTACAATCCAAGAAGTGTGCGTTTAGGTTAAGTTTCAATCGGGATTCTTAAGTTAACTCCGATCTCACTCGGACTGTAATGTTACTTCAAACGGGGTACAAAAAATCCCTGTGTCAATAGCAGTGATCTATAGTTGAAGTACTGCGAAGAGGAAACCTACGTAACTTCCAGATACCAAAGATTAATAATGTTCGCAAGGAATCTACATTGCCTAGAAGAAGATGCANCCACGAGATTTTGGGTTAGACGCCTGTGTGTGTAAGCAATGGATATGTGAGCCATATTCACACGTAAATGTAAATTTTCTCGGTTTGCAACTATCTCCGCCACTCCCTCCACCAATTAACCTTATAAAATACAACCAGAGGTGCGAAAACTTCTAAATAATTCCTGTAATTTAACTTTTCTGATGCTGTCAACGGTAACGATACAATATGACTACCTCAGCTTTTTGTATTCTTTCATTTCAGTCCACTCGTGTGTTTAGGGCAAACTTGAGCTGCAGATTATACTTTCCAGTCCACCTTGGTGACTGGACTGGATTATCTTATTACAGTCCTCTTACAATCCAAGAAGTGTGCGTTTAGGTCAAGTTTCAATCGGGATTCTTAAGTTAACTCCGATCTCACTCGGACTGTAATGTTACTTCAAACGGGGTACAAAAAATCCCTGTGTCAATAGCAGTGATCTATAGTTGAAGTACTGCGAAGATGAAACCTACGTAACTTCCAGATACCAAAGATTAATAATGTTCGCAAGGAATCTACATTGCCTAGAAGAAGATGCANTGAAACCTACGTAACTTCCAGATACCAAAGATTAATAATGTTCGCAAGGAATCTACATTGCCTAGAAGAAGATGCAATACTTCTAGCCCATAGCTCTAAACATTCGTGCGAATTACTTCGCTTATTGATGAGAAAGATCCGATAGGATGGCTAGACCTGTGTAAACAAATAAATAGGCCACAGTTCCTCTAAATGTAGCGCACCTTTAAGCCAGATGCTTTTTCTCAAAACGGTGAACATTACAAAGTATTTAGTGCTACATCGTATATCAGGAACCATTCTTGATGCGGGCGACCCCGATGGTCATGTCGGGTACCACCTTCATCACATGAGAACAAGATACCACGTATTTTATGGACACAGCAACATTAGCACGGAACCATCTAAGAATGAAGGAAAAAAGTCCTTTCGTACGGCGAATAAATTTCTGCTGCGATAATAATAGGTTACTCTCAGAATTTGGTGAAAACAAAATGAATCCATGGACCCGTAATGTACGACGAAAATTGTGCAAGGTGGTGGGGGTGGTGTCATAGTTTGAGGAATGTTTTCCTGTCACACGTTGAGTTGATGTTCACGCTTGAATGCCACAGGTTCATTAAACATCGTTGACAGAGCAAATCCTTTGGTGTGGTCAAATCGTAACTGCCAGTAAAATAATGCGCTGGTGGACAAAGCCCGCGTCACAGTGGATTCTCTCCTGGATCATGGCACAGATTTTTATTTGGTGCAGGGGACAAATCAGTTCTTCCGTTTTAAATCCAGTTGACTATCTTTGGTATCAGCTGGAAAGGGCTGTTCACATAGTCGTACACTNATCAGTTCTTCCGTTTTAAATCCAGTTGACTATCTTTGGTATCAGCTGGAAAGGGCTGTTCACATAGTCGTACACTACCATCTAATTTCCAGGAACAGTGTGACAGACTCACTTCTGCATGGTTATCGATACCTCCAAAACGTTTCCATCATCTTGTTGAATCCATTTCCATGCGAATCCAGTACATTTTGAAAGTTAAAGGCGAAGANCATGCGAATCCAGTACATTTTGAAAGTTAAAGGCGAAGGCTGGAGGAAGTCTATCATGCTACTAGGTAGTTATACCCAAGTGGCTACAACGTGTATAAAAACTATACTGCTACAAGAATGCCTGAGGGGTGTATCCGAGTTAGTAAGGGATGGAGGTTTTAATGAAAATAAAATAACTAAATTCAATAATTATATTTATTCTCAATGCTACGAACAGTCAAACATCTGTTATTTACCAGTCTGAGCGTCTTATTAACTATTATTATTCTTATTGAGCGCAATATTTAATTACTATCTATATTGCAATTATATCCTTTATCACAGGCTTTACTCTGGCTAATGTCATTTAAACTGCTCCAATCATTTCCACACGTTAAGTTCAAACTGTATATTTCCATTGTCCCGAATGTCTTCACTCTCACGCATCCAGTCACAGTCCCGCAGATCAGTCCCACCTTCACTGCACACAAGCTCGCCGACGCACTCTTGCAGATCGCTGCAGACGTTATTCGCCACTCGGGAATCGCCCAACTGTTGCTTAGGGTCGCACGAGACGCCAAACTCTCGATTCTTAATCACACACCCTCAGAGGTCCGCACGTGGTATTTATACTTGAGGTAGGTGTCATCTAGAACTTTCTCGGCAATCCAAGTAGTTCTGGGAAAGGTAATGGTGATGACGACGACATTCCTGCGTAATAAATGGAGAAATATGAGCTTCTCGAGATCAGCTAGGTGCGAGCTGCGATAAGTTTATCGAAGTGTGCGGCGGTGTCCTTTATAATAGGCCTCTCGCTTCGTTGACCTCCAGCTCTCAGCGCCTTCCCACGCAAAGGAAACGCAGGGCAGCGACTTGCAACAATACAAACACTAGTACGTAAATTGATACGCATCAAAAATGAGTCAAATTTAAAAGTAAATCCAACCGTTATTATTTGTAAAAACTGATCTCGGCTCTGGTGTTATTTCAATTGTTTAGTTTCGTTAATTAGGTCTTGGGTGGCCGTGAGGTTGCACCCCGGTTACCAACCTCGGCAATATTTGTCGCACCGACCACAGATTTCCGAATTTCGAAATCGTGGTGAAAACTGCCAACGACCGATATGTTTTTCTCACAGTGTACTTTCTTTTCTTTATCAGTTCTTACGATCGCTTGCTACATCCGAAAGATTTCATTCTATGTCAAAGACCCGTAGATCCAGCTTCAGAAGCATGTCACCAGGTGAGTGCACTCCCGCCCTAATGAGCGCCCCCCAAAAGTCATTTATTGGTCTACTTTCCGAAGGAAAGGCAGCCTTATGTGATTATCTACCTATTTGATGTAGGCCTATGTGTGTCTATACTGTGTGTGTTTTGTGCGTGTCCCCCTAAAATCTTTTTGAACCAGTTCACCGAATTTCACGAAACTTGGTATACACCGATTTTTTAACTTTTAGACCAAGCCAGATGCTTATTTTCAAAACGGCGAGTATTTCAAAGTCTTTAGTGCTGTGTCATATATCAGGAACCATTCCACCAATTGGAACTAAAACTGGTAGGGTGCATTCTGAGACTCATGTTATCACTGATCCGTCATTTTGGAAGATAGCGCTACCTGAATAAATAAAACTCTTAAGACATTATGTCGAGAGCCACTCAACCAATTCACGCCAAATTTGACACACGAGTAACTCCATAGTAATATAGAAATTCGGGATGTGAGGCTCTTATTTTATAAATGGCGACCAGACATATTTTTTAGGTTATAAAGTCACATGTACCAAGCGATCCGGCCAATTTCAACCAAACTTGGTATACCGAGAGTAGGCCTACCTATTGCAAGAATTNTCACATGTACCAAGCGATCCGGCCAATTTCAACCAAACTTGGTATACCGAGAGTAGGCCTACCTATTGCAAGAATTAGCCTAAATTAACAAAGTCACTACCTCTTTTGCCAGTTATTTTGTAATATAGCGACCAGTGGTATTCCATATCTTGGAAACTGCTCAAGTTTGCCAAATTTGGTACACTCGTAGTGTTATGGTTGGCCACCATGAAAAACTGTCATTTTTGTCCTTCAGGCACTTATTTTCTAAATGGTGGCCAAAATATTATAGTATAGACCCTTACTATATGGTTTAAGTAGATCATGTTTTTATTTTAAAAATGACGGTCACATAAATATTTTAGTGTAGTGCATCGTATTTACCAAACGTACTTCATTTCAGACAAACTCTGTTGGCAGTACCTATATGAGCATTAAATTCATTTTCATTAGTGGGGTTTAGTTCGACTTTTGTAAGACAATGCCGCCTGGACTAAAATATTCTGAACTGCACTGGTCTTTCTTTATGGCCGAAGCTGGTTACAAGAAAATCAACAAAAAACAAATATAACTTGCAATAATAAAAATACAATTTATACACAAAAATTGGAGTTTTATTGTGTGCATTAAACACTCTTATTTGTAACTTCTTTAGTGTATTATTTTTATATGCTTTGTACATCATGTCTTATGAAGTATTCAATCGGTTATTACGAAATATGGTAGAAAATGCGCTCTGATTAAACATTTTGTTTAACGCACATGTTCCTGCTGTATAATGCTGGTTGTATTTTATCAAAATTACTAGCATATATTAGTAGAATAATGTATGCTAATAAGTTATATTGCTAAGTTATGGTTATATATATATAAGTGACCCACAAACAAATAACAAAAAGAGTCTTTATAAACCGCCTGATATCAGCAATGCACGTTCTTCCTTCGAGTTGTCCCACTTTGCCAGTGAGTGGCCTCTAAGTGTGAGTGCTAGACTGTCACCACCCACTGTTCCAGCCACGCTACCCAAGTGAGCACGTTTGAAAGCCCTCTCATTTGGAATAATAGCCAATAAATATATTTTGTGGCCTAAGACGTTAACTTTTGAGTACCGTGGAATATACACACTGTGTTTATTACTTACATAGCAATAGTTATTTAAAAAGGTGGTTAATGGATAAAAAAAATGGCCGAAAGGAAAAGTAACTGGGGCTTCAAAAGTGCTCACTTGACCGTGAGCAGCCTATAGTCATGTGTCTGATACTACGTTGATTGTCGCTGCCTTCTTTCGGTATTAGAAAGCGTGTTGTTTCATTCTACCCTATCAGACGGCAAATATATGTATATGTGATACACGACGAACGCTTCACTACTTGCTGTTACATGAGAAGCACGTGTCTTATCTCAGCTCTCGCGAGCGGTTTGCTACGGCCGATTGTCTACGATTTCTTCATGAGCAGTCATAATGGTTTTCGTCCCTTGTTCGAAACAAACTATTGCATTTATCGTAATGAAACTTGCCCTGGAAGAGACTTGAATATGCACGCGTTCAAAATCGGACTGGAACACCAATAAATATTATTTTGGTGAAGGGATTTTTTTGGTGTTATAATCATAACATTAAACATTGAAAACGAAAAAAAAAAAAAAAAAGTCTGACAAAACATGAAAATAATGATTACAATAAATTATTCGCGTTAACTTGGGGAATAAGATAAAAATAACAAATCTACACACCGAAAAAAAACAATCTTATTGTCACATNATAAATTATTCGCGTTAACTTGGGGAATAAGATAAAAATAACAAATCTACACACCGAAAAAAAAAACTATCTGATTGTCACACAATAAAGAAACGCGTCGCTAGCTTTCATTCAAGGAATGATATTTCTTGCTGTTTTATTAAAGTTCTGTGGAAAATCCTCGGTAGGTAGGAATGTATTTTCCCTCGGAAAGACGTCCGTCAGCACCAGTGTGGCGACCTTGTTAGTGAATTGGTTTCCAGGAAACCAGCGTAGCGACAAGGTCGCTGCTTGGCGTCTTTCTTTCCTAGAAAGAGCGACTTCAAAATCTGGACCCGTTACGTGAGGAAAGTCCACAACGNAAGAGCGACTTCAAAATCTGGACCCGCTACGTGAGGAAAGTCCACAACGCAAACGTTTAGCCACGGACCCCAGGCGGCCGAACACGCCATCGCGTGCATTAGTCACGTGACCAACAGCCAATCAGGTGCCTGTTGACAACCCCATCCGACCTTGCATCGAAACTTTGGCAAGTTTGACCTTTAAACGGAAGGACGGGTGAATTTAAATCTTCCTTAACTTATATTTCGTGTTGCGTGGCCACTTACCAGTACATCAGGAGGCTGCAACATTTGTTTGTGTACGTATTTTGTTTACATAGTGTGGTTTACTTCTCGATTGAAATGAATAATTATCTTCATTTTTTAAATTAAAATTGTTACTTGTAAAAAAAAATAGTCCAGAAACAGTACGCACATTATGGTTACAGTTAACATCACAGATTTAAGCCTCTGAAAGGGAAACAATGGATATAAATTACTTTAAGTTTCAAATATCAGATTGCGAAGGCAAGTGGTTATTTTTTTACCTTCATGCGTACTTGCATGTCTACGTCCGCGTTGGTCACACAATCGTAATTATTTTTGAAGAATTTCTTTTAACACCTACACGTTTTCGGGTGCTAGTTGATAGCGCATTTCTGACGACCTGTGGCATCTTGATGTAAATCGCCCGGCTTTTTCACGGACGGAAGATGGACGGGCGGATGCAAGATGGACGCACCGGTCTTTTGTAACTCCGGCATAAAGATCTTGCATGAGGGTACCGGACTTGTCATTGTACGAAACCAAAACACGGCTTAACTCGCAATTTGAGCGTCGAGTGCTTGAGCGTCTTATAAAGTGCTTCGGAGACTTCATCGTAATCGTGCGACGCTAACGCCATCTGTTTGCAGTACGACACAAAAAATAGGGTAGGATATTATAAATACGTCCTTTACTGCAAAATTACTAGTTACTAGTATACGAAACTCCATGTACGGTGGCTTCTGGCTACGAATATCATTTGAAATACGTCGCACGTAAGTAGGCAGTCTATCGAGCTTTCTGAACAATGCATTTTTAAAGCGAAACTAACTAGAACGGATGTTTTCAGGACGATATTGTAGTACGGAAATCCTAGCACAGAGCTTGTTAAGTCGGTACGCACAGCAAAACTGTTTCTTTATTATTATGGTAATACGGTAACAAGACAGGTTCGCGTCTTAATAGTTCCACGGTTGCCCATTGCATGGCGAAAAGACTGCAATCAATTTCAGTTACCTTCCGCGTAAAGGCGACGACCCATTTGTCACGTGTGTGAATGCCTCAAAAGTGTAAAACAGCTGCAAGTAGGCGGGTCATGGAATCTTACTGATGGTGTTTGGTGAAGATGGTAAACCGTTACAAGTTTTGGTGTTTGAGACGGTGTCCGAATTGCCATCTTCTTGTTAAAAAAAATTGATTACGTGAATGATTTTGTCTGCAAAATTGATGGCGTATTTTTGTAATTTGCGTTTTGGGTTTTTGTCACATTCGAAGCTTATAAATTACCATATAAAAATTACCAAATTCGCCACCATGTTAGTTTGCCTAATTTATATGTAAAATACGAGTACGTATATTGCAATAAACATATGCATTTCAGACTCGAAACACCTATTTGCTAAATTAAGATGTCGAAATATTCATGAAATGTGTATTTTTATTATCTTATAATTTTTGTAAAAAAAAAAGTCGTTATTATTTTATTTTGGCGATATTAAGTGTTAAACAGTGATTTAAACGTATTTTTATGAAAGTCGGCGGTTTATTTTAAGATAACCGGGTTTTTGATTGTAAAATAATTATTTAATATTTATTTAGTATCAGATAAGACATGTACAGCAGCACTAAATGTTAAAAAAGTGACTGTCGTGTTCCAATCAAAACCTCACAACATCAAAAACGGAAATAGCAGAAAACGAATACCAAACTAATTGTAACATAGCGTAAAGCATGGAGTAGATTAATACACAGACATGAGATGGCACGGCGGTTCCTTTGATGTGGGCGTACCCGTTCCCTGATTGGCTGCATAAGGCTAAGGTTAGTTCTACTCAGGTTAGGAACAAAACGTGTTTTCTGATGGGAGAGTTTGGCATAGGGAAAATTTCCGATGCTAGGTAAGCGCTAGTGTTCCAAAGAGGTCACATTTAATTAAAATTTTAATCTATTGGCCATTCAACGTTACTTCATACTTTTCTGAAACCCTGCTAAAGTTCTACTTTTGGTTACCGATTACGTATCCTCCTGCTACTTGTAAACATAAACACTGCCATGCGAAATGCTAGTTTACTGTTTTCAGTTTTTCAAAGAATTTGGTCATATTTCACTATTTAGGCATATAACCATATTTAGGTAAGATTTACGACTTTTTGACAATGTCTATGTTGACGATAGCTCTTACGGTTATTATTTTATATTGTTAACATATTTGTTATACATGACATAACACATTACACATAACACACTTTAATTTTTGTCGCGACTGTGTTTAACCCTGTTATAACTGCAGGGGGAAATAACTGTAGTATTTTACCTCTTGTTATCGATATGCGTTCGGTTATTTCGTTAAAAGGACGGCCTCAGTTGGAATAAAAATTAAAAGAAGGAACAACCAGTCCGACGAAAAGACACATTAAATTCAAGCACGCAACTCGAGTCGCCTATTTTTCGTACGTAGAATGACAAACTTAAAAGATAGTGATGAATATGCACACAAATAGGCCTACCGTATCTTTTATTCCGCTCATAATTATATGCATTGGTACTTACTGCTTTCTAAGTTTATTTAATTATTTATATTACTCTATCTGGCTGAACTTAGTATTTTGTTGGGGTCGTGGCAAACATTCACATCACAGAAACGTAAGCACGTTACACGATTGTGTTTCAAACATCAAGGGCAAGGTTACAACGTTGTGATAAAAAGAAGTGACTTTCAAATAATTAAATTCGTCTTAAAAACAGTCCACGGTTAAAACGATTCACACGTCCGATATTTGCAATCGCACACACACACATACTGGTCAAACGTAACGTAATGGCAACAATACTCTCTCTCACACACACACACACACGCGCGCGCGCACACACACACGCACACACACGCGCACTCACACACACACACAGCGGTCACGACGCACTTTACAGTATATTTATTCCTGCCATGGAAAAACATATTGGTAAATGTAAAGAATAGCGNATAATGATTACAATAAATTATTCGCGTTAACTTGGGGAATAAGATAAAAATAACAAATCTACACACCGAAAAAAAAAACTATCTGATTGTCACACAATAAAGAAACGCGTCGCTAGCTTTCATTCAAGGAATGATATTTCTTGCTGTTTTATTAAAGTTCTGTGGAAAATCCTCGGTAGGTAGGAATGTATTTTCCCTCGGAAAGACGTCCGTCAGCACCAGTGTGGCGACCTTGTTAGTGAATTGGTTTCCAGGAAACCAGCGTAGCGACAAGGTCGCTGCTTGGCGTCTTTCTTTCCTAGAAAGAGCGACTTCAAAATCTGGACCCGTTACGTGAGGAAAGTCCACAACGCAAACGTTTAGCCACGGACCCCAGGCGGCCGAACACGCCATCGCGTGCATTAGTCACGTGACCAACAGCCAATCAAGTGCCTGTTGACAACCCCATCCGACCTTGCATCGAAACTTTGGCAAGTTTGACCTTTAAACGGAAGGACGGGTGAATTTAAATCTTTCTTAACTTATATTTCGTGTTGCGTGGCCACTTACCAGAACATCAGGAAGCTGCAACATTTGTTTGTGTACGTATTTTGTTTACATAGTGTGGTTTACTTCTCGATTGAAATGAATAATTATCTTCATTTTTAAAATTAAGATTGCTACTTGTAAAAAAAAATAGTCCAGAAACAGTACGCACATTATGGTTACAGTTAACATCACAGATTTAAGCCTCTGAAAGGGAAACAATGGATATAAATTACTTTAAGTTTCAAATATCAGATTGCGAAGGCAAGTGGTTATTTTTTTACCTTCATGCGTACTTGCATGTCTACGTCCGCGTTGGTCACACAATCGTAATTATTTTTGAAGAATTTCTTTTAACACCTACACGTTTTCGGGTGCTAGTTGATAGCGCATTTCTGACGACCTGTGGCATCTTGATGTAAATCGCCCGGCTTTTTCACGGACGGAAGATGGACGGGCGGATGCAAGATGGACGCACCGGTCTTTTGTAACTCCGGCATAAAGATCTTGCATGAGGGTACCGGACTTGTCATTGTACGAAACCAAAACACGGCTTAACTCGCAATTTGAGCGTCGAGTGCTTGAGCGTCTTATAAAGTGCTTCGGAGACTTCATCGTAATCGTGCGACGCTAACGCCATCTGTTTGCAGTACGACACAAAAAAAAGCGTAGGATATTATAAATACGTCCTTTACTGTAAAATTACGAGTATACGAAACTCCCTGTACGGTGGTTTCTGGCTACGAAAATCATTTGAAAAACGTCGCACGTAAGTAGGCAGTCTATCGAGCTTTCTGAACAATGCATTTTTAAAGCGAAACTAACTAGAACGGATGTTTTCAGGACGACATTGTAGTACAGAAATCCTAGCACAGAGCTTGTTAAGTCGGTACGCACAGCAAAACTTTTTCTTTATTATTATGGTAATACGATAACAAGACAGGTTCGCGTCTTAATAGTTCCACGGTTGCCCATTGCATGGCGAAAAGACTGCAATCAATTTCAGTTACCTTCCGCGTAAAGGCGACGACCCATTTGTTACGCGTGTGAATGCCTCAAAAGTGTAAAACAGCTGCAAGTAGGCGGGTCATGGAATCTTACTGATGGTGTTTGGTGAAGNTGTGTGAATGCCTCAAAAGTGTAAAACAGCTGCAAGTAGGCGGGTCATGGAATCTTACTGATGGTGTTTGGTGAAGATGGTAAACCGTTACAAGTTTTGGTGTTTGAGACGGTGTCCGAATTGCCATCTTCTTGTTAAAAAAAATTGATTACGTGAATGATTTTGTCTGCAAAATTGATGGCGTATTTTTGTAATTTGCGTTTTGGGTTTTTGTCACATTCGAAGCTTATAAATTACCATATAAAAATTACCAAATTCGCCACCATGTTAGTTTGCCTAATTTATATGTAAAATACGAGTACGTATATTGCAATAAACATATGCATTTCAGACTCGAAACACCTATTTGCTAAATTAAGATGTCGAAATATTCATGAAATGTGTATTTTTATTATCTTATAATTTTTGTAAAAAAAAAAGTCGTTATTATTTTATTTNGTCGAAATATTCATGAAATGTGTATTTTTATTATCTTATAATTTTTGTAAAAAAAAAAGTCGTTATTATTTTATTTAGGCGATATTAAGTGTTAAACAGTGATTTAAACGTAGTTTTATGAAAGTCGGCGGTTTATTTTAAGATAACCGGGTTTTTGATTGTAAAATAATTATTTAATATTTATTTAGTATCAGATAAGACATGTACAGCAGCACTAAATGTTAAAAAAGTGACTGTCGTGTTCCAATCAAAACCTCACAACATCAAAAACGGAAATAGCAGAAAACGAATACCAAACTAATTGTAACATAGCGTAAAGCATGGAGTAGATTAATACACAGACATGAGATGGCACGGCGGTTCCTTTGATGTGGGCGTACCCGTTCCCTGATTGGCTGCATAAGGCTAAGGTTAGTTCTACTCAGGTTAGGAACAAAACGTGTTTTCTGATGGGAGAGTTTGGCATAGGGAAAATTTCCACTGCTAGGTAAGCGCTAGTGTTCCAAAGAGGTCACATTTATTTAAAATTTTAATCTATTGGCCATTCAACGTTACTTCACACTTTTCTGAAACCCTGCTAAAGTTCTACTTTTGGTTACCGATTACGTATCCTCCTGCTACTTGTAAACATAAACACTGCCATGCGAAATGCTAGTTTACTGTTTTCAGTTTTTCAAAGAATTTGGTCATATTTCACTATTTAGGCATATAACCATATTTAGGTAAGATTTACGACTTTTTGACAATGTCTATGTTGACGATAGCTCTTACGGTTATTATTTTATATTGTTAACATATTTGTTATACATGACATAACACATTACACATAACACACTTTAATTTTTGTCGCGACTGTGTTTAACCCTGTTATAACTGCAGGGGGAAATAACTGTAGTATTTTACCTCTTGTTATCGATATGCGTTCGGTTATTTCGTTAAAAGGACGGCCTCAGTTGGAATAAAAATTAAAAGAAGGAACAACCAGTCCGACGAAAAGACACATTAAATTCAAGCACGCAACTCGAGTCGCCTATTTTTCGTACGTAGAATGACAAACTTAAAAGATAGTGATGAATATGCACACAAATAGGCCTACCGTATCTTTTATTCCGCTCATAATTATATGCATTGGTACTTACTGCTTTCTAAGTTTATTTAATTATTTATATTACTCTATCTGGCTGAACTTAGTATTTTGTTGGGGTTGTGGCAAACATTCACATCACAGAAACGTAAGCACGTTACACAATTGTGTTTCAAACATCAAGGGCAAGGTTACAACGTTGTGATAAAAAGAAGTGACTTTCAAACAATTAAATTCGTCTTAAAAACAGTCCACGGTTAAAACGATTCACACGTCCGATATTTGCAATCGCACACACACACATACTGGTCAAACGTAACGTAATGGCAACAATACTCTTTCCACACACGCAGCGGTCACGACGCACTTTACAGTATATTTATTCCTGCCATGGAAAAACATATTGGTAAATGTAAAGAATAGCGGCTTTTTTGAAGGAGACATAGTAGACCCACAAAAGCTATATAAACGGTTTTTGCACACCTTGCCTGTTTCACATTTAAGACGGCGTAATGATAAAATAAGCAGAACGTCGAAAATAAAATAGATAATCTACGAGGATTTCGGACGCTTTGTTTACGTCAGATGCCATGATTTTTAGTCCTGCAATGCTGTAGTAACTTAAACAAATCCGAATCGGCCGTCACTTTATTGGCTGTGGATGTGTAGACGGTAGCATAGGTTAGTTGCAGTTCAAAAGCGAGACAGTGCGGTTTGTGGCGAGTGGTGTGTGTTTTTGTGCCCGTGAGTTGTGACGCCCTAATCCGACCACCGTGCGAAGGCTTGTGACAGTCGTCTATGTGGCGGGTGTTACTTGGACGTTTTAGATCATGGCGTTTCGTTAAATGAGGTTAAGTGCAAGTCATGCACGACGGTAGTTGAATTGGCCGAGGGCAGTGAAATTGTACCCGCCGCCTACCTAAGTGAGTTAATTCATATACTTCCGGTATGTTTTACTGTTACTTTAAAACCATCCTATATTAGAATAAAATGGTAGTTTAGATTAAAACCCTACAATCCTAGGTTAGATTAAAACCCTATATTCTTAGGTTAGATTAAAACCCTATAATCATAGGTTAGATTAAAACCCTACAATCCTAGGTTAGATTAAAATATGTAAAATCGTGATTCACTCATCGTGGGGTCAGGTGGGCACATGTTACGAAATTGGGTGGACAAATGTTAAATTGAGGTGTTTTTGTATTTTTTGTAGGTGTATGTTTTGTGACTTTACTCCACAATTTCCCTGATCTTCATAGCCCTCCCCACTAACGTTTTTGTGGTTTGTAAGCATAATACGTTAATGCAGCTAGTAAATTCGTGTTCTGTGTAATTATTAGAGTCGAAATATACTACTTTTCAGGATTTTTTTTCTTCGGAAAAGCCGCTATTCTTTACATTTACAAACATTTTTATCACAACATCGTAACTTGCCTGGATAGGTTTAAAAAACACAAGGAGTACGAACTTGACGCTTCGTTCAGAAACACGCCATGTCATAACGGCGTCGCCAGTCGCCACTTCTGCCAACTTCGGATTTTTAACCGTCCCGCCATCACATCTAAATATATTATAATAATTATTCAAACAATATAATTTCGTTTCAGTTGTAAATAAAAAAATAAAAAAATCATAATTTTTGCTGTAATAAGTATGAAATATGCTAAAATTGAAAACATGTATAATTTTCCTGTTACTACAGGCGGTGCGAAACTTCCAGCGAGAGATAAAGAGATAGAGAGATACAGAGAGAGAGAGAGAGAGAGAGAGAGAGAGAG